>CM074189.1:14108406-14708406 GCA_037179385.1 Holothuria scabra
CTGCTACATCTCTGTCTCAACTAAAACCCGACCCATGCCCAATAAACATTGATGACGTAGCATTACAGGATTTATACAGTTGGTGTTTCATTCCTATCCCTCATCTTCCGTGCTGATTTTTACGTTAGATCTATTGCGTAGCACTTTGAGAACCCTTTCGTAACAACGTTTACATTCGCGTTTTCATTGATAAATTTATTATCAATAACGTCTTAGTTTCAAAATTTCTGGGAATTGATTCCACTTGCTTTTCATATCCGTTACACAGTGAGATTGTCCTTCGGTTCACTCCAAAAATCCTCGTTTTACAAGCGGTAAAAAACGTAAGATGATTTTAAATAAGTTGTTTGTAATTTCATTCTAAATTTGTATTTTAAAGTAATAACTTGCACAATGATCCATATTACTAAAATTAAAGCTAGCATTCGATAATAAGGAAAAAGTTAGTAAGCAACCATGAAAAGTAAAAAGAAACTATTCGAGAAATGTACAAACTTAATGCGAAGTTGAAATGTCAAGCAGGCCATAGTGTAAAAGAAATGTCTTTGTGACAACGGCGGACGCTTTCTGGTTATTTTTTATACATGATGTATTTACTGCCTTTTACCCCTTAATTATGAAGCTGACAAATGAATGGTTTACATGAATTAATTACTTAAATTTGTCATTTAAAAAGGTAATTTCCTATGTAAAACGACTGCCTTGAGGCTTTAAACTAAAAATTATTAACATAATAATTATAAAAATAATTAATAATTAATTTAAATACAAAAAATACAAAAAGGAACAGTTACCGTAATTTCTTTTGGCCATTCTTTATGCAGTGATATGCTGCGCTTAATTCCACACAAATTATTAAGAAACGAAATACCGTCATGAAAGTCATATTCCTTGTAAAGTGCAGAGCGTGTTTAAGGCTAACCTAGCTTGAAGAAATATATTTTCATCAAAGATTACCACCTGATATTTCAATAATATGTCGAAAACTATTTCTACTTTATAAACCGTTTTTCTATAGATTTTCAAATTTAAAATAATGTTTCAGGTGACAGGAGAAAGTCTTAAAGTCCATTAATGCTTGCTGATATTCTTTATAAAGTTTCAGGATTTTTGTGGTAAGTGGTTAGACATTCATTTACTGTATGTAATATAACAAGATAGGAGTATCAAGTGCAGGCCAATTCTCCACGTTTATCATACTGGGTCTACATTCATGTGTAAATAACAGGTAAACAACACATGCATTAATACTACTTTACATATTAGGAAAGGAAAAAAAATCAGGAGTATTGGTAATACTGATAATCCTCAACAAAAGAAAAAAGGTTTACTACCTACAGGGCGGCATATTACTTTCTACGAAACACGTAAGATTACTTGAAATTTATTCGATTTACATTTAACTTCTCTTCAGCGGATGTTAAAACTGTTCTTCTTCAAAACGGAAGACTTCTCTTCTCATAGATTTTGACAGATGTAATTTGTTTCTTCTTTCACCATAATCACATTAATGAAAGGACAGTGATAGGTACACAGAAAAATTCTAAAATCATATCCATTGGGTATGAGTCAATGTATGTTTAAACTTGAAACAATTTATTGTGTCAGACGCGTGAGAAGACTTCCAGTGTTGCCTAAAACGTCTCATTTACTTTTACTCGAAATTTCGTGGTTTACTAGAGAGAGTAATTCTTTCAATAACACTTTTACATGACTTTAGCCCTCACGTTGAGATAGTGTGCCTTATCTTCTAAAATCTCGGCTACCGTAGCACCAGCATCGTCACAATCCTCATAATCTTCTTCACTGGAGATTACTGAGCTTATTCTCAAGGTTGTGACTTTTGGATGTTTTTTCCTCAGCTACAGTGGGAATCTCATCTGGAACAGTTTCGTCTTGGACTAGATGGGAAGTAGGAGTTCGGGTCATCTTTTTGACATATATGCATAAACTAAGACAAGCCATTGTTAAAAATACGATTAAACTTATGATAATTAAATCAAAAAGTGCTTCTGCAGACGATAAAATATTGCCACTATTTTGCCTTTGGTCATTTTTGATATCAAACGTGCAACTTTTAAAATACGTCTTGTCTGTTAAAATGTCGTCGTCATTCGTTACATTTGTAAAACAAACAACGGAACTCAAGTTTCGACAAAAGGGGAAAAATGAAGTTTTTATCTTGTGAGAGCCGTTCGATATAGTGGTGTGGAAGTTAAAACATTCCGTGTTCGATAAAATGTTTATTTGCACGGGGTCATTACTCCATGCAACTGAACATTCTAGTATGTATCCCCAATAGGACGACGCTGATATTTCCGTTACCAAAGCAGTACTACACTCAGGAGCATGAGAAAGGTGAACAACATGTATCACAAAGGTTTCTTGGTAAACAGTGTCGGAGATAAATTTGTCCCTTATTGTCACTGAATAGTTCCCGGCTTTGTTATTTGTGAGGTTTTGGAATCTCAGAGAGACATTGTATTTGTAGAGTGCGTAGCTTGATTCATTCAAAATATCGATATAAAAATACAGTTGAAATTGTATGATTTTGAACACAACGTTGTCTACAGTTAAGTTTAGTTCTGATTCATAATTTATAGTTTTGTTAGGGTGATTGCCTTGCTGCAAAAACGTAACATCAACGTTCAGTGTACAGGGCGGACCATGACATAGGAGTACGTCTGCAGGAATTATCAAGTTACATCCTCTTTGGGTCCAACAAATTGATAAATTACCCGATGAGGTTTCGTTGCATGCTTGTTCACACATTTCAGCAATACAGTCATGCGTTGGAACAGATAAGAAGAGAATGATAAAACTGCACGCAAATTTCATCTTTCGTGGCACCTGGTCTTACTCAAAAATATTTTCACAAATAATGCAACGGTTATCGCATTTGATGAAAGCTGCTACATATACGTCCATTCAATTACCCTTGTTGATCGCAGTGTTGATATCAGAATATTCTTGTTGGTCACTTAGAACGTTACATCCACACAATTAAAAACAAGTTCAACGTAATGCTCTATAACCTGTACAACATGAAAACTTTGATCACCATATATTACGAGATACATAAAAATATGAACTCAGTTTTGATGCAGTCTCCTTGGATTGATGGAGGAAATTAATTATGAATTAGGTAAAAAATAGTTCCTTTTTTTTTTGACAAAATTGCTATGGAACAAGAATATAACAAGGAAATGGATGGAATTTTGCATAAGTGATCACGAGGCTTTTACACAGGATATATTTGTCTCCGAATTACAGACAAAAATTATGAATAATCTAATAAAGGCGGAAGATCAAACAACTGTCACTTTCGCTGATTCTATAGCTTAAGGGTCTCCCACTTGACAGAGACTAGAGTCTTGTAAATAATCTAAGGAGATACCAGACAGTAAAGAAAGGTTTAAGTGTTTCTTTTACTTATAATTGAGCGAAAAATTCAATTGCTCAAGTTCTAAGTCTTTTGGGACAAACCCTCTTGTCGAACTAAAATAGATGTACCACTCGTATTAAATAGGTCTGACCATCTGTTGTGTACCAAATTATCAGAGGTACTTAAGGAGGCCCATTTTAAAGGTTGTTCCAAATGTTTCATCTTGGTTGGTCATTAAGTTAATTAGAGATGTAGGGAGTTGGGCTTTCCTAGCTGTGGCTTACTGGCTTGTTTTCCATACTCTTTTGCTTATGCGTAGCACCAAGAACAATGGCGTAAGGTTCTATTTTTAAAGTATTCAGTATAACCCAGCCAGGATTTGAACTCCGGATCTCCCGACTCTCTGCCAACTCAGATGCTCTAACCACTTGTCAAAGGGTTAACTGCCTAAATAATTATGTACAGGCAACCAGAAATTCATGCTAGCCCAATGTATAATAATTTTGGAAAGAGAAGCATCAGCCAGTAGCCTACATTCAGAATGGACCTTTAATTGAAAGTACACGTTCGTCGGTAGCAACCCTTGCCGCTAAGATATCAAGCGTACCAGACCAATTGAAAGTACTGGTCATACAAAAGTTTCGAACATTCTCGAAATTTCCATAAATATTTTCAAAAGTCATCTATTCGCTCGATAAAGTTTCAACCAGGAAAATTCATATTTCCTCACCTTTATTTTGAAACAGAACACGTTTGGATTTGATAGAAATTAAGGAAGTAATAATTGATTGCGCCTTGTCTCAAATTGTGAAGATTTCGTGTGGCTTTATTCCCTAACATTTACGCGCCATAAACTTGAGCTGTGGCGTGTTTTTTTAATGCAAACTAGGAGACCACCAAAGTCACGAGTTTCTAAAAATTCAAGGTTTTGGAATTCCAAAAGTCTTTATAAAATCTAAATTTTAATATTAAAGAATGTAACAACCTAAGACTTCCTTGAGATACTTTAGGCTACCGCATGTCCCCTTTTCACAACGAATAAAACGGGGGTTCATATCTTTAAACATTATGCTGGACAAACTAAGTAACGTTGATACTTATGACCTTGCACCTCACATAAGACATTCCTTGCAAACTCTATATGGAAATACTGCTTAAGATATTGGGCAGAATGGTAATGAGTTAAGGGTAATGTTCGTCTAACTAACATCAATCTGCATTCAGATATGAAGGAGCCACTTCCTTCATAAAGTGTTTGGGTAAAAATGTGATGGTGTCTTTCCTTAAAGTGTATGGCCGCCAATAGATGTTCATGGTTTACCCGAGTATAATGTACAAACGCATTGTGAATCGACCTCGATAAGTCTCAAAGAGATCCTTAAAATGTAGATGTGGATCTGGGGTTGACCAGAGCAGATCTAGACTGTTTTTAAAATTCCTGTTGCATAGATTTCTATTATGTGACGTAGGGTCAGTGGGTGCACATTATCAAAAGTTGTTACTTCGTAAGTAAGGCCGGGAATCTAAACGGTCATAATACAGACAACTGCTATGCCATGATTTCAGAATCAGCTTCCCATCTTTCACGCGAGTAGGTGAGTGAGTATCTTGAAGAAACTTTCAACTTAGTCAAGGCTGCAGAGGGTCTCCGGATAGAGTTAATTCAGTGTGTAAGTCAAAGGAGAAATTAATGAAGTGTTAAGCCTTACGTATAAATTGGTTTGTATCTCAGGTATGTCTTTAGTAACTTTCTTCGAAGCTTGAAGAAATGTATTTGCAAAATTCTTGCTTCACATTACTGCCTGGACGACCGGCTCGAGTGAAGATATCATGGTATTTTGAATGCGCTTACTTAATTGAACAAGGAGAATGACAGCCACTTGTATTATGAACGTCTAAAGTTAACTAAGTTTAATATGGAAAAGGGGAAAATTACCTAGTACATAGGAATTTGAAAAACATAGTTACCTATATAGATGAAATTGTGGAGTTTTTACGTTGTACTTGAACAGCACTTGCCACGAGCGTGTAAAGTAAGTCTTAACTCTAGAACTAGCAAATTGCGCTTTACGCACAAGGTGTACTTCATCGGGGGACTTTTCTTGAACTCCAGCCTTATAGTAAGGACTGGAGAGCCCCTGAACCAACATGGCTATAGAGACGAATTGAATTAACAACACTCATAAGTCCTTAGTGCTGATGGCTTCCGTTGGTAAAACATTAGACGCTTGCGCATTAGACGCTTGCGCAACCTAGGGTAAAGTGTAGTGAAAGCAATTATACACACCGATGATTTTTGTAATAGCATTGTGCATGTTGTTGTATATGAACCCGGGCCAAGCGGAATATTACAAGATTCCGCCTGGAAGCAAGTTGGGCCTTGCTTTTGCAAACTGTGACAACTGCATAAGCTACATCCATGAAAAATTATAGCTGTGACTTTAAGGCAAACTTCAAAGGCCTATTAACCAAATTTTCTTTATGTTTGTAGGTAAGACAGTATAAATGACCAGATCCCGTTTATAAATGGCCGTTGAATATGATCTACATTTTAATACTCGCAGTGGGCTTAAAGAAAGGGCCAAGGTGTTTCAGAATGTTAGGACCACTTATTCTGATCCTTAATCCTAATGTAACGCTAATCCTTACTCTAACTCTAACCCTTAAACTATGAAATCCTAATAGCTTAGTGTCATATGACATTCTGACTCACCGTCGTAGTGTGAAACCTGTGTGATATCAGAGTTCCCAAAGTTCACTCACAGTGGATCTTTGCAGATTCTGCTTGACCGCGTTCATTTGCAGCAATATGCCTCCATACTTTTGTAAAAACACGAATTCGTTCAAAAACACAGGTTCGCTTACGCACTCAAAAAGAAGGTGAGCAAGGCTTATACCGGAACCACAAATTCACATTTCCCGGCACGCGGCCCTTGTGCGTCATTGGTTTTGCTCTTGTGGGAGGCTTCTTCCATGTAAAGCTTAAAATTTTGGTATGGTTTTCATACATATGGATAGAATTTATCAATTAGTTTTTCTTAACAAGAAAGTCTGTGTTTAGGGGAACCTACACATTTCCGACACGTTAGTCACGTGTTATTTTTAAGTATAAAATTGAGAAAGTTAATAAATATCCGACACAATGAAAGTTTCATGTCAAATGCAAGACAAAAAGAAAACAATGTAATACACCTATTCCATTCATATTTGCATTTTGTTAGAAATTTCCGTCTAAATTCACACAAACAAAACTATTCGTCAGTATGTGCCGTAATATATCACAAGCCCCTTCTTTGAAAAATCCATTCAGATATCTTTTTAAAAGAACTTATGTGTAACATACGCTTACTTTGTTAGAAATTAAAAATTAGGATTAATAGTACTGGCTCTACCAACACAAACACACACACAAAACATAGTTTTTTTCATACTAAAAAACAATGAGACGATGAAACTAAAATTTAGCGAAGTTTCAACAAAAGTGAGGGCTTGTTCTTGTATTCAAAATTGTAGATCATTACTTGGTCAAAGCTTAGTATTTTGGAAAAGGTGAACAAATTGCGGAAAATGATTTCTTACAAAACAAATAGTAAGAAGCGTTAGAAACGTTTTTAAGATTCAAAACTCATACAGTTAAGTATCAAAGATGAACATTATCGAGGATCCTTACAACAAAGAATGAGGAAAAGAAATGTAACCCTTACATAAAACATACAACGCATCACTGAAAAAATTGCTGGGAACAATCTGAAAAGCTTTTGGTAAATCGTTGCAGTTCATTTTGTTTTCCAATCTAAACTTTTGAAGTACATAAAAACTCAACGGTCATTGAGAATTTATTACTAAAAATACATTCCTTCAGTGTAGGAGGATGAGAATTCTTTTTTTCATCTGTGGATAAGACACTTTATGTGCATAATGAGACAGTTATAAGCATGATATAACTTTGTATGATAGCCAAAAATATCTTGCTTCGAGAAGTAAGACTGTTTTTTAGAATGAAGGGTTCTACGTCTTATCTAAAACTAGCTGTAAAACTACACTCCCCCTAAAATGTTCATTTTTTCGGTAGCAATACGCAAAATGAACATGTAGCTGAGTTATAATTCTTCATAGACAACAACAATTTATTATAAGGAATAATCCGGAGTGAAGGGTAAAACTGAAAAATAATAAATCTTATCATCGAAGACAGTAATTGAAAAAATCTACGCCAGTCGTTCTCTGTAAAGTTTGGAAACAACTTATTACAATTATTAAGTGCAGTTAGAATACTTGTGAAACTAGACAAATACAACTGAGTTAAGTCAAATTTATGACCTTAGCATTCTGCTGTACCTATATGAACGTCATATTGGCTTTCCCTACAATCTTCATGATTATTTTCGGGTTCGTTGTGTACACTTTCGCCTTTAGCAGTTTTCAAAGTTTGTTCAAAAGAAACATCTGGGGTGTCGCTCATAGCAATGCGTTGATAAGAGGTAACTGGTAATGCCTGTGTTTTCTTCCTAGCACATATGATAAAGATGACGATGCAAACGGCAGACCATATAGTAACGTATACTACTGTGACTATTTCTAACATATAGCCACCGATATTTTCAAACTGTAATTTTTCTCCCAATAGGTACGCTGACGTGGCACTGATTTGAAGGTACAGTTGTCGATGAAAGGCTGATGAAAGGAGTACACTTTGGAGTCTGATGATGTTACCACGCAAACGAATGAAGCTTCCTAATTGCAATAAGGTAAGAAAAGGGTTTTCACCTGATGAGAATGATTGGAAGAGGCTGTCTCAATGAAAAAGCAAGTAGTTTTTGATATAATTTCGACATCAACTGGAGGATAACCATTTTCAGTCGAACATACCAAAAATTTAACGTCCCTGGGTTTGTGGCACCAGATGCGAGGAGATGCTGTTATCGCATCGAGGAGGATAGGAAGGATTGTAAACAACATAAAGCAGAACAGGGATATTGAGGACTTCTTCATATAGGAACTTATCAAACAGAGTTACCACAAACTCTCCGGCATCTTCCGGTTGGACACTATTTAAACCAAGAACAAACTGGTACTTCTTTAAAGTGTCAACCCTTTGTGTTGTGACAAAGCTCCAAAATTCAACGCGGAAATTCATAAAGTGAAACATTGTTAAATTTTTATTTTCAGATTCAAATAAAGTTATTGATGTGTCGAACCTATCCCGGATGCTGCGTTCAGTTTGTTCGTCGTCATGATTTAACGGTGAAAAGGAAACATTCATTTTTAAGTTGCATGGTGGTCCTGCACATGTGAATGTGCGTACAGGAAAAGACACATTACAACTTGTTTTTGTCCAACACTCGGTATTGATACTATTTATTGAATTTTTGCAATCATGAGCACAACCATACACAGTGTGTCCATTTTTGGATAGGCTGAGGAGTTCTAAAACGTACAAACATAAAGAAACAAACTTCATGATGTTAATCACTCTTTTCTTCTCTGCAGAGATTGCCGTGGTCTTGGGATGGGCAAGTTACTCAAGGAAACATTTGAAAACACATCTGTAACATAATGACATATATGAATAGAATTAAGGACAAAAATGAACTTTACTCTGTACTTTTAGAGTACACGAATAAGGATGTGATATTCATCTTAGGTTTACGAAACACGTTACCTTCTTTGAAAATCACTTTGGTTGCCAAGATACATGTTTAAAATAGATTTAAGCCGGCGAAAGCCGTCAACGGTGCCAATTAACTTGCACTGCTTTTAACAGGAAGTTAACTTAAGAGAAGAATAATCAACAGGAGAGTTGATAAAATATTAAAAACGAGGCTAGACCTACCTCAATTCTTTGTTATTTTTTTTGGCAAGAAATAGAAATTTTGAAGTGTTTAATGAAATCCCAAACTTAATGTTCCAAACTTAATGTTAAATTGTGCCTGGAATTCAGTTTTAAAGAATAGTCCGCTGTGTATATTGCATTAATAGCTTCAAAATTCTTCAAGCGTGTTAACCTCAAATACCTGACATATGGAGATTTCATGCTGGAAACAGTTGCACGCATATTTCCGTCACTTTATTGGTGAAAATTTTTAAATGCCGCTTCAGAATTTCACACTAGAGCTAAAGAATGTTAGCATAAGATTTTGAAATTGTACCGACATTTTCTGAACAATTGCTCAATGAAAAGAACACTTGCATCAAATGAAGTCAGGTTGATGTTCTAGATGAGACGATTTGTGAGGTATAAGTTGTGTTCTGTATACTAAGAACTTAAGAACTATGACCAAACAAATTAATAGTCTCATATCAGCTGGAAATTTCCAGCTCCGTAACATCTGTCGCATTTGTCGTTATCTTGATCAGGATACACGACATCTCATTGTACGTGCACTTGTCCTTTCTAGATTAGACCATGGTAATGCCCTCCTCTATGGTGCGAATGCTCGAGACCTCAAACGTCTACAGTTGTTGCAAAACAGAGCGGCTAAATTGATTTTTTCTGCCTCTCGTCTTGATAGTCCTTTACCTTTAATGAAAAAACTTCACTGGCTTCCTATCGAAAAACGAATTAAATTTAAAATATGTCTTTACGTTTACAAATGCCTAAATAACTGCGGACCAGTTTATCTCACAAGGCCCGGTAACGAGGTCCGCTACTGATACCACTCTATTAACAGTTCCGTCTAGAAAGAAACACATTGCCGACAAGGCTTTCTCCGTAGCTGGCCTCTCACTTTGGAACACACTCCCGCGTAATATCAGGGAAGCTCAATCAGTCGCTACTTTTAAAAAGCTCCTAAAGTCTCACTTTTTCTAACTGCACTGTACTTTACCGTTCTCTTTCTGTTTTTAAGCGCTTTGATCATTTGGAGTTAGCGTTATATAAATATTTGTATGTATGTATGTATGTATGTATGTATGTATGTATGTATGTATGTATGTATGTATGTATGTATGTATGTATGTATGTATGTATGTATGTATGTATGTATGTATGTATGTATGTATGTATGTATGTATGTATGTATGTATGTATGTATGTATGTATGTATGTATGTATGTATGTATGTATGTTTGTGTGTATGTATGTATGTATGTATGTAAACGATCGAAAGAATAACGGCTGAAAAGGCTAGTAAAAGAATGAGATAGGATTTGGTGGTTTTCTTTGTGAGTAGTTCAGGAGATTTCTGTCACTATGTATGTCAATGCAAGAATGCTAGCAGTTCAAAGAAATAACACAGAAATACATAAATACCAGTTATTCCCAACAGTGGCTATAGAGGAGTATTTGGTTTCCCGTTGCAATCTTTGCAAAACTTAAGTGAGAAAACTTCTCCACTGAGGACGAGGTTAAAAAGCAGTTTCTGAAGCAAAACGCTTATATATTCTCTATCCTATAAAAAGATATGCTACAGATCTACTTACAAACGATTTCTTCATTTTGCAAGGACCTTCTTATATATTTTGTGAGTGTAATTCTCGGAAATGCCAATTTTTTTAAAAGACCTATATTGCTTCTACCATCCTACGGGAGCAGTGATCTGCTTTTTAGAAAAAATAACAATGAAAATGTAGGCAAACTACTCCTGGTTCTACATTCTAATGTCATTGCATGTCCATAAGGTTAGTTATGTCCATAAGGTTAGTTATATACGAATCCGGTCAAGTGAAGCTCTGATTTTAGTCGGACAAAACTGAGGTCCAATACCTTTTAATCTTTCAATTTCCTTTCTAACCTGTATCATGGTTCCTTGTACAATAAATGTATCCTGATTCCTTCAATTTCACTAAATATGACGGTTTGACATTCATGTACACAATAAATGGAGACCATTAAGGGCTGATGGACCCCACTAATGGCTGCCTACAGTCACTAAGCACAAACTTCGATCGGATTTGTCTATAGTGAAACATGCATACTGTAGACAACATGATACTTACTTTGTGTCCCGACAGAGTTCCTCCTAAACGGTTGATAATTTAAAAAGTTTTAAAGGAAATATCGCATTCGTATTGAAAACAATTCAAAGTAATAAATGATTTAAATCAATTTTGGGTAGATGTTTTAAAAAAAAAATGCCAGTTAACCGAAAACGTCAACACAAAGTGAGCTATCCCAATATTACTAACCTTCGACTCGGTAATAAGAGATAAGCAGAAATGTGCTTACTATACATATTCATTTCCATAAATACCAATTTCATCCCAAACGAAGTTTCTTCAGACAGAATCTGAAGCAATTACATCAACGAAAACCTTTCATGACAGCACAGCTCTTTTTATATATAAGACGTGTATTTTACCAAAGAGAGAACAATTATAAGACTGTAGATAACATCAATGAAATAGAGAATAAATCTAAATGCCTAAGGTCAATTAGGTATAATTATTATTAAGTATTGTAAAACAGATGTGTCCGTTACTACGTCTGTTGAACTTTTTATTCTAATTAACTATTTGTATCGTGTTTAAGCTGGAACAAATTTTCCCCTTTTCCCCATTCTCTTGGGGCTGGAGATGCGCCAAATACTACCGTAACCTGACAAGTTGCTACTTGAACCATGAAATACCACAAAATGGTCAACGATGTTTTAATTCACCGCAAAATATGTCGGACTTGAATAAGTATGTTTAATCTTAGCATCATGTACACTTGGAAAGTCCTCTTCATAACGTACAATTTCATGGTCCGTATTCGTGTCTTGCTCTGTATTTGACGAGGAGTGGTTGGTCCTGAAATTTGTAATTTTTGTAACCTGGTCAGCGACAAATATTCCACACCTATGGCTTTTCCGAAAATACCAGTAACAAACAATATTTAATACAACACCACCACCGATAATTAAGGCAACGGCAATTCCTTTCCATTTAGAGTTATTGTTAGGATGATCTGAAACCGGATGCACCACTTTCTCGAAAAAGCACATTTTCTTTGGAACAAAGTATGCCATACTCTGAGATGTACTCACACAAGAAAAATTTGACTCCCAACAAGATGCATCATAGAAGGCAGAAACAACGTTCCATGTTTTGTTATGTTGTGATGCTTGAAGCACACTAGAACAGTTTGTGTCTGACAAAATGGAAATTTCTTTGGGATGGTAACGAGTCTGTGTCATGCAGGTCAACATAATGGCAAATGAGTTGTCTCGATAATGAAGATATACTTCAGATCTACAAACAGGAACACCGTCAGAACCAAAACTCAATAAAAGGAAACCGTGGCTGAAAACAACAGTAGATGAAAATACGTCATAAATAGTCACAACATATTCCCCGAAGTCCTCAGCTTTGACCTGTGTGATTGTGAAGGACAGTGAAACAGGTACGCCATCAGCTTCGTCCCACCTGTTCGTGAATGTGGCTGTTTTAAGTTCGAATTGAAAGCGTTCTTTAATGGTAATTTGACGAGTTGTTTTAGGACCTATTCGAGATAAATGTGTCCATTTAGAATCTTTCCTTTAACTTGTAAAGCTCGTGAAATTCACCTGAAAGTCCAAATCACAGACATTCCCAGAGCATCTGAACTTTTCAACAGGAAACAATACATCACATTTTGTGAGCGTCATGCACTTTGAGAGATCTTCCACTTCAATTTGTGTACAAAGCTTGTTGCATTCGGTTGAGGCATTAGGCCGGACCAAAAGAATCGCGGCAATAACACGTATTACAAAAGACGGCAGATATGTGGAAAGTGACAAATATATATTCATTTTGGCAGGACCCCCTGCTGAACAGTTTACAGTGATGAGGTTTGGCCATTAAACTATTAGTAGAGACTATTTAGAGGAAATAGTTCCTATTGTGTTCTTTTCGTGAGTTGATATTGTTTCTTACTCTGTCTAAACTGCCATAGAGATTATAACAAAAGAAACGAAACCTCGGGTTTTCATGAGTGGCTCACAAAACTCTTAATGGGTGTTGTCTAAAAAAGAATGATTAATTGAAAAATTGAAAGAAGCACTTAAAACATCAGAGTAGTTACAAAAGTTAATTTTACTTAACTTGCTACATTGAGCGTAAAATGGCGAAATGTTAATTATATGTCATTTATGTAAAGCTTGGAAATTACGCCTTGTGAAAAAGACTCGTCTAAACAGTTTTTGGTTAATTTATCGGAGAATTCAGATTTCTATTTCAAAAGCATCAAAATTTTTTAACATGCTCATTGAAAAAAAAAACAATCAGGCAGAAATTTTCTTTAAATACGACTGTTAAATTTACATGGCAAATTTGACACTTGGCAGCTTTTCGAGATTAGACGTGGAAGATAGTAGAACATCAGGTAAGTAATAGAAAAGCTAATGTTTGCCGTGTGCCCTCTGCTGAGCTGCTGGGGCACCCAGTTGGGCCGGCAGGGAGAAAAGGACATAGGAGGTTCCCGAACCAAAACGTCTGAGACCTTAAAATGAACACAAACGTGGTCTAAGGGACATATCTTTTCTAGGTATTAGGTGAAGTGTGCTGTTGGCAATAGCATGGCGTGAAACGACATCCCTGTGGCCTTGACCACGTGAAAGAGACCAATGCTCTTTTTAGTTGTTGTCGCGCGATTTTCGGGAAGCTACTTTCTGTTTTAAGCTCCAAGTGACGACCAAAAGAATTACACGACTCGTGCTCTTCGGCTTTATCTAAGGTTCTACGATGGACAAAGGAGGGTCAATCATCCTCTGTTATCTGGAGGTTAAAGAGGAAATCATGAAACGTTATTTAACGGCCCGATTGTGCCCTCCATCTATATGTAGGCTGAAAGATGTAACAGTACAAAAGCACATCATTAAATGCTCAAAAACAAAAAGGATAACTCTACCTGAAAATTGAATATTCGCTAATACGATACATTTTGAAATTAATTCAAAGTATACCCGGAAAATTTGGTGGTAATGTTCTAAACTTATGGTACACTTAATTACGACGAACATGATCACTTCCATCAATTCATTACAGTATGAAAATACAACGACAACTGGCGCATTTCCGAAATGTGTGTGTGTGTGTGTGTGTGTAGGTGTGTGTGTGGGTGTAGGGGGTCGGTCGTCACTCCGTCCCACGGGATGAGTATCTCCCTAGTAGCATTAGGAAATAGAGTTTTTCGGAGCCTTTGGGAAATGTAGAACTTATAAGCACGTTATGTCATGAAGAAGACATGACTTCTTTTGCAAAATTGTAGCTCAACTCGTCGGCGCTTGTCATGGCTTGCCTTAAGTCTCCAACTCTGGACCATTAATAAAAGAAATGTTTGCATTTAAACCACCTTAAATTTACAAATTAATTCTAAAAGGGGAGAGCGACCCACATTTAAATCCTTCTCCATGTTACACGTATGAGGTAACAAAAAAGGATTCCTTATTCATATATGAAAACGTCGTAGCAATGCAGTAAATAAACTTACCTTTGCAAACACACTGAGCTGTGATCAGGGAGTTGGTGTCATCATCTGTGGGCTCTATATCCAACTATTTTTTATGTCACTTCTGAATTTTTCATGTGTTTTAACGACCGTACAAAGCGGTTATTCTTGGTTAGAACTAGAGAGGACATTAATTCTAAAACTGGAAGGAGTTTGATACAGGGAGCAAAGCATTGGTCTCAACGTTACTGCATGTTCATAACTGCGATTCATAATGGAAAATATAAATCGTTCCTTTTTTGATATGTTTTACGGGAGGTGTACAGAGCACGGTCATTATATAACACTGAGATAATTTCGCATTTCATAAAAACAAAGAAACATGATGAAGGTGTGTTTATTAATCATGCTTCATCACTAAATGTACAATTTGTACGTTCTTTGCAATGTCAATGTCAATTCTTTGCTTTCTGCCTGTAGCACACATGTTAAATGATTAATACATTTTATCTAATGTACCCAATATCCTCACTTCTGGTGAACAGCCTAAAGGTCATGTACTTACTAGTCTATCTGCTTCCATTTAGGTTAATTGTCAAGTCACCCAAAATTGTTATTAATTGTTATTACTTGATGCAAATTTATGTTTTCTGTTTAAACTAGTATTTCTGGCTAAAATCCATTTACATAGACAATGATGGAAGGAAAATTCCAGGATATTTGATAATTAAATTTTGTAAGATAAAGTATGGACAAATTTTGAAAATTTGTTGTTAGTGATACACGAACTGCTTGTCTTCACCGGAAAACCAATTCCATATCGGTTCCTGAAACCAGATCTCGGTAAGAAAGTCATCGGTATTCCACTTTAACATGTTAGTGGAGCACGTGAATGCCACGAGGGGCTACCGTTGACCACGTAACATAGTGATAAGGATGTTTCCTTACTTGGGAGAGTTGCACCTCTGTTGGAATGTGCTGCATCGATTTTAACCATTGAACCCACTTGATATTAATCAGGAAATGAAAACCATAAAAGAGAAGAAGATATTGGTTGTTATAGTGTCTTGACCGCTATATTTGTGATGAATTACACCAAAACAATGTGGAAAGAAATGGTATAGCTTTTATGTCGTATCAATTGCAATCGAAATCCGCATTCCTCATTCTACTATACTAAGACAGGAGTAAGTTAAAAGGAAAGTATTTTTTGAAACTACATTATAAGCTGTACTAGGTAACTAAATAAATGTTTGAAACATATCATGAAATTCTGCCATGTTAATTCATAATGGCAACACTTTCTACATTTTTCTTATACTACGCATATATTAACATTAAGGCCAAGAAAACGTAATTTGAAGCGACTACTGCTCATAAGGGAAAGATAATACATAGAACATACATCTTACAGTTATAGCAATATGTCTGAATGACTACTTCAGAAAAATATATCACCTTACGCACAATCAGGATACGGATCAGTCTTATGGTTTTTTTTCTCAAATTCAAATAAGTTGTTGAGTGTGCAGGTTTTCACACGAGATAAATATATTATTAATTGTCCACGACCTTTGAGAAAAAGAAAATGTTATAATGGAGTATCAATTATCCCCTTTCTTAAAGTGGTGAACCACGATCACGTTTATCCTTTCTTCTTCTTTTATATTTCATGAATAAGGGAATATCTCGATTTTTTTTTTCATTTGTTCTTTCCCCGAATGCAAAACGAAAAAGTTTCAACTTTTACTGCCACAACACGTTTTCCAAAGGTAAATCGGTCGTTGATGTTCAGTATATTTATGCACAAATTAGAAACAATTGCTAGTGTAGTCTGTTATCATGTAACGCGATAAACGTTTCTACGCATTTCTCTATGCAGAATTCAAAGAGGAAAAAAGAGGTGGAGAAGAAGAAGAAGAAGAAGAAGAAGAAGAAGAAGAAGAAGAAGAAGAAGAAGAAGAAGAAGAAGAAGAAGAAGAAGAAGAAGAAGAAGAAGAAGAAGAAGAAGAAGAAGAAGAAGAAGAAGAAGAAGAAGAAGAAGAAGAAGAAGAAGAAGAAGAAGAAGAAGAAGAAGAAGAAGAAGAAGAAGAAGAAGAAGAAGAAGAAGAAGAAGAAGAAGAAGAAGAAGAAGAAGAAGAAGAAGAAGAAGAAGAAGAAGAAGAAGAAGAAGAAGAAGAAGAAGAAGAAGAAGAAGAAGAAGAAGAAGAAGAAGAAGAAGAAGAAGAAGAAGAAGAAGAAGAAGAAGAAGAAGAAGAAGAAGAAGAAGAAGAAGAAGAAGAAGAAGAAGAAGAAGAAGAAGAAGAAGAAGAAGAAGAAGAAGAAGAAGAAGAAGAAGAAGAAGAAGAAGAAGAAGAAGAAGAAGAAGAAGAAGAAGAAGAAGAAGAAGAAGAAGAAGAAGAAGAAGAAGAAGAAGAAGAAGAAGAAGAAGAAGAAGAAGAAGAAGAAGAAGAAGAAGAAGAAGAAGAAGAAGAAGAAGAAGAAGAAGAAGAAGAAGAAGAAGAAGAAGAAGAAGAAGAAGAAGAAGAAGAAGAAGAAGAAGAAGAAGAAGAAGAAGAAGAAGAAGAAGAAGAAGAAGAAGAAGAAGAAGAAGAAGAAGAAGAAGAAGAAGAAGAAGAAGAAGAAGAAGAAGAAGAAGAAGAAGAAGAAGAAGAAGAAGAAGAAGAAAAAAGAAGAAAGACACATACATTTACATGGGGAATGCGTATTTTATTTTACTTAGACATTACCGTAGGCCTGACCGTCATTTATCTCACGCTTTATCTCAGGAGGAAAGTCTGTATCAAAGTCGTCAAATGTATTTGGCATGCCATCGAGATCAACATTAGGGTTTCGACTTCTGGTCTTCTTAATGTACCCCGTGAGAAATATAAAGCCACAGATAATCATAAATACCAGACTTGCTATCACCACAAGAAGAATAATGTCACTTGAATCATTGAAAAAATCATTAGATCCTGCGTTTGTCATCTGAGTTTGAATTTTAACTTCGCTGAGATCGAAGGTACAGTTTCCGGAGTATGGGCCATATGGGATAGGTGTCTGCACTTTCATTGAACTGGCTGAGCAGGTGAAACCTTTTTCCAGACAAGAATGCACAAAAAAGGTTACCGTCTTCCAAGTGGTGTTGGAAGACCGTGATTCCAAAAAGGGACAGTCTGGCTTGGAGCTTATGTTAACTTCAATAGGTGGAAATCCCTCCTGAATTGAACACGTTAAGACGTATGCAAAAGATCCTCAATCAGTGTTTTGCATAAAGTCCGATTTACAATCAGGATGACCAGATGGGGAATGTACAATACGACAGTGGTAGGGTTGACCATATATTGTCTTGAAACGGTGGTTATCGTATATCTCAATCTCATACCGACCTGAGTTAAGCGGTGATGAGTTTATGATGTAAACTAGAATACCTATTTCAGATTCGGTTTCACCATTTTGTAATTCATGCTTCCTTTCTTCTGTGAAAGCGAATAGGATATTATCGATAGTGACATTGACGTTCCCCGCAGAAGTTGAAACGGCTACTTCTTTTGATTCAGTGTAACCGGTGACAGCATTGTCTCGGTGCATATGTGAGAAATCATACTTAAGTGTCAAATGACAGGTGTTGCCCAAACATTTGAGAGTTTTCCCTGGAAATGTGAAGGTACACCCTGATTGTGAAACACATATTGTTGATCGATCTGAGGTAGATTCTGTGCAAGGTTGCGCACAACTCTCGTTCCCGGTCACTCGTAAAGAAATTGCCGTAACATTCAAGGCAAACATAAGAAATACAGTTTTAAACGATCTGAACCACTCCATTGGTAGATTTTGCCGATTGAACTTCCTAAAGATGGCTTCTTCTTTAAGAGTAATCAGCCTTCATAAGAGTACAGAACTGACACTGAGAAAAGGTAACGATTATGTTTCGACTGTCTTCTTCAAAGGAGTGGGAGTGCTTCATTTTTTTTAAATATTAAACAACCGTCTGCTTTGCCGGATATAAAAGAAACGTTTTAATAGGAAAACAATAGGTACATATGAACCACTCAAAGAATGATCCGGCTGACCAGGTTTACTCAAGTACTGTAAATATGAATGTTTCTTAGACTTGTCAGATATTAGAGTAAACGTTACTTATCCAACTTTTTGTTTAAATAAACTGCTACAAATTTGTCTAAAGTTGTTACACTTACAATAACGTTATTTTAGATTTGACGAATATTTAACAGCATTTAAGCTTTAGTGGTTTACAGTTTTTTAATAGATTAACTGGTAAAGATAAACGAAACGGCAACCGACACGATCGTGCAAGGAAATTTTATATTGCTTGGAAGGAAGCAGACCGCAATACGTTTATCATTCACTCCGGGAAAGTACGCAAGAAACTTTGATATAAGTCTTCATAGTTGTGAGAGAATGAGACATGAAGGTAATGTCTGAGTTTCTTGAGGTTTCACCTAATGCCCGAGAACCTCTCCAGAGAGAAGAAGGGAAAGACGATATTGAAATATTCCCAATCCGACAATATGAATATGAATGAAGACGGTGTGGTTATTTTAATGATCTCGAAGCACATACTGATGGGAACCATTTATAACAATATCAAGTAAGGAGGTTGTATGTTGAGTCAAGTCAAAGTAACCCTTATTATGTACCGATAAAATCAAGTGTGAACCATGAAAATTGGCGGTGACAACCCTAAAATTAAAATCTCCAAACTTCTCTTACTAACTTCCTCCGTAGTGAATGAATGTAAAAGATCTGCCTGATCTTACTTTCCTATTGACTAATTCATCGACTCATCAGAGTCAAACTATTATTTGATATTTTATTTGATATCGATGTCAGTCATAGTTTATTACCAAGTTATTATATATATTACAATATTCGGATACTTTCTTTACAGACTTGGGTTACCTGAACATTCCATTTCAAAGAGAAAGTAAGAAATCATGAATATCGTTTTAAACTTGGCATACGAGAAGTAAATAATTCAATTGAAGTAGGGGACTGCAGTTAATTGGTTAATCTCAGACCACGCACAGACTGCAAATTTACAGAACCAAATATAAAGGGATACATAAAGATTGCAGAATTCGTTGTTTCGTTTAATGGAATTATTTTAATTTAAGGAACCAGAAAAAAGCGACTCGCAAGCAGTGATCGAATTTTGACTTTCATTTATAGCTCCCAATAGTCGGCAAGGATAAGAAAACTGCGAACAATTTGGTGTGTTCACTCTCTGCAGCCATGACCGTGCATACGTATTGTTTATCATTAAGTCCAAGCTACAAGGACAGATAAGGTCGGTTATTCTTTACTACTTGTGCTGTGAGGAGCACGAGGGACACAAAATCCCGCTTAGCAAGGAAAGTGCAGGTTTCACTTTTTTCGTTAAGTAAATGTATGTAACATGATGGAAAAAATACTTTAACCATCTTGGCACTGATGTTTGTAACGCTAAGCTTACGTCTTTGTGTTTTATAATCAACCGAACACATGTAGGGCTGCCAAGTCTTATGTTAGCATTTACACCCTTCAAATAGACAGGAGAAAGTCATTAAATCCACGGATCGACTCTAATAGGTGCATTTTTCTCCAAATGGAAAGGGTTTGGTCGCTTTGAAATTTTTATCTAAAACATGATATAAAAAGTATTCTACGCGTCATAACATTCTTTTGAAGTGTGGAGTCGAATCTTTACACCCATTCAAATTTTTAATTGCGTTTTATTCAAAACTATTAATATGTACTTAACCGGCGTTTCAATCTCTCAATCGCAAGCACTCGTAGTGTTGACACGATGAGTGACAGTCTCCCAGTACACCGCGATACGAGAATGGCAGTGAAATAACATATGTGCATATATGTGAAAATTCTGTTCTTTGAAATTGTATTTCAGGTAAATCAAGATAAATCATCAATCCGTATGACAGGTGTTGTCTTAACGACATGGTTATGTGTCTGCATATACTTTCTCGGCGAAGGAAGATTTTGCTGTCTTTGACCCTCAAACTGCCCAGCGTTGCACTTCTGCTACAGACAGAGAGCGCGGCCCCCACACGTCTTTACAGTTTCACGCGGAGTTCGAAACTGCGAGGAGCTAACCGAAAATTCGGCCACAACAACGAGAGAGACAATTATTTAAAGGTATATTCTGGAGAGAAAATTCGTCAATTTTGGAATAAGCAGAAGAATTCTCTCTTTCAGAAGGTGAAAACTGCATTTCAATAGTTTATAGCATTCGGAAGATAAAATTTTTAAAGTATAGCAAATTTTTCTTAGGGATTTGATCCAGCATGGGAAATCTGTGATGTCATCGTGGCACATTAATTTGACACTGCATTCAGTTTATTAATAATTATGATGCCGTTGCAGGAAAGCAACATTGTGCCCTACGCATGGTAAAGGGTAATGATAGATCTACCGGAAAAAACATATCCAAACATTTCAACAGTGTCAATTTCAGGGACAAACAGGATTTTCACTTATGAAGAAAAACAAAAGGAGTTTGAAGCAATGTGCTCACGTTACATAACTTTCTGTGGCTTTGTTGAAAAGCAGAGGTATTTTTTAACATAAATAACCAACCTTCAAAGTGAGATATCCTGTGTTAGGAAAATGGTATTGTGATAGGGTTTGAAGGACATGGTGTGGAATGTTTTGGTTTTTCTTACAAGAAAGAGGGACAAAGCCACCAGAACATGCCTTAAGGGTCACAGGGTCAATAGCTTACAGAGGGCGATCCGGAACGTGCTACCTGCGCTTTTCCGCCGACCCCCGAGGCGAGCAAATATACCCCATTGGAGCCGGGCAATACAGGGTTAATCTAAAGTATCTGCACCACGGGGCTGTGTACACACGCAGAGCCAGAATATACCATCCTGGACAAAAATACACGGGGCAGTCTCCGCTCCCCTCTTCAATGTTGGAATTCTTCAAATTTGGGGTATATTTTGTCAAGGACAACATTGACTTAGTCTAAGGGGATTTTGAAAGACCTGCGAATCTGTGCGAGGCCTAAGTGTTGCTACATTTGGGCAAAAGTGTCCCACCACTTTTGTCCAGAATTATAGGAAAAGGAACAACACTGGGCTTATATTAGGAGAAGTGTGGAAGTGTGTACCAATTGGATTGAGAAAGTAGATACCCTATTATATATTTTGTAACAAATACTCTAAAAGACCAAAACAGTCTAAAAGGATGGTATTTGATCCGTTTTAGGCGACAAATAAAAGATATGGTAACTTGAATCGGGGATCCGTATTAGGTGTAAGCTATTTTCAGTGGTCGAAAACGCGAGGTGAACAGATGAGCCTCAAAAGGATACTCGTAAAGAAGATGTAAATATACATAAAGGGTGTAATTGCTAGGGACACTGCAATCTAGTATGCAAACACCTTTAAGCCCTTTGAACCATGAACCATTACCCTCATACTACATTTCCAAAATGAATAAATTCCCAGTTTGCATGAAACACTGCAAGGTATAAAATGTATCTCACATTCCTTAGTCATACTTTCAAGACCTAGCCTCAGTGTCATCAGCAGAGCCACCTGTTAGCACTGTACTGTACTTGCATATCATTAAGGGTGTGAAAGATACGGTGCCAGATGTGACTACCCTACGGAATCCAAAGAGATGTATTTTGAGTAATACTACACTGGGAGTTGGCCAGTATCGGCGTAAGAAAGTCAAAGTTGGGGCGGGGGCAATCTAGGGGCAAAGAATAACTATGTTTAGAATATCTCCGGATGAAAAAAAGTCTCGGGAGAGTTACAGTGTTAGTTTTCCCGGTTAACCCATTCCACACTGATCTAACATTAGTGGGGGGGGGGGGGGGCAGGGAAAAAATCTTGGGATGGGTGAAAGTCCCATTTTGCCCCAGTAGGACTACATTTGGCGTATATATGGGTCGGTTAATGGAACTTTGGAGTTGTGACTTAAGTATTCAATTCAAGTTATATAGCCTTTTCAGTGTGTTCATAATACAGTTTAGTACCATTTTGAGAATTAATTTTGTATATGATGTTAATATTGTGAGAAAAGTGCGTTTTGTAACATAACCTTTGTAAGCATTGCTCATTGCTTGTCTATTTGCCCATACACGTTTAAGTTTCAGTTATCTGCATGGTGTTGATATCTCTGTCGTTGGGAATTTTAGGTACCTTGTTATTAGACTATTGTCGCAGGTGCGCTGGACAAGGCCTTGTCCGCGGCTTGAAAACCTAAGAACTTGGCAAGTAACAAACACCTGGTCGTTCGATTATTTTGTAAAGAGGTTTTCGGAATGCTTAATTGTGTAGAGCTAAGTTAATCTTTGTCATCAATTAATGATATAGTCCATCAAGACCAGAATTCACCAATTTACGTTTGGCTAGACAGTAGCGTGGTCATTAAGAGTTCGTCGAATAGGTGAGCTTGCTTCCGTGATTTTAAAAGCACGGACACGTAAAAGAGAGGAAGAGAACTGCAAAAGGTCAGAATAGAATAGTGAAGGACGTGGGTGGGATATAGCTCACGGTGGGATGCGTTTTCTTTTTTGTACTTAGACAATTTACTTTGCCTTTTGGAAGATGGGTTGGCTAGTGTGTAATCTGTATAACTGCAAAGCAAATAAAGCAGCGTGTCGGTCCTTGTACACTATTAGTCTGCTCAACGCAGCACGTTATTCCTGGTGCAGTGCGTTGGTATTTAGGCACTGAGTTTGTCTATTTGCAGTGAATCGGCCTCGGACTCGGTTCGCCACCTTTTGCAGTGAGACACCTTCACAGTTCATCGTTTGTGGTCACAGTATATGCTAGTTTACAACCTGTAAATACTATGTAAGCAGTTGGATCAAATGAAGTGAAGTGTATCCCTTGCGCTCTTTGGAAACCTGTAACTTCAGTGCTGGCTAGGTATGTCAGTGTTTTGGGCCTCATTCATGGTTCCATCAGTTCCCTTTGTAAAACCGCATCCTCCAGTAAAATCAATTTCCATATTGACATTTTGAAAAGACATGTCTACAAATAGATGAAATGAAGATTCATATGCCCTAACGTATTGTTGAAATGAGCAACGCATGGTACAGGATGTTACTCAATGGTTTCAGAAAAACATGATTTGGTTTCGAACCGTAAGGTAACACACAGTTGAGTTTAAGGAAACTACGTCTCGTGTGAAATTACAACTAAGCAATGCTAAGTGGCGTATCATAGTTGCATAGTGTCCTTTTGTGACCTCGGAAGTATATAATACCCATATTCAAATCGGCTTGTTTCACATAAAACATTTTACCAAAGAAATTCAGCAATCATTCCAGACGAAAAAATGCCAAGAAAGGTACTACGCATGTCACATTTCAAAAAATACAGTTCTAGTTTCGTCTGCTTCGATCTATGTTATTGTAAACCATTAGTGTGATCAGTTTTAAAAGTCGAACTGGGCAACAAGGAAGTACAAAAGGGTTTGTACGGGTTGAGAAATATATTGTATACGTAGCAGGTAGGATTTACAATTCTCAGTTGATGTATTATGTTTAAGTTCTCCTTAAATTCTGATTAAAAGTAGCATTTGTCGCTTCGTTTTCGTCACCGGGTGTAGATGACGAATAATATAATTTCTTACACTAACACCAGTCTTGGTCCTTAACTTCACAGTAAATTACAGAGGATTTTTTGTCTTGAAGTGCTATTAGAGCTGAAGCAGAATTGTGCATGTTAGTCGCTGTCAAAAAGATGGCTCGTCAGGGGTTTTTAATGTTCATTTTCGGTGTTTGTACTGCAATTCAAGGTAAAAAGTACTCTTACCTTTCTTAACATTGCCTTCTGTTGGAAGGTTTCATTGGAGATGAAGTTTGCCGTTACGTATACTGTATTATTTTACAATATCATGGTACTGAATTTATCTTAAAGGGCGTAAGTATGACACTTTGAGTTGTGTAATGATATCCAATGCGCCACCCAGACTTAAATTTTTATCAGGCACATAATGTATACGAGAGGGTTGCACTTTAGGATCGAAGTGTGATAAGAAAAACATGACGCAAACCCCATTCTTATTGTGGGTCAATTGTGTTCGGTTTGCTATTACGATAAGATCGATATCGTTATACATACCAAGATTCTGATAATAGAAAACATGTTGTCGTTTGTCAGATAAGCGTTTAGTAGAATATCTCAGAAGAGTACATACTAATTTTAGCCACACGTTACCTTACCTTTAAAAAAACATTGGTACTTCATAAGAGCCAGCATCTAACCCCAGATATGTGCGATTTCCTTCTTCTTCCACAGTTTCATCCTTTAGCAATGGAATACTGTGTGATCAGAGAAACACATTTCATGGTGGAATTATCTGCAATGTACCATTGCATTCCAGTGTTTGCTTAGTTTGTCCAATAAGAAGAGGTCAGGGCAATTCATCATGGCAATCACCTGATGGTAGTGTGCTATTTCGGGGAGATGTGAATGTTGCCGGAGGCAAATCTGTCTATGTAAATAATTGCGGTGCCAGTAACTACACATTGTTAGTTGCTTCGGTGCAAAATGAGCAACAATATATGTGCCTGTTACATCATGGGGCGGTAGCAAAATTCAGTGTTCATATCGAAGGTAAATTCTCGCACATAACACCTTTACAGATGGTGTCAGACAGATTTATTTTTTCCCCTAAAATAAAAGAATTTAGAGATAATGTGTAGTATCTGTCTTTTTCTGGGTCTACAATTAAGTCATATATGACAAACCAATGGTGTAAATGGTCTGATGGCCGTGAGGGTGTTCATTAATTGTGCGTCAGTGGACGTGAGCAGTTTACTGTTTGGTTTCGCCGAACGGCCATTTGCCAGAGAGCCAGGAGGACTTTAGAAAAGAACGTTTCTTCTATGCTTCCATATTTACATTGAAATGTTGGGAACACATATTCTGTCAAAACTTTAACCCTATTCTCAAGATTGTTTTTTATAGGTTTGTGTGAATCCACAAGCAGTAATGTTACATTTTGTCAAGTTCATCGTTCCTCAACGGTCTGCCTGGTTTGTCCGGTTAGTCCTAACATGACAGGGATCAGATGGGAGTACGAAGACAAAACCTTGTTTAGAGGTATTGTCAACGCAGACTCCTATCAAGTGACTGTCAATGACTGCTCTTTTATTCACTATACCTTATCAATCCCAAACCTCACGGAAGAAGTAACAGGACGATATTCCTGTTTCCACTATGAAAACAAGACAGCTGAATTTGTAGTCCTGCTAAAAGGTAAGAAAAACTTGGTTAACCTTGAAGTAAGGTTTGAAATTGAATGAACGTTCTAGACGTATGATTTTAAAACAAGTGACTAAAATTGCCCGCGATGCAGGTATTTCGTGTACAATATAATAGTGTATTGTAGTAGAACGCTAAGAGACTTCGAATGTAGGAACAGCCATTGGTCTATAAATTACAATTTGAGCGGCCTCTAACTCAACAATTTGAAGCAAATTTGATATTTTTTGATACACCAAGTCAGGTAAGAAAACCATAGATTGCTCTTGAAAGAAAACTCACCTAAGTTACTATGACCGAACCAGGAATCGAACTCCAGGCCTCCCGATTGCAAAGTGCCTAGACCTATTAAAAGTTTCAATATCAAGGTAATAAAATAATGTTGATAGTTAGAGCACGTAGGCAAAACTTTATGACGAAAAGTGCAAAAGTAATTCAGGTTCAATTCCACCACCCTAGAAAGAGAAATTGTAATGGAGAATAAGGTATCGAAAATTACAGGAGTTGGCTATTTTGTTAAAAGAAAAATACAATATAAATTTATTTTATTCTGATTGTCGTCTTTCCTCTCCAGGAAACACAACAATTGAGATACTTTGGAATGGTCAACCACGGAGTTATCTGTCATTTGATGAGTGGAAAGTAATGAAACTTACATGTGTAGTAAAAAACTTTGATTTGCCATCAACGTTATCTTGGGAGACGAATAACAAACCAATTTATAAGGAGGACATCATATCCAGCAGTGTAGTAGAGATACGAAGAGATCGTTTATTCAACGTAACGAAGAACAGTCAAAATATATCTTGCATTTATGAACGACTTTCAATATCCAAATATGCTACGTTACTAATTTCTTGCAACAACTGTAAGTAGTCGATTTTGTTGCACTTTTGAAACCAAATTTGGTTATTTCTGTAAAAGGAGGGCTTTACAAAATAATTCTACAATTATGAGGAGATTGAAATTAAAATTGAGACATTTTGATTAAAGTTGAGTCTGTAATGAATAATATCTATAAAGACACCAATTGCTCCCTTTTGACACAAATGCTGAAATTTGTAGACATGATTTCAACAGTAAATAAAATAAAAACTGATGGTATTTGTTCTTTATCATTGTAGGTCGGGACGGAACACTGAGAATACCGTTGCTTCTTGTAATTCTTGTTTCTATCGGAGTACTAGTTTTTTCTATCATATTCATGGCCTGTCTTTTGATCAAAGCTAAAGGTAAGATATAGTATTAAAAATGCATTAAATGAGATATATAGATGAAACCTGTACCCTTAAATTAAGATGGAAAATGAAATTTAGAAAAAATATTTTACAGTGCAACCAGAGAAAAGCAGCGGAAGAGTATTTTTCATTTGCTAGTCAATGTTTTAAATGTAAAACGCTAAAGAAGTTATTAAACCTTACATTATCTATGTTCTTCTCTGTAATTAATCCTTAATGAAAATAATCAAAAATTTGAAATATTACTACTATAACTTCGTCTTTAATCTCATTTTGTTATCAACAGGTGTTCAGTCAGAGGCCGGGTAGGTTTTAAGGTTTCCAAAATCGTAAGGCTCTAAATGACGTTGTTTAAAAACTAAAGCGTACAACCACAAGTATAGTCCAAAACCAAGTTTGGGTTTTGTTTTGCAAAACCGTAGAGCAAAATATTTTAGGCATTCTGGTGTACGTTTCATTCCTTTTCCATGTTCGGTCTTCGAGATATCAACAACTGAAGTGACAAATTATCTGTAAAATATGAATTCTAAGCAAACAAGTGTAATGTGATGGATTCACATTGGTGGCCAGTTTATTGTTTTTCCTTTTGTTTTCATTTCTATTAGTTTGACCTTGGTTTCCAGTAAGGGATGCTATCGTGCCCTTAATGCATACAAAGTTTTAAAAAATGTCATTGCCCAGGATGAACCTATGGTATCAATACATCAGAGTTTATTTGCATAAAATATGTGCTAAGTTGTAAATAAATGCTCCAAGTTTATTCTATGTAGAACATATGCCACATTCAATCGCTAATATCTAGGGTACTGAAGATGGGAATTGAATAAAAATATCAACAGAATGCCTAGAATGTGTTTCTCTCTTACATAGCAAAATTAGTTGGCTCTGCACTATTTTTACAGGTAAAATCTGGCCAGCAGTTTTAAGTATTAGATGTAGAACTGAACATTGTCGCCTGACTTCAAATCGTTCATCCACACCACATGAGAACCCTAGGCCTACGGTTCGAGAGCTATTTTCTAAAATAAAAAATATCGATAGCAACGTCTAAACAGTGACACAATAAAGACGTTTTGATTCAAAATATATAGCATCAACATCGTCGAAACAACTTTATTCTTTCAATAATTCTTCCTGTTTAGCGACATAGTATTACGGAGATGGAAACTACGGAAAAGTCGTAAGTTGATTGCTTTCACAACTGTACATGAAACCATATTTATGCCGTCCTTGGCTGAAAGCTATATGTGAACAGGGCTTTAACAACTTGCACTATGGTGGCATAATACCGATATTTGTACTGATTAAGCAGATTTAAATTCGTTTTAGAGTAACTTGACCTTCTGGCCATCATCGTCTCAATGATTGATTCCTTCCAACAACTCTGCATCGCAAGATAGTAAATACACCTACACTGGTGAAAGTGTACAGTTTAAAGCCGAAACAATAAAGCCATAAGGGTGGGTCTATAGTTAGTACGGGTCAGAAGTTTTAGTCTATAGAAACTGTCAATGTATATTTTGTGTTTAGCGAGTTCACGTTACATTTAAAGTTCCTCCTGGTTAGTATTTTTTCATTTTGGGGCTTTAGTTTATATAATGGAAAAGGTTAGTCCAACGCTTATAATAATTATTATAAGCGGGAAGGTCTCAAACAACAATAGTGCGGTAACTTAGCACTGATATTTATTCTTAGTATAACCATTTCGTTAGATACTACTTGAAAATATCTCCGAGCATCTATTATGTCGAATTGTGTAAATACATGAAATCATTTAACCATTTAAATCAAGGATTAGATTCGGGGAATGGGAAGCATTAAATTAAATAAAATAAAAAATATTTAGCGCACTGGTTCAGCGTTGCTTACCTTGTTCATTTATACAAATAAATATTGTGATTACGAAGATGACGATGAGCACTGCTTAAAAAGGTGTTTCTTGATTGGCTGCTGCCATTGTATTGTATCGATTGTATTTTTTTGTTCGGGTTGGGGATTATTCCAGGGTTTAGGGTTATCGTTAATCAGTTACGAAATTTCTTGTTAAACAGTGCGCATCGCTGGCGACAGCACATAAATTTCGGATTTGCAAGTAACCACACTCAACTGGTACAATCCTCTTAGAGGTAAATTGGAGTTTTAAGATAGAGTTGCCCTTTTGGGTAAATACATACACACACCCACACACCCACACACCCACATATTAATATATATATATATATATATGTAAATATATGTATATATATATATATGTAAATATATGTATATATATATATATATATATATATATATATATATATATATATATATATATCAAGGTAAAAATGGACTTTTATATTGAGGATTTAGACAAAGCATGATTTTAAAAGAAATTAAATTGAATTTCAGGAGAAGATGTCTATTTTCAAGTGGAAGCCACCGATGAGTGTGAAACTTATGTTCGCCTAGACACTGGTTTAGAATCTAACGGTTATCTTGTGAAGTGGGTTGGTGAAGTAGTGTGTCCGTCAAATAAAAGAAGAGAATGTGTTATCAACGTTTGTAAAGGTAAAAAACAAGTAATAAACAAATACTGATTTAATAACATTGATTGGACGTTAATATGCGAAAAATTATGTAAGCATTTTACTTAGCGTATTACGAACATGTGCTACATCACTTTTTGCAAAATGCTGAATTTTTTATTCCTTGAGATGCAGGTCCTGAGATGATATCTTGTACCTATTAGAGAGATGCGATTGCATAAAACGTGGAGGAAAAACAGAAGTCAAATGTTTTCTCTTTTTCCCTTTTTTACAGAAGACTCAACGGAGGAGCAACGTGACCATTTCAAGGCCCTTGCTCTTTTGATGAAGGATACGCTAAGACATAAAAATATCATTGAAACTTTCGGAGTTGAAATCGACAGGTGTAAGCAATATATTTCTGCCTTTAATTGTACGTTGCTCACAAAAAAATGTCAAAATAAGAGTAACGTTGATTGAAGAAGAAGGATTTCATGTCGTGACTTTAGCGTTCCTAAAATACCCAATTACTATGATAGCACCGACCATAACTGTAAGTGAATATGCCTACTAAGTTTAGCTCTGTTTTCAAATGGCATGTTCAGTGCCAACCTTTATCTACACAGAGTTTGTGAAAGGAGGAACTCTGAGAAGTCACCTCACCAGTCAAAGACGGGAAGTTTGTATCTCAGTGTGCAACCAGAAAAATCTTATCAGGATGGCACACGAAGTTGTTAGTGCACTGGAGTACATAAAATCCCATCGGGTAAAACAATGAACTTGTATAATTGTATATATATATAAATGAATAAATTAAGTAATACGACGCTTCGGGTATATCACATTGTTTCAATCTATTCATTAATTTTTCTCTCTGTGTAGCTCGTGCATCCAGGAATAAATTGTCGTAAAGTGTTGTTGACAGAACATCACGTGTGCAAAATATACTACTTCTGTGTATTTCCCGCTGCAAGCTACGTCATTGATACGTTGTTGCAGGTATTTCAAACTCAGTTTTATCCATTTCCACTTGGATTTTAATTAATAAAGTTACAGGTGATTATGATCGTCGCTTAGACAAGTACTAACACTTCAATTGAAGGGTCTAGAGTTTTGTTAGATAAAGGGTAAAGTCGTTTCGAAAAAAATAACACAAATATGAACATTAGAGTTATCTTGTAAGAGATTGCTTCTGGTCAATTAGTTTTAAGTGCTTTCTGTGGAAAATAAGAGTGCACAAGCCTGTGTTGCTTCCCTCAACGCATGAATTACAAATTCTTAATGTTGACTCGTAAAAAAAAAAAGCGAAAAATTTTTACTTTTGACAGGTGGATTTTGCACTTTGCAACCGTTTGATTTGTGTTGTTTAACACTGATATTTACGTCAATGAGTCTTTCTCCAATCACATTCTGTATGAGCAGTTTTCCAGAAGAAGATACGCATTATTGTCGCCTACAACTCCCAAACCGTAAATGTTGATTAATCACTTACATCAGGCGGAAAAAGGGCATGAAATTTCATTTTCATTTTATTTCGCTCCAATGTGAGTATAGCTGTTCGGATTCTTAGTAGAATTTCTTACTTTGACAATACAGAAACCTGATGATGTCTTATCTTGCCTGGCACCAGAAACACGTTTTAAAAGACAGCACACTTTTGAAAGTGACGTTTTTTCTGTTGCTACTCTTATCTGGGAAGTATACTCTCTTGGTAAGCTTAGTGATAATATAAAACAATTAAAATCTGTCTTATCGTCAAATTCATTGGTGATATTAATATGAAACCAAAGTTCACATTTCAGTCATTTTCGATAAAAGGTCGAAGTTTTGTAAAAGGCTTGGGTTCATGAAGAAGCAAGCTTTTGATTGTGTCATAGGCATTGTGACAAAAACGTCGAAGGGGGGGGGGGGACTTGTCCCTACCGAGTGTGTCCCCCAAAAGGGATTTGAAAGTTTTTCTATCGTGCCTTTCCCTTCGCTCCCGGTGGTGCCTTCCGTGCCCTGAGTGTACCCTAAAAGTTCCTGTGCTCCCTAGGATGAAAACTATGGTGACGTTACGGAGTTCTTCAAATATATCGTAGGTTGTAAAAGGGCACACAGTGAATGGCTTGGGGTACGGATGAATCAACATATATATACATATATATATATTATATATATATATATATATATATATATATATATATATATATATATATATATATATATATATATATATATATATATATATATATATATATATATTTATATATACATATATATAGATATACAAAGTCGAAATGCTGCGGAGCACTGTAGAAATGTGTAGGTCGAAAAGAGGTAGTAAAAAATGCTTAAAAGTTTGCGGAAAAGTCCACGACGTTTCGGGTATAAACCCTTCATCAGGTGGCAAAAACCAAACTGAACAACCAACAGTAACAATTGGACACGACAAACATCAAATCCGAAGCGATCGCTGTAAAAACAGAACCGGACGAAAGTGACTGTCAGAAGACATGAGTGCGAAGGATGAAACACAAATCAAAAAAAGAAAAAGAGCGTCCTGGATGAAAAAATGCACGTAAAAATCGAACATGGTCGGAAAAAAAGGAAAACAGTAGACAAAAACTAGCTCCGGAAAAAAAAAATTATAAATAAGGCCTACACAGTAAAAAACGAGCACGAACGGGAAAGTGTAAAAGGAGTAAAAACTGGTACAAAAAGGGGTGAATATCACAAAAGGTCAATTCTAACGTAAAGCCCGTGTGGAGCGAGAGTACCTAGCCTCATGATCAGTCGGTTTTCAGCACTTAGGCGGTCACGATCGGAGCCTCGGCACATTACAGCTGCCGTAACGGTTAAATGCTGTATTGAACAAGGTGAAGGGGGATTGAAATGTGCAGCCACCGGGTATCCATGGAGATTCTGTTTGATGGACCTAATTATAAGGTGCTCGGTGACTCGATCCGCGAGGCGGCGCTTGGTCTCTCCCACATACAACGAGTTACATCTCCCACAAGCTAAAATATAAACTACATTAGAGGAAATGCAGGAGAATCTTTGTTTGACAATGAAGCATTTGCCGTTGGGGCCTGACATGTTGACGAGGTCGTGTTTGCCAACAACTGGGCATGTATTACACCTCGGACGTTTACAGGGAAAGGTACCAGGGGTGTCGTCGAAAGAATTGAGTGGGTGGGAAGCCCGAACTAAATGGTTGGCTAAATTTTTCTCAACTCTAAAAGCAGTGATGGGGGGTTCCGGGAAAACATCACGGGTTGAGGGGTCTTGTCGGAGCGACTCTACATTTTTGTAGATAGCGCGTAAAATAGGACGGACCGAAGGGTGATATGAAATAACCAAAGGAATACGTAGATTTGAACCAGATTTGTTCTTTTTCTCCAAGGCTACCTCTCTGCTGGTTCCTTGAATTCTGCGCAGGGCATTTGAGAGGATTTTGGCAGGGTAATGGCGTTTTTCAAAAAAGGATAAAATTTCTTCAGAGGCAGTGGAAAAATCAGAATCCTCCGAACATATTCGCCTGGCTCGCAGGAGCTGGGAATAAGGGATAGATTTAGTGCAGGATTTGGGATGGTTGGAAGGGTACAATAGGTAGTTATGCGAGTCGGTTGGCTTAAAGTGTAGGTTTGAGGTAATTGTACGGTTGTTAATGGACAGTTTAAGGTCGAGAAATACAACAGATGAGTCCGAGATACAATGGGTAAATTTCAAAAAGGGGCAAAAGGAATTTACAAATTCGATAAAGGTTTCTAAATCACGGCGGGATCCAGTGGCAACTCCTACAATGTCATCAATATACCTTTTGTAAAGTATAGGGCGGGGCCCGGTATACTGAGAAAACAGTTGTTCTTCAAAGTGACCCATGGTCAAACAGGCAACAGAAGGACCCATTTTGGTTCCCATAGCCACTCCTTTAACTTGGCGGAAAAAACGCCCATTAAACTGAAAACAATTTTGTGTGAGAACAAGTTCCGCCAGACGTAGGAAGGTGTCAGTCGGTATTAGGGGATCACGCCGTTTGTCTAGGTAGTAACGGATAGCTGTTAAGGCAGCATCATGAGGAATAGACGTGTAGAGGCTGGACACATCCATGGTGAATAAAAGACGTTCACCGCAATTTTCAGGAAACTCAAAGTCACGAATAAGTCTCAAGAAATGTGGTGTGTCTTGAACAAACGACGGCAAGGCTGATACTAAAGGGGAGAGCACGGAATCTACATACTCAGAAATAAGAACAGTAGGGCAGCTGTGCGAAGAAACGATAGGTCTACCAGGGTTGTTTGCTTTGTGGATTTTGGGAAGTAGGTAAAAATTGGAAATCTGTGGGCAAGGGTGTAGTAGAGAAGTAGCGTTTTTGGGTAGTTGGTCACTTTCCATGAGTTGGGTTAATGTGTTCTCAACTAACTTTTGGCAATCAGGAGTGGGGTCAGCGGGAAGTTCTGAATAAGCACTTTGGTCGGACAGCTGTTTGTTGGCCTCAGCAACATACAAGTCCTTTCGCCAAACTACAACAGCTCCACCCTTGTCTGCTGGTTTGATGATGATGTCCCTGTTACTTTTAAGGGATAAAATGGCATCTCGTTCCTCAGGACAAGGGTTACGCAGTGGGGTCATTTTAGGGGGAAGGAGATTGTTGACATCTTTGTTAATTGTATTAATAACATTATCAAGGGTGGGATTTTCTCCTGGCTTGGGCGTCCAGGAGGAACGGACAGAGTTGGCGGGGTTGGGAACTTCCTCTGAGGGGGTGTCATCCTGATTGTCTGTTATCCCGAAATGGTAGCGAAGGCGGAGTTTCCTACAGAAAGCCGAAACGTCTCTGCGTATGGAAAACTCATCAGGAAGGGGGTTCAGTGGTACGAAGTTGAGGCCTTTCGCTAAAACTGAGCGTTCAGAGGACGCGAGTTCCAGATCGGGCGGGATGGTGACCACAAGCTTGGTGTCTGGCTGGTTATTAATGTTAGTTTCGGTTTGGGTGGGCGGTGATTCGGGCAACAGGGTAGCTAAGGTCTTGAATTTGGAGTCTTGTAAGAAATTATGTAGTCTGCGATTGTAAATATGAATAAGGAAGCGAACTTCTGCAGCTTGCGGGTAAGGATTCAAACAGAAGTGACTTTTTTTCCTCAATAGTCATGTCAAAAGAAGTCTTCTTCCTTTCCATACTGCGAATGGTAGAGCGTATCAGACTGAAAGAACACGAGCGTAAGTATCGTGAGGTATCTCGTCTAAAATGAAAATCGTACTCGGCTTGAACGTGAAAATTCAGTCTGAAACCTCTTGGAATTACACGTCTACGAAGACAAGTTCCCAAGAAATTAATGTGGCTGGCAAATCTGGTCTTACCAAAGGTGGCCATGGCAAGAGAATAAATAATGGGAAAACTTTGGGCTGGGTAGTGGGATACTTCCTCCGTAAATCTCCTGCGGAGGTTCGAAACGAAATGTTTTAAGCTAGGCATGAGACCGTGGATAAAAAAAAAATTTGTATACGTGCTTGAAAACGGACACGATCAAACGGTAAACTGTACGACAGGAGACTTATAACAAGGACAAATACCAATCTGGATAACTAACTATGAAAAGAGGGGTCCTGGACAGCAAGGGAGGGAGATCAGGGTACAAAAAGGTACGGCTGGAGTGAAAAAGTACTACAAAATACAAAAAAGTGAGAGATTCAGAAGTGGACAAACCTTCTGTACTTTAAAACGGGCACGTTCAAAGTTTCCTAGCTTGATCGGGACAAAAGAACGTAGGCCTACCGTAAACAAAAAAGGGGGTTTCAAGACAGTCAGGAAAGGAGGAAAAGAGGTGAAAATGTTAGCTTAAATAAGGAGTAAAAAAGTAGTGATATAAGAATAAAAAAGGGGAACAGCGTTTCAAAAATGGAAAAAAAATCACACGCACTCAAAACCGGACAAGATCGGACCGAAATTATCGGTTCGAACAAGAATTTCAAGTTGAACAGTTAAAAAGATCTTAAAATCGCAGCGAATAAAAGCATAAAGCTAGATAAAATAAGGTCGAAATGCTGCGCAGCACTGTGGAAATGTGTAGGTCGAAAAGAGGTAGTAAAAAGTGCTTAAAAGTTTGCGGAAAACTCCACGACGTTTCGGGTGTAAACCCTTCATCAGGTGGCGAAAACCAAACTGGAGAAAAAGAACAAATCTGGTTCAAATCTACGTATTCCTTTGGTTATTTCATATCACCCTTCGGTCCGTCCTATTTTACGCGCTATCTACAAAAATGTAGAGTCGCTCCGACAAGACCCCTCAACCCGTGATGTTTTCCCGGAACCCCCATCACTGCTTTTAGAGTTGAGAAAAATTTAGCCAACCATTTAGTTCGGGCTTCCCACCCACTCAATTCTTTCGACGACACCCCTGGTACCTTTCCCTGTAAACGTCCGAGGTGTAATACATGCCCAGTTGTTGGCAAACACGACCTCGTCAACATGTCAGGCCCCAACGGCAAATGCTTCATTGTCAAACAAAGATTCTCCTGCATTTCCTCTAATGTAGTTTATATTTTAGCTTGTGGGAGATGTAACTCGTTGTATGTGGGAGAGACCAAGCGCCGCCTCGCGGATCGAGTCACCGAGCACCTTATAATTAGGTCCATCAAACAGAATCTCCATGGATACCCGGTGGCTGCACATTTCAATCCCCCTTCACCTTGTTCAATACAGCATTTAACCGTTACGGCAGCTGTAATGTGCCGAGGCTCCGATCGTGACCGCCTAAGTGCTGAAAACCGACTGATCATGAGGCTAGGTACTCTCGCTCCACACGGGCTTAACGTTAGAATTGACCTTTTGTGATATTCACCCCTTTTTTGTACCAGTTTTTACTCCTTTTACACTTTCCCGTTCGTGCTCGTTTTTTACTGTGTAGGCCTTATTTATAAATTTTTTTTTTCCGGAGCTAGTTTTTGTATACTGTTTTCTCTTTTTTCCGACCATGTTCGATTTTTACGTGCATTTTTTCATCCAGGACGCTCTTTTTCTTTTTTTTGATTTGTGTTTCATCCTTCGCACTCATGTCTTCTGACAGTCACTTTCGTCCGGTTCTGTTTTTACAGCGATCGCTTCGGATTTGATGTTTGTCGTGTCCAATTGTTACTGTTGGTTGTTCAGTTTGGTTTTTGCCACCTGATGAAGGGTTTATACCCGAAACGTCGTGGAGTTTTCCGCAAACTTTTAAGCACTTTTTACTACCTCTTTTCGACCTATATATATATATATATATATAATATATATATGCTTATATATATATATGTTTATATATATATGTTTATATATATATGTTTATATATATATATATATATATATATATATATATATATATATATATATATATAAATATATATTCGAATACTACGTAGCACTGGTAAGGTATGAAGGTAAACAGATTGGAATGACAAAAAGTGCTAAAATTCGGAAGTAAGCTCCGCAACGTTTCGGGTATGTACCCTTCATCAGGTGGCAAAATAATAACTGATTAAAAAAAAAACCCCCGAAACGTCGTGGAGTTTTCCGCAAACTTTTAAGCACTTTTTACTACCTCTTTTCGACCTATATATATATATATATATATATATATATGTATATATATATATATATATATGTTTATATATATATATGTTTATATATATATATGTTTATATATACATATGTTTATATATATATATATATATGTTTATATATATATATGTATATATATATATATATATATATATATATATATATATAAATATATATTCGAATACTACGTAGCACTGGTAAGGTATGAAGGTAAACAGATTGGAATGACAAAAAGTGCTAAAATTCGGAAGTAAGCTCCGCAACGTTTCGGGTATGTACCCTTCATCAGGCGGCAAAATAATAACTGATTAAAAAAAAACGATATTCAAAAGAAACAACAAACGCGTGCTGATACAACTCAGTCGGCCGTACAAAGGCTAAGCACCTACTTCAACGCGTTCTTTGTCTTTCTATGTCCCCATCGTTTTTTTTTTTTTTTTTGATCAGCTACTATTTTGCCGCCTGATGAATACCCGAAACGTTGCGGAGCTTTCTTCCGAATTTTAGCACGTTTTATCATTTCAATCTGTTTACCTATATTGATATATATATATATATATATATAAATACTTAAATATATATATATATATATATATATACATATATATATATATATATATTCTGTAGCACCTTTGTTTTACAGTATCTCCGTCATGTTTATATGTTTCTTTCACTGTTTGCATCAATTTTGATCCAACCTTGCTACACCCATGGAGAGTACTTTGGAAACTTTCAAATTACTTCGACGCCTGTGCGAAAAACGTGTCAGGTATCGACATCACCTTTCCAACTATAAAACGTACCGAGCAAACAATACGGTACCGAAAGGGCTAAAAATTAAAGTCCCTACCGGCTTGCCACTCTCCGACAGTGGAAGCTACGCCAACTGGAAAGGTATTCTCAGAGAAACGTCTCTCAGACTGATGGAAGTACAAATTGGAAATTGTCGGAAAACCATCAATGAACTCAATCACCAAATTGATTCCAAAACCAGGAAGCTAAAAAGAGAGCTTCCCAAATCCGAGCTTCAAAACAAGCTTCGGTTTATCTCTCAGGACTGTCTCCGACTCTCTCGTACTCTAAATTTTAGGCAACAACGCAAGTTTCAAAGAGATCATGTCTCTTCAAACCAAGTGACTGTCACTTCAAATCAAGTGATTTCAAATTTTCAGAAAAGCAGGTCTCGCAGATTTATTCGTTAACCGGTTACCGAGCCTTCCACCGCCACCACCGCGGTTGTAAGCATATCGTGTCAGCTTTCTGAAGGAGAAACTAAAGTTCTCTCGAAGGGACTCAATTTCTGCCCCAAACCAAGGCAGACTGACACGCAGAAGTTATCGCTAGACATGAAAGCGTTTTTCCGACGCTTGCGCCTTCGGGAGTATTTTGCTGACGAAGACGGCCTAAATTCTACACCAGATAACGATATATCGTATCAATTTAAACCCAAAAGCACCTGGAACCCACCAAAGGGGCGTTGTCCGCAACTGGAATTATTTATTTCGGCAATTGAAGAGGATGTGAAAAACCACACCGCTTCCCCAGATTTCCGCGACAATCTCACAAAAAGTGAACGTCAGGCCATTCGAAGTCTACGGCATCGTGATAACATTGTTATCAAGCCGGCGGACAAAGGCTCTGCGATTGTTGCAATGGGGACTCAATTTTACAGGGAGGAAGCCCTCAGATTACTTGGCAATCCCGACCACTACAGACGTCTAGACTCAGATCCCACTTCGGAAATTGCGAAAAAAGTGGAGGCGGCCATCAAAAAGATGGTTCGCAACGGCTCTATTGACTCTGAAACCGGCCCGAATCTCCTCCAGGTAGATCCTAAACCAGGCCGTTTCTATTTTCTTCCCAAAATTTACAAAACGGGTAGTCCGGGCAGACCCATTATTTCCGGCAACGGGACTGCCACGGGAAAAATTTCAAAATTTTTTGACCTGCTTATCCAACCCCTGGTTCCAACCCTTCCCTCCTACGTTCAGGACACTACGGACTTCATCCACAAAATTGGGAAGATCAAAAATCTCCCGTCGGACACAATTCTGGCCACTCTTGACGTGTCCTCGTTGTACACAAACATACCAAATGAGGAAGGCATCTCCGCTTGCACCAACGCCTTCAATCCGATTCGGGGCAAAACTCCCACCAAGAAAGACTTAGGCGAACTCATGCATCTGATTTTGACCAACAACAATCTCATTTTTGGTGACCACCACTACCTCCAAATTCATGGTACAGCCATGGGAACCAAAATGGCTCCCTCATTTGCTAACTTGTTTATGGGCAACTTCGAGCAAAAATTTCTGTCTCGACAAAATTTGAAACCACAAATTTGGTTACGCTTCATAGACGACATCTTCATGATCTGGCCCCACGGTGAAGACTGTCTAAAAATTTGTATTGAAAACATCAATTCGTTGCATCCCACCATCAAATTTACGGCCGACCATTCCAGGTCCAGTGTCCACTTCCTGGACACCACTGTAACCTTAGAAAACATCAGGAGCGATTTACCAGCTTGCTGATGATACTAACCAAAATAATCCGATCAGGACATTCCGGCCTAACAATTTCTCTAATTACTTTGAAGAGGATTTTCCTATTGTTGATGGGTTACACCCGAGTAATCCGATCAGACCCTCCCGGTCAATCAACCTGCTCAATTGCCTTAAGAAGGTTTACCCTGTCACAATAGAGGTGAGACCATTGCCAACACCTTTAAAAGCTTCCAAAATTTCTCACTCCTTGTCATTCTCTGACCAAGTATTGATAAAGAGGTAGTATTCCTCGAAAGCTCTACTTCAAACCTTTTGGCTGTTTAATTTATCTAAATTCTAGCCTTCCGCTTTTTGTATCTCCTCGGAGATCCAGCCTTTCAATTCTGTAGCACCGTTGTTTTACAGTTTCTCCGTCATGTCGTCATGTTTATATATATATATATATATATATATATATATATATATATATATATATATATATATATATATATATATATATATATATATATATATATATATATATATACATCTCAGTTCAATAGAATTTGTTTTACAGGGATAGATTCAACAGACAATGCATACACAACGGTTTCAGAAACATCTGCTAATAGGGAAGTGTGTTTACCAAGACCAGATATGTGTCCGTCTAACACGTAAGTAGTCAAACACAATACAATATGAGAAGAAATGGTAGCCCTTAAGTTTTATGAAAGGTAGAAATATCTCAACAAAAGTTTACTGCAATTTTTTGGGATCTGGACTCTAGTCAACGAAATGTGTCTTATGAATATTCCTGAAGACTACCTGTGAAATTGTATACTTTGGGGTGAATGACTGCCTTTAAGGCATAAAGTCCAATAAAGTCAATTGTAAGTGTGAAAAGTAAATATTCAGATAACTTTCCTTAACTGTATAAATATTGGCAAATACGCTTTTTTAAAGATTTAAGATTTTATCAAAGTTTAAAGGTTATTACCGAGGTTAACTTCCTTCTATTAACGTTCAAAACGTAGTCATGAAACGCGGCTCATATTTTGGTTATGAAATACAAAGAACTTGAGAGGAACGATACAGTCCGTCATTTTTCTTGTTTTCGATAACACTCATTTTAGTAGTTCAATTTCAAAGCCTACTTCCATTGCTTCTACAGATACCTGCTCCTTTGTTCTTGTTGGAAATTATGTGCAACTGAAAGGCCAGCCCTTAAATCAGTGGAACAACACTTGGCTAAGGTCATGGAAATGTTATAATGGGAAAATGCATTTGACTTTTGAGTGTTCTGGTCATTTGACCGTATTGAGTAAAACAGTCGTAAGGGAATGTACGTTTTATGACTTCTGTTTTTTGTAAATCTACACTTTCTTACATATGTAGAAGGTGTTGTGCAAGTGATAATATCTTAAGGCAACATACCGTCTGACATAAATAATATAGAATAACTCGTTTTTTCAATTTTTTTAATTCATAATTTACACTCTGTTTGCTGAAAATGAAAATTGGGTTTTTATCAGCTGATTTTTCTTTTTAAATACACTATAATGCATTTGTGTTGACAAAATGACCAAAGTAGATGTCAACGTGACATGTAGCCATGTATGCTTTACATGGGGTGAATAAAATGCTTTTTGGAAAAAAGGAAGCAAACGAAGGTAGCGTTTGGACACAGGGCTTAGAGTAATTTAGTAAGTTCGAAATTTATTTTTGACTGAAAGGTTGGTGTCAAATTCTAAATTCTATGATCTTTATCTTCTGTAATGAACTGTTTGTTGGCTACTGTCTTAGTTTGTTTAAGAGTCCATTCGTCTCTTCTAAACGTAAGTCCTTGTTCTTACATTATATCGTTCAAGATATTTTCTTTTCATGGAATTAAGACGAAGATCGGGACAAAAGGACAGATTTGGCAGGTTAGGGAAGAAATAAATGAATAGAAATTGTTTTTAAACCTGTTCTGATATTTCAGTGTTAATTTTTTGTTCCCATTTGGTATTCACCATGTTTAGTCGTCTTGTGGGGCATGACCCCACTAGTCACTGGGACAATGGGAGGAGAAAGAAATAAAGGAGGTACAGATAATTAATAGAAAAGAAAAGTAAAGACGTAGGCTACGATAGACATGTCGTGAAAATTGTAGCTGGAAGTTAATTAGACAAGATACTGAGCCCCCTTTCCATATAGACATCAGGACAGGAGGAAATACTTCGAGACCATTTTCCGCCAACGACTGCGATAGCTACAGCATTGTTGGAATGGATGAACTTATGTTTAGGGGTGAGGTGAGTGATTGCTGTATTACAACTTATTTCGTTCCAGTAGTTTTAATTTTATACATGGGATCTTAACACGAATGCAGTTCAAATGAATACTGGAATGCTTCGGAAGTTTTAGTTTTCTCTGCAATCTGGAATATTTATTTGGAAATATTTCCCCAACTGCACCAAGTCGATCATGGTTGAGCTTCGCAGTAAGTTTCCCCCCCCCCCAAGGGTCAAGGTATTTATTTCTTAGGACCAGGAAACTGCTACTTGACGGTGATTGCCCGTTATATCCCTTCTAGTTTAACACTTAGGGCCTAATTTTTACGAGCGAATGCGAAGGATAGTAGCCGGTTTATGGACCTGTTATAGTGTTTTTGTTTCGTGGCTTGTTGTTTTTTAATCCATATTTTTAGATTAAAAGACATTATCAATAAATACAGATATGTTTTTAGGATGTCTCCGGCTTCATCACACATTCAGACATATTACTTGAATAATATTTGACTTACAAAGGTTCATGGGGCGACTGTATTGAGTATGTCGTTCTTGAAAGCCCTTCCTATCGTTTTTGAGATTTGCCGTTCTTAATGACATTGCCGTTACTCTTTTTATCTTATAGTTTTAAAAATCTGAGCAATATCTTGATGTTAGAAAAGGAAAACAGCTAAAGGTATGTTTTATTTACTTTAGAACTGAAGACTTTTCATAGGGTTAGAAACAGAGAACAGATAACAAAAGTTTCCTGGATGGGAATATTGAAGGGAAACTTGAACTGCGTACTTATCTTCTGGCCCAGGCGTTTCAATCAAAACACGAATCGCCCTTGCCAATAGGTGCTTGCTTTGCCTGTGAATCGTTGACCACATGATCGAAACAACGTAAGATACAGTTGTAGCACAGACTTCCCGTATACTGGAAGTCCTTGAGTTGTAGGTATTAAATAATGCTGTAGCCTAGGAAAGAAATTTCTACATCATTTCGCTTCGCGGTGGCAGGTTGGAATTTTCAGTCAACCTTTTCAGCAGCGCTATGCTTTGCCGCATCTACATTACTTAGTTATCCAGTAAACCTCAACCTAAATTTTTTTGTTATGCATTTTGTAGATATTTTCACATTACTAGTTTTTACGTTATTCTTGCAGCTCTGGATACTGATATAAATAATATAAAACATTTCTTTTGCATTATAAACGTCTTTATTTCTAAGTCTCGTAGATAATACCATCCTGTCCCTGTTAGTATCAAGTCAATTTTTACATCACTATATATATACATACGTGTTTCTCATACACTACTCTAAAACTCGACTGGTATCATAACATTTCTTTTTCCATATCCGCCTTTTTACCAGTGAGTCATAATTTTGAACACTGACATCCTTTTTCTTAAATAAAAAAACCTCATCATAACAAATTTAGGATCTGCTAAGCTACCTGTTATTCGTATAAGGGAGTTGCTAAATAGTAAATGTAGCAACTGCCTGTTTATATCACTAGAATTGTTAGCACCACCCCATTCGCGAGTTTTATTGCCTTGCGTTCTGGCCCAAATTATGGAGCACTACTTTTTTACCCTACGTCATTTCTATTGCTGATGTCTGGCATGACGTTGTCAGGTTGAGTTAGTAAGAGGGGACAAAGAACTTAAATAAATTGTAACATAAAGGAGAGTGAGAAGACAGGAAGATAAAATAGGAATCGAATGTGGAAGTTTCTTACGCAACGCCCTTACATCATTAAACACAACCGAGGAAACTAATAAAACAAGGGTCAGGGTTTATCATTATTATGCGTATGAGGGAATGGTTTGGGAATGTTTTTCGTACCGATTAAACTCTTTTCTCATCGTTTTTGCTTACTTTTTCTTATGTTTTTGCTACTTCTATTTTTGTTCTACTTTCTTGAGGTGCCAGACTCAGAAAAAACATCTCTGCTTCCCTCTGGCTCTCACCTTTAATGGTATTATTTATCTTTACATGTTGTATTGTGTATTAATGTTGATTTCTAGCATTTTGAGGTGAAAAATGATCTTGAAACTTGAAACTTTTTTCCAACTGCAAAACATTCAATTGTGTGAGAAAAAAAACTCAAACTTAATAGAGCGACATTAACAAGTGAGGTGGGATGTAGTGTAAACCAACATAAGAAAGAATGCAACTCCAAAGGGCTAGAACATATTTTTTTTTTGGTGATTTAGAGGCGTTTTCTTAAAAAAGAGCAGTCAGTTTCGATAATGAGACCCCGCTTATGTAGTCGTTGAACATATCCCATCTTCGTCCGAATCCTGGTCCACTACTGTCTGCGAAGTTTATTTAGAGTGGGCGAAAGGTGAAAGTGATTCAAAACTGCCCTCCATTCTCGACCTGAGTATTCTTAGAGGAATATTACAGTCCGGGCCCCAAACTATTTGTGCCCGCGGCTTAAAAAAGGGAAGTTAAGACGTTGTGCGCTGAAAAGCCTAACAGCATGTCTGACATGCTTCGAAATTACCAACGTTTCAGTCCATGACCTAAGTCCAGAGCTCTTCAGACAGATGGGTTAATTCATTACCTTTTGGACCAAAGAAACTGATTGATTAAAGCACAAATATTGCACCATTCTGTAAGGAGACATCCAACAAATACGAAAACATTATCAATGGGAAGCGGTCATCCCTTCCCTTTCCATCCCTCCCCAGGACCGCGACCATCCTTGCATGTCCTCCACTCTAGAATGTAAAAATGGTACGCCTAGTCATTTCCTCTTAAAGCGAATTCTGACAAAATCCCGTACATTAATACCATTTGTCAATACATACCCGAGAGGCAGTTAAACGAAAAGGTAAGACACTGAGCCGTAACATTGCACCTCACTGACCAACTATACATCACAGTGAGTTCAGATAGGAGGAGGTATTTTTTGAGACAGCTCCCCAACACAAGAAATTTCTAGACACACAGTTGTTGGCATTTTCCATCATATTGTTCGTTTTAATTAGTCTTGAAAAACAAATTTGCGGAAGACATTTTGAAAAGAAAGTTTATGTCGGGCAACATATTCCTTGCCTACTTTCTATAGCAAGCTGATGTTAATTTGTTTGTATTAGAATTAAAAAATACAACGGCTATCGCTATTAATAGAACCCGACCAGTCCTTTAAAGAAATGAGAAATGAGTTTTACGTATTCCTGCATTCACAACTTACATGTGAAAAACTTTCATACTTAAAGAGCAATGATGTCATCTAACTCATAATCACACTCTAAAAATCAAAAGAGTACAATTACACTGGTTAAAAGAATGAAAATTAAAGTCCACAGCAAAACAGCTAAAATTCATTCCACGAAGGTTGAAATTCAGTCCAAAAGAGCGGAGTTATGCTCTTCATGGAGGGACTCGAGGGATCACTTCTAAAATGAGAATAATCCCTGCAGGCATTGTTTAAAGATTTTGACTCCTCTTGGAGTGAACTAAACTCTTTTCGGAGTGAACTTCAGTACTTTTGGAATGAATTAGCACTCTGATAGAATGAATTCACACTTTTCACTGTATTAGTGAGTAATTATTTTAATTTTTGTTTTTATAGTGTAGTCAAGTTCACTCAGTTTTCATAATTCCTGAGTTATGTTTCTACCACGTTAACACATTTGCTAATCAGTTTCCACATTCGTATAGATACGTCTTTGGCTGACATCTCCAAACGTAAGTAGGCATACTTGTAAGTTGAATATGAGTACCATTTTAAAGATGTGCTTATGGTTTGAACGCTCCTTTTGGACGGTTGTTTAGCTCTGATGGATTTCCGGAGTTCAAATCAGGGGACTTTAACATTACTGTCCTCTGCATCCAAAAAGTGGCGGAGGGAAATGTCACCCCGTTTCCCAATGGACCCTCGCGATAATTAATAGTTTAGCCTTAACTATTATTTTATAATAATTAAAAACAAATTCAAACAATGTTCAAATATTGGAAAGTCTTCTTGTCTTTTTGCCCCAAATTTGTCTTTTTTATGTGCCCCGAACACTTTGTTGCTTCGAAAGAGGTACAGTTTTAAAGGAGCTGGGTAGCCGGCAAAGTACAGTATATTCTCTGACCCGTCGAGTGCTTTACGTCATATCGGGTGTCACTTTATAGTTTATCGATTCGATCAGAAACTGATATTTGTCATGCAGTTTCTGATGCTGTAACAGCACTTGTCACTGTCGTACCAACGTTAGCCTTACTTAGGCTCGCTTAAGGGCCTATAGGCTAGGTCTAACGGGAAGAAAACCTTATTGATCGGAAAAGAAAAACGGTTTTATTTCCTGCAAAAGCGATAATCTTGGTCATTTGCCTTCTGCATATGATATTCTTGCCAGTACCGCACTTAAACGTGCAACGGTAATATTTGTTCGTTTTCAGTTGTGTGCACTACTGTCTGGATCGAGGGTTAGATGCAACAACCAGAACTCATAGAGGTAAAAACGATTCAAAATTTCCTCCGGTACCAGACGAAAAAAAAAAAAAAATTAAAAAACTCTTGCCAGCGTTAAATCAAATATGATAAGAAATTATAATAGAACAGCATTACTGCGAAATGACTTGAAATGAAATAACTTAAAATGAGGATATAAAACGAAAAAGGACTTTTTAAAAATTAGCCCATTCCAGAGGGTAATTATTTCGTTTACCTGAAGTAAATAGTTTAGATTTACAACACTCCTCTGCTCCTTTAAGTTAATTTGCACGTTTGATTAGAGTTTAGCCATTCAGCACTTAAGCACTAGACATCAAAATTCACATTTCAGCATACTGAAAAAAAAAACAAAAAACTGAACCTTTGTCTAATAATTAATTACCAGATGCTCGAAGTTTAGTCTACGTTACCATGAGACATCATGTGTATGTGGCATATAAACACTTTAAATTTAGATTTAAAAACGCACTTGTCAACAAAAGTCTTCTCAACAAGCTGGTACCCACATGAGGCCAATATCGGCAATCCCACACAATATACATCCAATCTTGTCTACAAAAAATTGTCATATTGCCTTCAATCTATATTGGGTGAGGTTAATGTATGAAAATTTGAATATCAGTCACATTCGGGCAACTCCAACATGGGTACAATTTGGACCTATAAGGGACTCCCTTTCCCGTTGTTGCCCATGAATTCCACGGTTATACCAAATGAGGCCCATATTGTTTGTTGGCTGGGTAATCGCCCTCAGAGGAGTTGAATCGATGAAAAAAAAAAGAAAACGGATGGTATGGTAATTTATTGAAACGTATTTCTCCTTGAAATTTATCAAGCTTTGACAAAACAACAAAGCCAAACAAATCTTATTCCCTGTATAACAGGGTTTAATACCCTTTCGAAACACTCGGTTGGTGTTTTATGATGTTTCTATATTTCCCATCTAATCAGAAAATGAAATATTATAGCTGTAATCACTTATTTTACTGTCATCAAAACCAGTTTTTAAGTGCTTACTTGTTCCATTTGAGTCCTACAAAAGAAGCGGGCAATGAAAGCAGTTACTATTTTATTGTGTAAAATGAGCTTTCAAGGCTTGATAGAAACTTGCAATAACTTTCATTAAACATGGACATAAAAATGTAGGTAGCCATTCCAGACCACATGTCATTTGGTGTTATATGCAAAGTACTTTTGGAAAGGTTTCCAAAGGAAGGGTAAAATGCTACGTCTTAAATCTGATACTTTGTTGGGGTAGGCCCCCAAGACGCTAATTAAAATACAATTTTGGGAGGAAATCAAATCCGTCAGGATTGGGCAACAATGTTTATTGTATATAGCCTTTTCGCGCCGTTGTATTTGTGTGTTCTCCTCTCCGTCAGTTTGGAGTCGATGAGCGCTTGTTAGACCCATAATATAATAGGCTGGGGCGTAAGTCCCGTAGGTTTTTTGTCCTTTCGGTTAATTAGATTCTTTGAGGAGCAGAACTCATTCAGAAGGAGGTGTTCACAGAATAGAGGGGAATTTGGAAACGGATGAATCTTAATTGGGATTTTCTGTTTCCCCAGAGTATATTACCAGTCTGGACATGGCCAATCTCCCTTTACCCCAGATTATTACCTCTTTCAGCTTTACATACGCGCAGTGGAAATAAAAGGTACCACTTTCAGGCCTATTCCTCTCATTTCGAACTATGACTTTTTAGTAGTTTACAAAAATTTTCGATTAGCAGAGTTCTTTGAACGACAGCTAGTTAAAAAAAATAAGAGTACTGAAGCTCACATTATCGTTAGTTAATACTCAGCATGTGTTGTACTGGGAGTGTTTTGAGTACACATTGAGGTCTTGTCCGCTCACCCTGAAGATATCTTTTCCCTATTTTAAGATATTTCGTTGAAAAAATGATTACCTTTGTAAAGAAGTACCTATACACGTCTCAAGAAAGTAAGAACACTTCAAGTAATGGGGATGCATTATCCTAAGATCCATGTTTTCTAGTTTGTTGAACATCATGTTTGCCCTTAAAATTTAACACTGATAGAATGTTTGCATATCTCTTCCTATGGATCTATTATATCAATGTGGCTGGTCTGAATATTTCCGGTAGCAACGTCAAAATCATACACAAATTGATTGTAATACTTAACTAATGTTCCGCGATAAAATGACAGATTTACAATAATGCAAAAGTCTGAGGCAAAATGCATTTCTTCCTAACGCTGCGTGCTACTGAGATGCATTTTTTACCTGAAAGAAAAAATTCTCTTCATACTTTGCAATCAGTGGATTTCGTCTCCGGAATATGCTTTTTAAAGTTAGAGCAATCGAATAAATCGTATAAATGTTCTACATACGTCATTGGTGGGAGGTAACATGAAAAGAGTTGTTAAATTCCTCACTAAAATATGCGAAGTTTTAATCAACAAGCGGGTTTTTAATTACAGATAATTGATGGTAACACTTCTTAGATCTTATATTCATACCATCGTTTTGATTAAGTCACTTGATTTCGAGTCTCAAGTCACTTGGAGACGCAAGGGGTGGAGTCCAGTATTGAAGTGCTCGAGACCGCTTTAGGTCTCGAGACCGGTTTTTCCTGGTCTCGGTCTCGACACCCTGTGATCTCGGTCTTGGTCCCTGTCTCGGACCCATGCGGTTCCGGTAATTGTCGTGGTCTCGCAATCTAATGACATGTATACATGGCATTATATTGCAAGTAAAGACACAAAGATTTCAGTTTTACCCCACTAACCACCACAATTCAACTTTCAGAACAATTCCTGCAAAAGTAAAAAATCTTGCACCATTTCGCATCTAAGCTCCTGGGAAAGGCCGAAAATTTTCAAAGTGGAAAGGGAAACCCTCTTCCTAAGGCACATCCCCCTTACCGGCAATTACTCATCATACTGCATGCCGTCCCACATCTTTGAAAAATAGGATAACCATTCAGGAAAAAGTATTCATCTAATGAGATCCACACGCTCCATTTACAAAGGCTTCAAGGCCCAATTCTCTCACCGCAAACAGTACCAATTAAACTTCTTACTTAAGCCCCTCCCACAATTGTCTAAAATGCATCCTCTTTCAGCCACAATCTCAGTTCATTGCTCCAGGGAGACTATAAAAGAGCAATGTATATAAATCAAAACCCGAACAGTACAATTCATGTTGTGTGATAAAAGTTTTAATACTCTGCATTGTTTCAAGTAGCTGCCAATCAAAGAGCAAAGCCAATAGGTAATTTCTATAGACTACTACAATAATTGTAGTTTGGAGTGAGAGGACCACTCCTTTAACTTTCTTCTGTGAGTTGGTGAGTGGATCTTTCACTTGGTCAATGAGGATAAATGTGACATAGTACTGCAATGGAACTTCAAACAGGCTGGTAACTCAGTGTAATCAGTAGCGGCAGTCCGGTTCTGCTCTGAATTGTGTGTTCACTGTGTCTGTTGAACTCCTCTAAATTCTCAGTCTTCGGTAATATCCATTTCTAGTTATTGTGGATTTTATTCAATCTGGCTACTAAAAACGTTTACTAGTATAACAGAAATTAAACAGGTTGAACAAATATACCAGTTCCATATCAAAATTTCCCAAGTTGTCCCACATCGAACATGCCTCTCTACAGGCATGCTTTAAAGACTCATGATACTCAAGTACAACAAAGGCATTCTGTACAGGGGGTGCAAGTAGTCCATCTCCATGTTACATTCCAGTGGTAAACTTGACATTAACTGCGACTAATTTTTCTGTGGGTTGGGAAAATTCATTTTCATGGATCAGTCGGCACCAAGTTCACAACACTTAACACCTGTAGCACTGACTGACTCCGATTTGATGAGCAGCGCCACCTAAACCGTACTGGACCAGACCGGGTAGTGGACTGCCACTCCACAAAAGGCCATTACCTGTCGAATCTGGCGGACTTCGGCCCTTCAGTTGGGCAAAGATTATGCCCTTGTTGGGCACCTGGAGTAGGGAAAAAATCACGGCCCCCTGAGAGAAAGAGTTGTGTACGCCAATGAGGGCCTCATAACATTAGAAAAAAAAAAAATACTTGGATTAGTTTAAGTTATTTATTTTATGTTTGGTCAGGCCACTGGAAGCTCCCTGGTTTGGCATTATGAACATAACCGTCAGGGTTTTTTGTTCAAGGGCGGTGACCTTTTGCACCGTATCCAGAACCCCAACTAGGGTATAACTTCTGCCCTACTGAGGCACCGAAGTCTGTCCGATTCAACAGCCCCCGGCCTTCCATCGCGTATAGTCATACATATGATAAAACATCTGCAAAATCAATGAGAATGCACTTTTGGTGCTAGATGTCATTTTAGAGTATAAAGTAATAGGGTAAGGTGAAGAGGTGTTCATTGTTTTGAACAGTTTATTTTCCTATGCAACAATTTCATTCGTTCTCGGTCTCTGTCTCGGACCTTGTCGGTCTCGGTCTCGAAACCCTCTGCTCTTGGTCTTGGTCTCAGTCTCGGATATGCTAGTCTCGACTACAACACTGGTGGAGTCTTAAGGTTTGTCGAGTCTTAAGCATTTCCAGTCGAGTCGAGTAATCTCAAGTTTTCGCAAAGCTCAAGACCAGTAGAGTTCACTTAGAGCAAAGCAGGTTCGAGTCACTTCTAGTCACAAGGGTCTCGAGTAATGTCAAGTCTTGAGCAGTTCAAGTCGAGTTGAGTCATCGCAAGTCTTCCTTCAGTTAGAGTCGAGTCACTTCGAGTCTTGGTTACGGTTAAAAGTTAATTAAAAATCAATTTCATCGAAGATGTATCCTCTTTTATACACCCTTTGAGACCGTCTACTCAAGGACTTTTTTCTTTACCACCGCCACCCTTTCATGTAGCATTTTAGCCATGAAAGCATGTCACTGAGATTTTGGAGAGTCGGCCGCCCCGTCCTCTTTCAATTTACGTACGGTATGAAACTCGTCGATGGCAGGAGTTGCCCAGGACCTAGGTGAAAAAGGACTATCTGGTTTTGCTCTCCTTTAGACTGTTGGTGCACGACTTGAGTCACATAAAAGGTGAATTCAAGTCGAATCTTTAAGTTTTGTGACTCGAATCATGTTGTATTTGGGAATTTATTCAAAGGTGACTCGACTTAGGTCGAGTCTTTGGCAAGTGAGGATTCTAGTCAAGATGTCCTGTCATTTTGTGACTCGAGTCAGACCCGAGTCTTTACAAACATGACTTCAGCCAGATTTCAGATTTCTTTGACTCGAGTTATTACAATACTGATTTATACTTGAAATGAAGCAGTAAAGCAATAAAGAAATAACACACTGCAAAGAAACACGTCCTTTTAATACTTTTTTAAAGATATTATTTCTTTAGATTACTCAAAATTGTAATGACTTTTGTGCAATTTCAATATTTTTAAGACTTTTATAACGTAGAAAAAGAATACCACTGGTTGAAAAGAGCTCACCTCTTTTCTTACTAAGAGTAGGTCATTGGCAGAAGCATGGCTATTTTTTTCAACCTTGGTGATAACCTTTCCGCGGTGGCTCATTTTCGCATTGGTCTCAAAGCTATAGATTTTGCATTCACTTGAACTTTTCGCTAAGGGCCAACTTCGTCCCAGCTTTGTAGCGGAAGACCATCTTTTCCCGTAGCTACGCCAATATCTTGATGTCTCTATAAAATATTTTTAAACGTTCCCTTATACAAATTGCGCAAGTTTAAGCAGGTTGTCATACAAATTGTGCTATTCCAGGCAGGAAGCTGGCCCAAGTTGTCAATGTTGGTAAAATTTACATCCATGTCGCCTCCCTAGTTCTACTCTTATGCAGGTGACATAGACTAGCAAATATTTGAGAAAAATATATTTCAGTTGTCAGAAATGAATCATACAGCAATAAAAGGGAAGCTTTACACATCGACTTCACGTTTGGCTCTTTTGTTGTCCCGTTAACCGAAGGCAAAGCGTAAAGTATTTGAACTTTGCATTGTTAACTTGGTCTTTGTTTGATGTTTGTCTGTATTTGTCTTTCAACTATATGCTAACAGTAATATTGCAGACATGATACTGACTTCCCGCGCTACAGTGTGCAAAACGAAACTTGTTTTAGTTAAAACGGCAGATCAAATATTTAAAGTCCGTAGGTACAATATCCTTCTATAAATATATGTCACTGAAATACATCACTGCACTCTACGCCCTTACCATGCTTTGAGAATGTTTAATAGCATGCACCTTTTAACCATATGTATGCGTACGATTCAGGTTGCATAAACTGTGGTAAAGAGTTGGATTTCTTTCCAGGTGGAGTTCACTGAGCTACTATAAAGTTCAGAGTTTGCAGCTTGTAGCTGGAAGCTTTGTGCATGGGTGAACAAATTTTGGGTTTGGTGTAATTAGGAAGATGTTAGGCTTAGCATCTCCTTGGTTTGAGTGGGGCGTTCTAGTAGCGGGTCCGAAGCTGGTAGTGACACCCTAGAGAACTTTCTTTTATCGTTTGTGAATAGAGCCAACCCAAGTGGCTGGGCGCTTATCGGAATGGTGACAAAAGAAGCCTGCCTAAGTAAAAACTATTGTTATCCTTTATAAGTCCTTTAACTGATTATTAATGTCCACTCATATTTTCTTTTCCGTCAGATAGGCAAATGAAATGAGGTTCTGTGAAGGGTGACAGAGGTCGACGTCAACATTTTCATTAAATATTTGTATGTATAAAGTGGCTTGAATTTAAATTTTTATACCTCAAGTAAAGTCTCTCGAAGAGGTATGTATGTTTATGGATCCAAGTTATTTATTTATTTATCGTTTACACACCAAGAATTAGTTCAGCCACATCAGTGAATGTTAATAAAATCGATCGAGAAGTGTGGGGCAGAAAACTTGAATGCGAGACTACAGCCTGTCATTCATTCGTCCGTGATGCGTGAGAAGTGTCCGCGTCAGCGTGCGTGTCCGCGTCCGTGAAAAATCACTCACATTGCAAACATTGCCAGCCATCCATTCATCCGTTCCGTGTCCGTGTGCCCATCCGTAAGGAATCGCTCGAGGAGAGATTTATCATGGACGGGGATGCATGATATGTATGACTTTGTAGTGAAGAAAAAAGTAGCACACCACCTGTTTGAGGGTAATCCCAGCGGAGGAGGTTACCCTACGAATTTAACACCCTAGAAAAAAATTGGGAGGCAGATTAGACCATGTTAGTGAAGAGATGTGTTCAATTTGTTATCTCTTTGTGGTAGTAAAGTAGTTGAAGTACTCATTCTGCAAAAATGAAGAAAATTCAAGGTATTTCAGGCACTTTTTGCAATATATCCTTCCACGATGCAAAACGGAATTTTGAATGAGTAAAAAAAAAAAATGACCCACTTCTTTATTATACAGGCCCTTCTAGCTCAAAATGTCAACGGCCATGGTACACAAATTTGAAATCGTTGTGAAAGGCCTACTCTTCAGCATTCATATGCAGTGGCTTACGAGGTAACGTGGGGGGTCATGGAAAAGTTTTCACGTATGAATGGATGTTCACTTCACGCATGCACGGACGCGGACACGCACGCGGACGTGGACACGGGTCACGCGTAATGGACGAATGAATGGCAGGCTTAAAAGACGTGGTGAGGGAACTAAATAAACATCGGAAATGGGGTAGAAAAGGACCTTCATGAAAACTGCAAAAGAAAAGGAAGTGACACTGTTTTAAAAAACTTTTCTTCAGGTATATCACGAGTACTTCATTTACATAATTTGAATATTGAAGAACTGGCGTGTTTTGAGAAACACCTTGAAAATATACGTACGTGGAAAAAGGATAAGGTTGTTAACTTGCTTACTTTTTATTTCAATGTCTTAGCTGCAAGATAAAATTCATTACTCTCCATTTCACTCCAAATTCAATTCATAGCTCACATGTTTTCAATCTTCAATTAGTTTAAAGTTGACATAAAATTAACATATTTGAAGATACACATTTATGATTTCCTAGACGGAAATTAGAATATGTTTGGGTGCCACACTTGATCCTAAAGTTGCTCCTACAACTTACATATATAACAGGAAAGAAAAACCGCCAAAAGCAGTGAGCAGTGCAACAAAACATCTTAACAGTTACATGTCAAAGGTTATGGGTAAGGAAAAATATGACACCTTGAAAGAATAATGCTATTCCTAAAACGTGCATTCAAAGCGTTACAATGTTAAGGGTCAAGTATTGTATTGTTGAAAAATATAACCAAATTATTACAAATTTGTGTAGTTTGAACATTGGTGCAATGTTTGCAAAATGTACATTTACTTTTTTATATTATGAGAAACATAGCTTGACCGTCATGCGTTTAATGAACAGTATCTGCTGCAATATTATATGAAATTAAAAGAAAATTCCAAATACTTGCGAAAGTATTTTTGCCAGAATAGACACGGGTGGGTACTGAAGATCAATGTGTTGTCTTTACCTTTTTTGTCACCTTATTGCATTTGTTGATGTAATTCGTTTGCCTTGCGCGACTTTTCGTAAAGTGATGTTTTCATTTGAAGCAGACTATTTAAATGCAACGTAGTTTTGGTGGGTGTACTTTACAACTGGTGTTTAAGCGTTTATGAAGGATGAACTCTTAAAAGACCGGGGAAAAGTTTAGCGAGGATCGCTATTCTGTTTACTCCAACACAATATAGTGATTAAGTTTCCTAGTGTAACTCAAATCCTAGTTACTTTGACCAGAAATTCATTTGATTAACAGGTCCCTTCGCTTCTATTGCTTTGTTTCTTGTGACTAAGTCCTTCTGATGACGATATCTTCCAAGTTATTTCCATTTCAAAGGCTCTTGTCTGCATATGCTTTGAGTTGAGTTTCGTTTTTGCCAATATCGAAGCTTAAAATGTAAAATACTTGAAGAGCGACTGGAAACAATCGCGCCACTTTCGTCATTGAATGTAACCATTTTTCATGTTGTTACACTTCCCTCCGATTTTTCTTGAAATGTTGCTTACATCAGATGAAATGAAGGCATAAGTTTGACTATTTTCTTTTACCGCTGGTAAAGAAATGAAAACGAATAGAGTGAAAAATGCGTCTCATATTTGGAATGTCGACATTGCTTGAACGATCCTGGTTAATTGAAGAATTGGGAAAGGAATGTGGGGGGTCAAGCAAGATTACCGTAGGAAATGAACATTGCTAGATGCTATAAAACGTTGTCTCTTTCTCTAACAACTCCTTAATTACATTCATTACAATCATTCAATTGATGCCTTTTGCGTTATGATTTTTAAAAAAGAAATTATATTTATTGTTCAAGAGTGACGAATACTAACCCCTTCCAGGTTACACTATGCTACCAGGGGTGTCGTGCAAACGTGAATTAAGAATTTATATAAGAGAGAACGTACGTAATTGAAACTGTTTTGTTTAAGGTTATGTTGCAATAATGTAACCGTTGGCGGCACTGGGAGGGGGGGGGGGCATGTAGGGCATTTTCCCCCAGTCAGAGCCTTTTTCCCCCAGTTGCCGCCTAGTCAGCCCTTGAATAATAGTGGCCTAACAAGAGTGTCTAGCTTGGTTCGGAACGACACAAACAGGACCAGAAACCCCTACAGTAGATCAGTTTTTAAGTGAATTAAACAGACGATTTAGTAACGAAAATATGCTGATCTTTCGTTCACTTGCAGCACTCGAACCCAAGTCTAAGAAGTTTCTAGACTTTGACACTGTAACGCCCCTTGTAGCTCACCATAAGCTCAATCTTGAGGACATACAGAGTAAAATAAAGCCAGCTAAGAGACTAAATGAAATGTCTAACACAAAACTAGAAACGGTGATTAATGTAGCTGAATACCTAAGGCCACTTACTATGGCCTTTGAAGAACTGTTTAAACTAGTAAAAATGGCTGCAGTAATCCAAGTAAGTACAGCTGCTTTTGACCGCACTTTTAGCAAACTCAAGATGATCAAGAATGATCTGAGGACCCCCATGTCAAATCCGAGGCTAAAAAGTCTCACAGTCATTAGTGTTCACATGGAAAGAGCACTTGCAATTGACTTGGAGGAGGTATGTGATAGGTTCATCATAAAATATTCAAACACAAGAATTACACTCAAGTAAATCTTACCACCTAAAGTTACTCACCTAAAATTACAAATATGTATTAATGCTGTATTATATTAGCATTCACGTTTATTTTCTGCTAGAAGAGCAAATCGGCATGACAGTATACGAAAGCCTGCCGATGTTGTCAGTGAATAGGCTTGTGTAAATACAACTATTATATCGATAAAAATTGTTTGGTTGATTAGCCAGGCTAGGTTTGTTTTATTCTGTTTTCAATATTCATTATCCTGCACACATTAGCAATGCTGTTTGCTGTATTTTTTTCATATATTTCAAGAGAAATATTTGAAATGAGAAACAATTGACAAGGATATGTAATCATTAAATGAAAGTGTTGATGCTGTAGGTTTGGACAAATTCCTTTAATACCGTACGTATTGCCTGATTTAACCAAAATTTTCCTCTTTATAAAATTAGGTGTAACAGATATATATTTCCTGTTAAATGTGCACATTGCACACTTGCTATTCAAAAAAAAAAAAAAAAGTTAAAAAGTGCCAACAGACTGCTCTGTTTTTAAGGGTTTTGTCCAAATTTTCATGTTGTGTTCCTAGAGGAATAGCCTAATATTCACATCATTTGCATTTTTGCATTGGATTGCACATGACGAACCAAAGTATTTCTACCCTGAGACGTATTTTTTTCCCTATAAAGATATGCTAAAACCTCGGAGCTTCCGGGGGCTTCGCGCCTTGACCCCCACCGGAGTTTGCCCCTTGACCCCACCGGGGGTCCTAAGACGAGCCCCTGGAGCCCACCTGTTACAGCTCGCGCTTCGCGTGATTTTTTTTTTTTTGCCCCCAGCCCTCCATTTACCCCCACTTTTTGATCATGGTACCGCCACTCATTATGTTTTTCCAAATCTGTTGACATGTGGAGTGTCTTCATATGCCTTTGCAGAAAAAATATGATGCACTTAACATTAATTGCAAGACCTTCCCCAGCCTCGATGGGCATGACGTTCCTGATTGCTGTCCAGTTACAATTGTAAATGCTTATACGAATCCTCATGTTTTGAATTTTTCCAATTTTCCTTCAAAAGTAACTACCGTTGTGGAAAACTCATTACCAGTTAAAAAAAATAAGTGTGACGAAAAAGGCTGGGAGAAAATTGTAGGTTATGAAGAAAAATATACAACATAATCAAATACACATACACATTTCGCATTGATGTTGAAAAGCACAACCTTTGAGAAGTCATTATGTCAACATAAATTAACAGTACTTGATACCACAATGGAAAACGCCTGCTTTGCATTTCGAAACCGCATATAGAATGCAAAACAATACGGTTCTTCAGGCTCTTTCTCTAAGGCGGCACCATCTTCCTTTGATTTTCATTGTGGAACAAGTTGTAAAGTATTCCAGTTAAGAGCTGTTACTTGAGCTTTAGATTGCTGCAGTGGCGTAGCCACAGAGGGGGGGGGGGGGGGGGGGGGGGGGCTAGGAACCCCTAAGACCCAACCTTGCAATCCAAAAAACACATAAATAGTGGCTTTTTCTATCTATCCTTAGACTTTTCCATCATTTCGTGTCCCAAACCCCGCCATTTCACAATCCTGGCTCCGCGCCTGCATTTCTGCATAGGTTTTCTAAAGAAATGTAATCCCTCTGTATGCTCTTTATCTTTATTTTCTTTATTTATAGACCAAATCATCTCACGCAAGCAGCTTTATTTCTACTAACCGATTTACTTTAGCCCCTCCCACAACAGTCTAAACTCATCCTCATCTAGACAAAATCTCAGTTTATTGCTTCAGGGCGAGTATGCAAGATCCACTGCGTTATCAGAACAGCTCTTTGTACGTGCAGTAAATGATGTGTAATATGAGCTGCAGTACTCTGCATTTATTAAATTGCTGTCAATCAAAGAGTTATATCAACTGTGAAGGTTGACCTTCACCTGTAATTTTGGGTAGAACTGACCATGTTTAAGACAACTGACAAAACAAAGCTTTTTTGCTGGTCATTTTATATTTGCCCATTAGAGTTAAGTTTGAACAGAAAGCTGAAAGCTGTTTCATTAGTACGTAGTTTTTCAATGTTTCGTATTCTACCCTTGAAGATTGGAAGGAGTTCATAATAAGAGAAAAGAAGATTGTATGAAACTTGGGAATCTTTTATTGACATAACAACAAAAACGTAATGAAGACAGAAAGATCCTGGAATTCATTTCAAATAATAGATTAGTTACATGGCAACATTAAAATATTTACAGCTTTATTCTCTTCATATCGAATAACCTCGTGCATTCCACAATGTAAAATATGTAAACGTACTACTTTTATTTCTTTCGAATAGTTTTGTGTAATGATTAAAGTATTACAATATTGTGTCACAGGCAGAACACTCCTTCAAAAATCCTACAGAAAAGCTAAGGCAATCCTTTTTAAATCCTACATGACTTGTAAAATTCCTGTCGGAAGTGCATCTTTTGAAATAAATACAAGCTAAATTGAAGTATCTGCCCTTTATTTTCCTGCAAAAGTCATGTTCAAGTCCTGCATGTGTCCTGCAGTTTTACATCTGATATTTTACAAGACTGTCGTCTTACAATCTGAAAACATTTCTCATCAGAAAGATTATATTAGCATAAGTTGAAATTTGAAGTGATATTTAGGAGTCATCTGGAAAATCGAAAAACGTGATAAGGTATTTGATTCGGGGTGGGGGGGGGGGGTACTTGCACCCGTTTGGTAATACTATATTTTTTACAAAATGTGTGTAAGAATATTGCCAGGACTGTAACCGAGTTCACATAAGCCGAGTCCGAGCCAATTCCAAATCCAGTGACCCTCATTCCGGGCCAATTCCGAGTCCAGTACCCCCCGTGTCAAAGCCGAGTCCCAGTCCAGAGGACCCGAGTCCATCTCATAAGTAAATGTGCCGCTAACTGTACAACTCAACGAGGGACATGGGGGCATTTCCCCCACAATTTGCCCTTGCCATCCCAATGTCTCGCACCCAGATACATGCTTTAACCTCTAAGCTTCGCGGGCTGAGCCCCAGTCTTGACCACACCACACCACAGGAGGGTACATTACCCTTCTAGTTCACTTTTCATGAAAACACTTTTCCCCTAGATTTCCGCATCCAACTGATTTTGACATTCTTGTGTAGCCACTAGAAGTGTGGTACGAAAGCAGCTGTTCAAGCACAGGATCATGTGTATGATGGGCACAGGAATGAGGTTATGAGTACAAATATGGAGGCAAGGTCAAAAGTAAAGGTATCAGGAGTCTGAATTAAAATGTATCATGAGTTCCGGTATAGTTTGGCACTCTTCTCAGGGATTTAAAATCTTTCCTATTCCCTCAGTAACTGCATTTACTTTTATCATAAGGGTAGTGGAGCAATGTAGATTCCAGCCCGTGCCGCTCCCTAAAAATACGTCCCTAGATATTCCTATAATTGCGCCAGTGATAAACACTTTGTGGAAGATTGATTTTCTGATATGTAGCTAATTTACTGCTGTTTATTGAGACTGGACTTCACACCTAATTGGCATCCTTGAGGTGAATTGATAATGCTTGAATAGCTTACCCCTTTGGCGTTGTTTGGGTCCTTTTGGATCCAGGCGGAGAGCGCGGCTGTCACCCATCTCCACTGCTTCACGCCTAGCTCGAATCTGCGAGTAGCTACCCGAAAATTTGGCCACAAAAGCGAGAGAGACAATAGTTTAAGGTCACGGGGTCAATAGCCTAGGAAAGCTGATGCGGGGCATGCTACGTCCGCTCTTCCGCCTACTTCAGAGGCGCGCAAATAAGCCCCGATTGGAGCACAACTGTAAATGGATTAATCTAAATTATCTGCCCCGCTGGGCCGCGAACAAACTCGAAGACAGTGGCATCAGCTTTGCAGCAAACACACTCCACAGGCTTATTTTAACCTCCTTGCCGTTGTTTGGGTCCTTTTGGACCCAGACGGAGAGCTCGGCTGTCACCCATCTCCACTGCTTCACACGGAGCTCGAATCTGCGAGTAGCTACCCGAAAGTTTGGCTACAACAACGAGAGAGACAATAGTTTAAGGTCGCGGGGTCAATAGCCTACGGGAGCTGATGCGGGGCGTGCTACGTCCGCTCTTCCGCCCACTTCCGAGGCGCGCAAATACGCCGCCATTGGAGCACAACTGTAAAGGGGCTAATCAAAATTATCTGCACCGTCGGGCTGCGCACAAACGCAGAAACAGCGGCATCAGCTTTGCAGCACACACACTCCACAGGCTTATTTTAACCCCCTTGCGGTTGTTTGCTTCCTTTCGGACCCAGACGGAGAGCTCGGCTGTCACCCATCTCCACTGTTTCACACGGAGCTCGAATCTGCGAGTAGCTTCCCGAAAGTTTGGCCGCAACAACGAGAGAGACAATAGTTTAAGGTCACGGGGTCAATAGCCTACGGGAGCTGATGCGGGGCGTGCTACGTCAGCTTTTCCAGCCACTCCCGAGGCGCGCAAATACGCACTGATTGGAGCACAACTGTAAAGGGGTTAATATAAAGTATCTGCACCGCCGGGCTGCGCACACACGCAGAGACATAGGATGCCAGCTTTGCAGCAAACACACCCCACAGGCTTATTTTAACCCTTTTGCCGTTGGTTTGGGTCCTTTCGGACCCAGAAGGAGAGCGCGGCTGTCACCCGTCTCCACTGCTTCACACGGAGCTCAAAACTACGAATTAGTACCCGATAGTTCGGCCACAACAACGAGAGAAATAATAGTTTACGGTCACGGGGTCAATAGCCTACGAAAGCTGATGAGGGGCGTCATACCCCCGCTTTTCCACCCACTCCCGAGTCGCGCAAATACACCCCGAATGGAGCACAACGGTAAAGGGGTTCATTCAAAGTATCTGCACCGCAGGGCTGTGCACACACGCAGAGACAGGGGCATCAGCTTTGCAGCAAACACACTCCACAAGCCTATTTTAACCCTTTTGCCGTTGCTTGGGTCCTTTCGGACCCAGACGAAGAGCGAGGCTGTCACCCTTCTCCACTGCTTCACGCGGAGCTCGAAACTGTGAGTAGCTACCCGAGAGTTAGGCCTCAACAACGAGGGAGACAATAGGTTAAGGTCGCGGGGTCAATAGCCCACGGAAGCTGATGCAGGGCGTGCTACGTCCGTTTTCCGCCCACTCCCGAGGCGCGCAAATACGCCCCGTTTGGAGCACAACGGTAAAGGGATTAATCAGTTTGAAGGAAAGACTTTGTTTGATGAATACCAGTCCAGCAACCTGAACCTTTGGTACATTCCAAGTTTTTCAACAGTATAAATTTTTACAACAAAAGCATTAAGAAGTGTTGATTCTGAAAAAAGATTATAGGACAGTACAAACTGATGCATGGTTATCTGATAATCCCTTTAGTTGAACTTAATCCTCTCACTACATGGGACAATTATTGATTGCTGTACACATTGCACAATTGCTATTATGAACATGTGGTCCTGTGACTTACATTTTATTATCGGTGAGTGCAACTATTGTCAGTGCTACTACTGTTTTGCATCCTGTTTTCCCTTATACACATTTTTCAAAAAGGTACCTTCCGCATACGAAGCTAATTGGCTAAGCCAACTGCTACAAAGAGACTGGTTATACTTTTTGTTACCTTAGTACAGACTGGATGTAGCCTAAATAAACTGTCTTTAACAGCATACGCCATTGTTTCTCTGATTTTTCTTTTCGCTTATGAATTTTGCAGGTACTTAGTGAGGAAGACAGTACAAATATGAGTCTGGTGATGTACATGCATAATGTCAGAGGATATATTTTAATTCTGGAACTACTTCTTTTATAACTTGATGATGAGAGCTAATGATGGGGCAGGACAGTGGTAGATCATGTTGGGATTTGCGTAGAGTATGGGGCAAACCATATTATATATATGAGTGACATTTTCATTCACAAAATAATCTGGGTTATAGCCTAATAAAAATTAGTTCTCAAACTATCTTAATTTTTCTTGCTTAGAAAGAGGCACGTAGTTACAAATAAACAACTCAAACCGGCCGGAAAAAACACAAACTCTAACGACCAACCACCCACACACAAAACAGGGAACCAAAAAGTTTGTAACAAACGAAAAAGACGCTCCAACCCCACTCATACACCCAAACAACCCGCCAGCTCATCCAAAACCACTTTCAAATAATCCAAAACCACTTTCAACACCAACCCCACATCAACCCAAAGGCAACAAAAACCAAGACCATCCCACACCACCCTCCACGGCCACCCCACACCCGAAGGCAACAACACGCCCGAAGGCAACAACACACCCGAAGGCAACAACACGCCCGAAGGCAGCAACACGCCCGAAGGCAACAGCACTGAAAAAGCACAGGGCAAATATACAGGCACACCTTGCCCAAGGGTGCCCAAAGGGCAGTTGTGACAAAGGGTAACCTCATTATTCCCACGTTTAAACAAACTCCACAACCGGATGCAGTTTAACGTCCTACCCAGTTCTCATACTATCTTAATCCATTCATTCTAACTTTTAAAGAAGACCACCGTGATCTGAAGTAGTTTTAATACAACCTGTCATGTTTTATTATTAGTGCAATGCTCCTCAGTTTAGGTCTCAGTCATAGATTTAAGTGGTACCACTGGCTTCTGCTAGAAAGTTTAAGGTTGGAGCTATTGACCAAGCTGCCGAACCAATGCAACAGCAATACAACGCCCATAGGATACTATATACTAACATACATTACAATATTAAACACAGTAACTATTACGTCATTGATCCGGTAGTTATATAGCTAGCCGTGCGTAGATAAGTTGCCCTTGCATGGGCCTACCTGGAGACAACTTGCTCGTGAGCTTACCTGGGAAAACATTCCAGTGACTAGTTGGCTCAGTTTACCAAAAGGTACAGTTCAGCGCTTGCTTACTCAAGTCCAGGGGGCGAGGCTCCCTTCTCCACCGTTCTAGGTTGCTAGGACGACTCAGGTATTGAAACATACTGTTTGTAACGTTACTTGAATAACTGGCCACTTTCTACAAAGACAAAAAAGGCCAGCTGCGTATGTACTTAGTACTGTAGGCCTATATATGTAATACAAATGTTCTGATGCTAATGTTATACGTCTAATCATAGTTATTATACCTTTTCCTGGTTTGGAAACTCCTTGCGTACACTGTGTATGCACAGACGTAAAAGCTGTATGGACGTTCATAGTTGTAAGGTGCGTCCGTATCTGTCCGTAAAAGCATGTTGAACTCTTCAAAAAAGTTCCTTATGTGACTTTGAAGATGCACACGATCGATCGGTAGCGATATGGCTCCATTGAGTGATGTACTGTTTCTGCTGGGAAGTAAAATTAAAGTTGACACAAGGGCTAAAAGGGAACTGCAAGAGGCCTCCTAATCAGCGAGTTTTTAAGATTTTTGAATGAATGAAGAATCCTATATTCTCAGGTTTCTTTTTCTCTTTTTAAGCTTAAAATAGTGGTTTCGAGAACTGGCGTTTTGAGACTTTCGATATGGACATTTAGTAGGCAATAACGTTCAAACTTACAGGCTTATCATACCGTAGTCAGTGTGTAGACCTTCTTCATAACGCTAGGTGGGCTTCCTACAATTTTGTACGACCAAAATTACTTATTAATATTGTAAAATACACTCGTCTGATGAACCGTTACACTCGTTTGTTAAAATCGTGTAATCCAACTAGTCTAACGTTATACAGTGCGACTGCTACTATGCTTCGAAATTTCGCGGAATTGTTGAGTATGCTTACCAAGTTACTGATGATGCTAGCCCAGCGGCCCCAGCCTTTGATTGTCTCGCTATTTTAGTTTGGGTACAGTTATTCTCGCTTTTCGGCCGTTCTTATTTCAGACAGAAATCTTAATCAAACCTTTCGCAATAACATACGCCATAATTGAAGACATTGCAGTTTGATAATTGTTCGCAAGAGACTCTCGAAGAAATCAGTTTACCATGTCTGCATATATACAGCACGTACGGAGCGTCCAAAAACAAGCCTCTCGTCTACTATCGACGTCACGTGGCTGACGTAAACCGGAATCTCAACATTAGCAGTCAGTTCGCGAAGTCTCCAAACCATGGATAGGTATAATAACTATGATCTAACAGTTTACATTCAGTAGCTCATTGCTGTGTGTTTTATACTACGATATACCTACTGCACTGTACATACATTACTGAAGACATTAGACAGCTGGTTTTGAATGGGCATTGTCAAGATGGTTTTGTAGGTTTTACTAGTACGACGGACAATACAGCCAACTAGAGGGCAGAAGCATGTGGCAGCCGTATATGAACAGAGACAGATTGCCTGCTTACAAGCTCTTTCATATTTCCATGCAGTCATGTGTTTATGTTCCTGAAAAAATAGCTCTTTGACCAGTGGCGGCTCGTGGCAATGGGCATCTTGGGCACTGCCCCTTCAAGAAACTCCCAATAAAACGGATCAAACTTACAACAAAATTGAGTGAAAACATTGCTTACAATTCAACTATCTTTTTTCGTCAACCCCTTTTCCACTCCAACAAAAGGTATATTTGCCATAGAACAGTCTTTGCCGATTAAACCAGAGAACTGCTATGAGTAGCACATTACTTTTCTACCATACATCGCGAAAGATGGGCAGATTGCAATGTGCCCAGCTCAACATGTTGTGAGCACGCGCGCTTACATTTTATCTGCTGAGATGACGAAAGCTGAGTGGGCAATTCCTTGGAACTATGGGCAGATTTTCACTTGCCCTCGCTGGTCTCGCTCGTCACGCTGTGTGCATGCACCGTTAACTAAGAACTCGTTAGTCAGCCACGTGTAGAGTAGGGCCTATGTAGAAAACTATGCTGTGGTCTCACACAATGTGAGTCAAAATGCCAATTGCAGCTTGCAAGGGTATACATGTGCACTAAATCGTGCTCTGGCTATCTACGCTATCTACGTGTGTTTAGTTTTATCTAGCTCCCGCAAAACCCTCTCAGTGTGACCCATGAATCCAACATAAATACTGTGAAAAGTTTACAAACTTGTCCATTTTCGTTAAGGATTCTTGAAGAAAAATTGGAACTCAAACGGACATACTCACTGTATCGTCTTCACGTACATTCTAAAAAAGTTAAAGTTTGCCCAATATTGGGCAAAATAACCCAGAAACTTATTGACAAACGTTGGTTAAAAGATTATGTGCATTTTTTTACCCAACGTTGGTTAAACGTGCCACAAATCAATGATTTTTAATGTAACTACTATTTTTAATTGTTTCGATCACAGTAAATATTTTGCAAAATGTTCATGTACAACGGTGCCATTTTTTTCTATCACAAAAAGTGTTAAAGTCGATGTATAGATGCTGGGACATACTCACTGTATCGTCGTCACGTACATTCTAAAAAAGTTAAAGTTTGCCCAATATTGGGCAAAATAACCCAGAAACTTATTGACAAACGTTGGTTAAAAGATTATGTGCATTTTTTTTACCCAACGTTGGTTAAACGTGCCACAAATCAATGATTTTTAATGTAACTACTATTTTTAATTATTTCGATCACAGTAAATATTTTGCAAAATGTTCACGTACAACGGTGCCATTTTTTTCTATCACAAAAAGTGTTAAAGTCGATGTATAGATGCTGTGAAATTTGTTGGAACACCAGCTAAATATACCTTCCATCCGAATAAAGCATTCCGAATTTCTCAAATGAAATTTGTGTTTATCACCTAATTCAGGTCTAATTGAAATAAATTGAAGCTCCCGATGGTGCATTCTTGTAGAAAATCATGCTTCTTAATTGTACAATAGAGCATGAAGAAGGGGGAACGTGAAATATAATGAAGAAAGGTCGCATGTGTAATCTTTCATGATAACAAGCAAATGTCTCTGAATATATATATAATGGCCGAACATGAACTTCCAATTGAAATCCTACTACTCTTTAAAGTTGGTAGAATTATCAATGCCCGTAACTTTTAAGACTTGTAGAAGGTACCCTCTCGGAAATATTCCAGTGTGCGTTTCACAATAATAGGTAAAACAATCAACAACACCCAACTTCGTGGTAAGGAGAAATGGATAGTTTAACCAATAATTGGTAATATTTTGCCCAACTGGCCAGTTGGGTAATTTTCACATTACTACATTTTGGGTAAAACAAATTGCCCAACAATAGGTAAAGCAATTAAGCAACCGAGATTGGTCAATATTTGACCAACAGTTGGTGCGACATATATTTCCCCATTGTTGGTTAAAAGTTGGCCAAAATTGCCCAACATTTTAATAGTGTATATATACCACTGAGAACACCTCTCACACAGTATAGACGAATCCGATTAGCGCTTGTTTTTAGTGACTGTAGGCAGCCATAAGTGGGGTTCATCAGCCTTTAATCGTCTTCATTTATTGTCTACGTGAATTTCAAATCAAGATACACTTTAGTGTAAAACCATTCATGAAACAGGTAAGGAAGGAAATTCAGAGATTGAAGGTGAGGGACCCCAGTAATTCACGAGATAAATGTAAAATTTTAGCAAAATATATACAGCAGTAAACGTTTAAAATTGTTAGTGATAATTATTTTGATAAAACTGAAGAGGTTGTGAGGTTGTGGGATAAATAAGTTCATTTCACACAAAATAGTTTCCAGAATACAAGATAATCATGTTCTATACACTCTAAAATCAAAAGAATAAACAAGAAGTCACTCTCTAACACAGCGAAAGGTGTGACTTTATTCTATTGGAGTATTAATTCACTCCAACAAGAGTGAAAATTTACTCTTCCCGAGTGCCTGCAACCTATGATGGCCACACTTTTTTAGGAGTGATCACTGTACGCATTCCATCAAGAGTGATATTTTAGTCGTTTGGGTGGAATTTCACCCCCTTCTTGCAGTGAATTAACTCTCAAACGGAGTGAATCCACAATTTTAACTAGATCAGAGAGGGACAAAGTTTACTCTTTTGATTTGAGGGTACAATGTTACTTTATGTGTATTGATAATAGCTGTGTCATTATTCCCCTTAGTTTCCACATTGACCTTTTTTTCAGAAAACAAGTTATGGTTTCAAAGGTTTTAGTCTCAAATATTTAAAATAACGAATCTGCTTTAGATAACTATTATTTGGTTTGATCTTAAGCCGTTGAAATAAATGTCACTCGAAATATATGCAAAGTAAAACGTAGTTTCCGAATACAAATAAACAAGATAGAATGCAACCAAAACATAACAATGCATTACTAGAGTTTAGGAAGCTTTATCGTTTATCAAAATTAATTTTCCTTGTGGCAGTAATGAAACCAGACAAGTATTGGCATCATCTGCCTTTTTCTTGGCTTGGTGTTCTATTCGTTGTTTAACTTATCAATTGACTAATTCCAACCTGCTACATTTGCGGGGCATATCTTGTCATTTGGTCTATAGTTAAGCCCCGATTTAATAACTATTTACCAAGTGCCCCAAAATGTGGGGACTGCCGGGAGAATGTCGTACCTGAAAAAAATATAGATCGGTCGAGTACAAGCTCAGCTGAGTACACAAGTAAGGTATCTTTCTTTCTCTATCAAGATCGCTTTGCTGGTTCACAGTCCCAAACATTTTCCCGTCTGAATCTCACAGTAAGTTGTGTTCTTAATTTCAATGATATAAATGCTGGAATAAGAATTTATTTGGTTTTCCTTTCCTTCGGCTAGGTTCATTACAGGCAGCTGCACATCTTTATCTAAATGTTATTTTCTCTTTCATTTTCCAGTATCTCAGTTGTGTATTTGGAGAAGTGTAATTCGTTAAATGAAGCTTTGAATAAGCATTAACTTGCGTCACTGATTGCGCAACATTCTTTCGATATCTGCAGTGTTTCACAAATTACTATTTGAATTTGTTTTCACCAGCGAACCACTCATATAGCTAATTTATATAAGTGGGGATAAAGGGTTATGCCGGACAGTCTGAAGTAACAGCTTAAACTAAAGTTACGTCATTCTTTAGTCAATTCTCTGGTATCTTTTTGATCCTGGCCCTCATCGCCAATGACTTTGGGATCACCCTGTTCTCCTGATGCAGACATTTTGGATCCAGTCGTATCTTGTTCAATGTTCTCTGAATTGTTCGCGAACTCCTCGTTACCATCTCCTGTTTTATGTCCATCCTTAAAATCGTCTTTATCTGACTTACTCTTGAGATTGCCATTTGTTTGCGTAGTTTGTTTTTCGGTCGTAATGTTTGCGTCCCTTTGCACTTTTTTGCTTCCCTCATCACTTTGGTGTTCCTCCCATGGCTTTTTCGTCAGCCTCTGTATCTGACTGATCTTTACTTAATTTTTGTTCTGTGGGTGTCGCCCTGGGTGGCTTTTCTGGCGGGGTCTGGTTCTTATTTTCAGATTGTCTTTCTTTAAGATCTGAAGTAATATTTTCTTTAACTTGTTTGTTATCAATAGGTCTGCTCTCTTGTTCCATTTGTTTTGGTTTAACAGTGCTTTTGTCCCATTTAATCTCTTTCCTGTTCAGAATGTATTCTCTTTCAATGGAACCTTCAGACTCATGCTTTATTATCAAGACTGTAATAATGAAACAAAATGAAAAATTCCGTAAAAGAAATAGAATAATTCCTTGAACTAATACAAAAAAGGTCCAGAAATTTGATTAACGGCAATGACAGGGAATAAAACCAAATGGCTGGACACCGGAGTCAAAATACACATATGACGATTTAATGGTGATTTCACAGTAATTTGCCGAGCCAAGGGTTTCCTGTGTTCCCTCCGGCCCAAAAAAAAATGTTTACTTTGACTAGCCCTTTTTTGGATATGGTAACTAACGAATTTGACCGCAAAACTCCCGTTCTGTTCAATTACGGACATTTTGTGCATCATAAACTGGGGGCACATGAGTATGGATTCACAACAACATTCTCCCACTTGACCTCGATTTATCGCCTCTGCACACTGCACCTAGAATTCAGCGTTGAATAAACAAAACTATTTTGAGATCGCATACATTGTAAAAGAGGATCAACAGTTTTGGCTCTTTGTGATAATTGATTTAGCACACAGTTTCATCTACCTCTTTTATAAAAGTTTTGTTTTTAAGTTCACTTTAATTATGCTGATACAACTACTGTATCTGTCGCTGATATACGTTTGACAAGATACTTATCCAACCCTGATAGAGGTGAAGATATTCCGTCAATATGGCAATCTGCAGTACGAATAAACGTAAAAATATTTTATGATGACCAGCGTGTAAGTCTGAGACAACAATTTACCTCCTACACAGGTAGCAGGTAGAACCCATGTTAAACTGTAACTTTTAAACCATATTTGCCTTTATCCTTAATCTGTTTACTAATACTAGTTTATGCCTTATTAAGATGTTCGTCACAGGCTCGGCTACTATCTTGTTACGATTTTTTTTACTATTAAAGTTCAATGTTTGATTGTAAATAGATGGTTCACTAAACTCCTCCTTACATATAAGATAAAATACGACTGGCAAAATTTTCCTCTCGCATTTTCTCATATTAGAAAATTTTCTCAGGCTGGTCATGTTGTCAGGTTCATTTTCTTGGTGAGAAATAACTGGTTCAATATTGTTTTTGGTCAAACAATTATCATGCAAAGTAGGAGTGAACTACAGGCGATGATGTTAACTTGAAGGTAAATCCAATGAAATTCGTCTCGCTTGAAATAAATAGAACCCTTAGAGGATTCGTTAGGCACATTGTTTACAGTCACCCTTTAACTGACCTTTAGTTTTGCTCTCGCTAAGGATTCCTTTTAAGTCTTGCTTGAAAATCGCTGTAAATTCTGGCAATTTGCAGTCATTAAACCTGTAAAACCAGAAACAAAACTGTTGGCGCTCATGCAATATAAGCAGATGTTTTTATAACTGAATCATCAACATGCAACTGCTATAAATGAAACTAAAGTCAACCCAGTATAAGTTCTTAACTTCAGAGAGCCCGGTGTAGTGGTTGCAATTTGTAATTTTTTGTTATGAAATGAATTGAAAGGAAATTCTATCCAAGATGGTTTTAACCTACACAGAATGGCATTGCATAAATACAAAAATAACAATAGTTACAAGAGCCAAAGTCAACACACTTGATGAGTGAATGAATACGAAAGTTTTACGTAATATGAACGACATGGAACAACAATAATATTTCCATTTTAAAATAAATCGAAAGCAATTATAATCTTTTTGGATGTCAAAACATCGTCTAATATCATCCAAAATATGGTGCCTATGAACTCCAGACGTTCAATAACCTTTTGCTTCGGTTGTAAAGAGCATCTCAATCTTGCATTTCATAATGTAAGCAAAATAACGAGCAAAAAGATTTTTCTCGAAAGGTTTATTTTTTTGAGACTCATGACAATTCAACACGTTAAAGGCTTTACTTTAAACAAGGTGATTTAGGGATTATCTTAAACTAAAAAAGATTCCGTGAAAATTTCGATACGACGTCAGTGTAACATCTTTGCAGATTATAAAGATATCTAACCATAAGTTTATTAAGATCTTTACAATTTAAGAGACCAGCTTACCTTACTATTTTTACGTTTAGTCCCATAATCCACCCAAAATAGTGCACAAACATATGTTCCTCGTTCACGGCAATCTTGCAAAATGTCACCTTCTCAACCGCAGGCATTTCAAACTCATTTGTTTTTAAAAAACTAACATCTGATTTTACCTGGGAAACTTTTTGGAATATAATTTGGCTAACTGTTATCTGCAAGAGAATAACATTTAAGTAAAAATCAGCAAATGGCAGGCAAAGGGGAGGAAGCGTCGCGATTGGTTAAGCTGAACAAAAAATAAAGCAAAGCTATTATAATGTGTACATCTTTGAAAAACTCCTGTCTATAAAACTTGTGATTTTGCTGATTAATTAGGCTATAGGATGAGGTTAAATACCTATAGCTTAAAGGAGATGAAATAACCTGTTTTTGCTTTCAGAGCACAAAAGAAAAGGATACTATCTCACCTTCCATCTTTTACAATATTCTAATAAACGTCGTGTTTTAAGTTGTTTTTTATTGACAGTGATAGTGACAAAATGACCCTCTTTCTCCAAATATTTCTTGATTACTCCATGGAACTCGTCCGCATTGTAACTTTCGTAAAAGCAATCGATGAAATCGTTGATCATTCCACTTTTTAGGAGTTTTTCACATATTTCGCGAGAAAAAGACGATTGCAGTGCGCAAACAAATGGCAAAACAAAAAGCCTTTCCTTCCTTTTCGAATCATGATCAGAGTGTATGGCTTGTTCTATGAATCTTTGAAGAGATTTTCCTTCTTTTAGAGATGAAGCGGCCATAAAAAATTTAACTTGTTCGGCACTAAATTTTATTTGGTCTGACAAACTTGACTGCATGATTAGTCCTACAAATTTGCAAAACTTTATCATGTCTTCCGAAAGAAGTACGTTAGCATTTCCTTTATTATTGATTTGATTAAAAGCTACTTCTCCAAGCTTCTCCTCCAAAGATGTCAAAATATTTCCATCACTTACGCAAAACTTTCTGAGGTACCTCGTTTTGAGAAGGGCTAGACTTTCCGTTATTACAGTACTGATTCTTGCAGATTTCGATGCATCCCGATTATTCAAAAACATTTTTGTGACCACATGAGTCATTTGAAATAACAGCACTGGAGATTTTTCAAATTTCTTTTGAAGTTCATATTGTGTTATAAATTCCTTAACCACCGTTTTCAAGGAAGTTTCCTCTTTATCTCTGTTGTAATACGCCACGACTTTGTCGATGTATTTATCGAAACGATCAAAGAATAAGTTAGTTATTTCTTTGATGTACACCAATTCATACGGTATTTCTGGGGTGGACCCGAAATTGTCACGATTATACACTATTACCCATTGAAAAATTTTTTTCTGAGCAGATTTTCTTTCTCGAACTCGCAGAATGTTGTCAATGGTCCATTTCGAAAATAAATCCCCCTTTCCGTCTGTAACATGTTCAAATGGCTTTTCGACAACGTGCTCTAGTTCAACTTCTTCGAGTATAATGTGGCAGCCAAATGTTTCCAAAACTTTGATTAAAAGATCCTCGGAAATGGGAAATTTATTTTGTAACATCTCTTTTATTGCCGTGACAATGTTAGTATCATAGGATAGCATTTGCATATTAAAATGAAGAAGAATATTGTCCTTAGTTTCTTTGTCGGACCAAAGGTAAGCAAAGTAGCTTGCAAATGTTAATTGCATTTTATTTGAAACAAAAATTCTGTTCTTCTTGTCATTGATGTAAGGTTGCATCAGCAGCTGATTTATTTCTTCAATCTTAGTTTCACCGCTGTCATTTGTGAACACAAACTCCAGGTCAATGTAAACATCATCAATGGAGATGATTCTGTCACTCGAAACACTTCCAAAATAATCAGCTCGGTACTTTTCAGAAAGCGCATCAAGTAATTTTGTTTTCTCATCTGAAATCTATGTAAAAATGAAAACTATAAATTAACCAAAAATTTTAGTCTACAGTCTTTCCATTTTTGTCGTCTATCAAAGAAATACCCATTATTCACAGGTTCAGACACACACACCTCACATTGCTCATTTACCATGGTGAAAAATAAGCTCAAGTAAATAAGGTAGACGGTTGCATTATTTAATCCTACATAACCGGTCCCATGAAGTTTAACTACAATTCATAAATACTTGTATTGATTTCCTGCATTCTGTTTGGCTGAAAACCATTCGAGACCAGTCTCGAATGGCATTCGAAACCGGTCTCGAATGTTTTTCAAGAAGTAAGGAGAATTGAATTGAATGTGATCACTATATTAACTGTGTACAATATTTTAAGCCCATGCTAGGTTGCCATAGCAACATGCTATATTCACCCCATAGTTTTGCACAGCACATATGTAGGCCTAATGTAATGTCATACAGTATGCCAAGTACATGTTAGCAAGACAAACAGTAACACTGAGACACTGTACAGTGTGTCAAGTTGATACCCTAGTCTTCAGAGTTACCATTCCAAAGAATAATAACTGGCAGTGATAAAGACATAGGTTAGCCTAAGCTTAGGAATTCTTGCGCCCCACAAATGGGTATTTTGATCCCACTCACATTGTTTTATAGGTCTAACAAGTTAGGCCCTATAGGGCGATGACTGACACTGTTGTTAACGTGTTAATCCACTCCTAAATTTGGGGGGGGGGGGTCAAATAAAACGTGCCTATAACTACAGTGTTGTTACGCCTACTAAAGTGTCTAAGGTTAGGGACATTATACACATACTTTGGCACAGTGACAGTGCTGGGGTTACTAATTCCGCTAAGAATGTCTAAACAGCGAAACAACAGTAACGTTACTCGTTTGGCCAACATGCTAGCAAAGTAATCGTCAAGTTCAGTAGCCTGAGTGGCAATTCCCTAAGGAAGCCTGGTATAGTTTACCTGTAACCTAAGTCTTTAAAGGCTAAGCGCATTTTAAAATTGCTTCCATCTCTTACAAAGAATTTATATCACCGTGTCTGACCCATCACATCAACTAGGCCACGTCTGCATGTCCTTCCCGAAGTATGATCTGCTAACCACACACACAGCGCTAGTTAGCTGCAGTCACTCACTCTAAGTCTTACGTATACTGCATATATGCCTATAGTATGTAACGTTAGCTCTTCGCACAACTGTAAACACAGATAACGAGAAGTTAGTAACTTTCCTTGACTTTTCGCTGACCTCCGATGCCGTCATCACAGAGGCAGCGGACCTAGGCTATCGCCTCGGTCCGCTCAGCCTCTATGATGACGTCATCGTCGGTCTTAAATCACATTTAAGACCGGGCACCCTCGCATTTATCCCCTTAAGAAAACGGGTTTGATTCCTAAATCAGATTGTCCCTTTTGAAGAGGCAAATGTCATCTAAGTGCTTTGGGGGAGTTGACAGACCACAGCTTTTAGTACAGCTAAGTTTGGTTTGTAAACCTTCGTTTAGAGGCGTTTCTACTGTTATTTTCTCATCGCTCCGTGAGGAGGATGAGATATTGTAGTCACTTTGCCTATCAGGCTATATATGGCAATGCCAGCTTAAATCGCAATGGTTACCATGGTAACGGTAAATTTTCCCAGGTTACTAGTCTCGAGGTGTAACCCATGGTGAGGTACCCCGGGGTGACTGAAGGTCCAGGGCTGAGAGAGGGGTCAAAACCTGTCCGTGTGTGTGTGTGTGTGTAGGTGGGTGTGTGTGTGTGTGTGTGTGTGTGTGTGGGTGTCCAATTTTGTTTTCCTAATATCTGGTAAACGGCTGGGCCGATTTTCTTCAAACATGGTAGGATGGTACCTTAGGTAGAGCAATTGCATTTTAATACACAGCCGGAAGTGAAGGTCAAAGGTTACGGGTCAAAGGTCACATTTAGTGAAATCGACATTTTCTGCTATATTTCCAAAAGTAAAAGTCCTCCTGACACGAAACTTCACACATATGATGATTGCATCTAGGCCTACCAAAATATGTGGTTGCCATAGCAACAGAGGTCAAAGGTCAAGTGGTAGAATGGAACAAAAAATTTTCAAGTGATAATTTGTTCGTAAAACAACGTTTTTGTCTTTTAAACTCCTCCTAGTGGGCTGGACCGATTCTTTTCAAAATTGGTAGGTGGGTACCCCGGGGTGGGAACTTATGTCTCCCAGACCCTCCGAAGTAAAGGTCAAAGAACAGACGTCAAAGGTCACATTTTGCAAAAAACACTTTTTTTTTAATATTTTGTACTAAAACTTCAAAAGAAAACCTTCATTTTACATGAAACTTCACAAGTATAATAGGGTAGACTAGTTCTACCAAAATATGTAGTTTCCATGGCAACCAAGGTCAAAGGTCACGTGACCGGAGGTCAAATACTTTTTGTATTCACTTTAACTTTTAACGGAAGCATCCCACAAGTCTGAAAGTTTAAGTGTAATAGCCTAGGCATGATAAGTTATATCGATATGTGTGGTTGTCATGGCAACCAAGGACATAGTTCACCTTACAGATTGTCAAAGGTTAAAGAGGGCATGACACGGCCATAAAAACTTTTGTGTATTGCAAGATTTGATACAGAATTGTACAAATATCATCTCACACCCCATTAAAAACCCGTACAATTCGGCATAAATGATATTCGAAGGAAAACTACGTTCGAAATTCAATTTCGAAAAATGCCGCAACAGCTCACCTGCCTTTTAAGACGCAATTGGCGGCACAAACCCCGCCCTACGGCGCGCGTCTAGATGTGGAACTAATGTAAGGCTCGGTAAAGTTATCTTATCATAGCAACCTCATGAAAACGATTGCATCACAATAAAGAGTCCAACATACAGAGCGAAAGGCGCGGACCATGGTGGGGATTCGGAGCAAATCATTGGCCAAAATGTTCGCGTGCATACGCGCGCGGGTTAAAAATAGTTCTGTTTTTGTGTAAGAAAGACGCGGTTCGGGCGCTATAAAGAACAGCTATGAACATGCATGGACAGACCACAACAAGCGCATCCCCACTATGAGCTGTTTGGTGAAGATGTTGCTGCGAATACTAAGCAGTAACCGTGCAATGCACAATTCACAATGTCAGTGGCCACGCTCACTGCTATTGTAGCACCGGTGTTTGCAATTATGTATGCGCTAACACGCGTTACCATGCACATAATTCGATGATTGTGAGCTCTCTGGTACAGTGTTGCTAACCGTGCCTCCACTGACGTCACCATTTTTGAGACGCGCTCACATACGTTTTTTCGCATTAAGGTACGTTCACACTTGTCCGGCAACGGCAACGGCAACGACAGCGGCAACGGCAACGGTAACGGCAAAAATATTCCACACAATAGAAAATGAAAGACTGTTCACATTAGCACGGCAACGGCAATGCGGCAATCCGGCAATCCGGTAAAAATGCGTCCGGCAAAAAAGTAATCGCATATGGAGCGATTCAACGCCATTTGCCGTACGGCTAAAAAACCTACCAACTTCAAAGTGTGCAAGCATCTGCCTGTCTGACCAGCGGGAGCCAACGGTACGGGGGCAGGGACGTTCTGTGATATTCCGCCCAAAACAGTGCACAAATTATTTGGGTCCGTGCAACTACAAGCTGCCTCAAACCTGACTTATCTGACCAGATTATAGAAAAACTGGCCATTCTTGTCCAAAAAGAATCATTCATATACGATGTGACAAATCAGGGATACCATGATAAAGTAAAATATTTTAACATGTGTGAAAAATAGCAAAAGAAATGGGGAATCTCCAATTCAATGGTAAATTTTAATATTATTTACGTTGATAGCAGGTATTGTTAGTAGTATTATAACAATAAGCCATCATTCATAACTTTTGTTTTGTCCGTGATGTAACGTATGCCAGACTTGAAAAAATACATGATTAGGCTATAAATTATTCCTCTTAAGTAAAGACCTATAGGCTACTGCATTGCAATGTTTATTAAGGAACATGGGTCGCTCACTTTTTTTCCTTGAAACGTATGCCTATTTTGCCTGGTCCGACCTGACTTCTAACCCAGACAAGCATAATGCAGTCACGGTGGCAAAGGAAGAATATGAAAGTGGTGTTTGTGTGTGCGGGGGGGGGGGGGGGAATTTTGGACTATGCACCTCACTCTACGCCATTGACCAAAGGGTACACATTTGATGCTCATTTTTCGCTTTTTCTACGAACAAGAAAGATTTATTCTTAAAAAAACTAAATGCCACACCTTATTTTTTCCAAATGAAACTGCGCACTGAAAAAGGTGGGAATATTCGTTTTTTGCCAGCCATGCTGTAATATATAAGTAAGTATATCTATGCCATCTGCAACAATGCGACAGTGGCTTAGCTAGACTTTTTCCGGGGGCATTTTCTGATAACACTGTCACGAAAGTATTTGGCTCAAGTTCTGTCCAGCTTTAATTATTCTGCTGTGACCATTTTTTCCTTTTCCGCCCTTTCTTCTGATCTATTTGATACGCAATTGCCATTAAAAATGTCAGCTCCTCATCAATTTCTGCCATGTTCGATAATCAAACAATGGAACTAGGGAGGTGTGATTAGTTACACCTCCCTGATGGAACAAATTTGTCAGGTTTAAATTCCAGTCAGTATCATCCGGTGAAATTTTTACCGTATGAGGTAATGATTTTTGCCGTCATATAAGAACAGCTGTGCCGGATTGCCGTTGCCGTTACCGTTGCCGTTGCCGCTGGCGTTATATGTGAACGCACCTTTAGTTCGAATTTCAAATGGGCTGAGCCTGGCCTGTAATTGGGAATTCAAAACGTCGATGTCGGTATTTATGGACATAATTTAGTAGGGAAATCATTCACTTTATGTCAAGGTGTACCCAAAGAACAGTTACCGAGGAACTTACTTTAGAAGATTTTCGGCCGACCCATTAATCTTTTCTGCGTACTGGCCTGTGGTGAATCCTAGCCCGTTGCAAGGATAACCCAAGATATGAAACTGTGGGTGACTAACATTAGTTTAGGCATAGGGCCTACCTATCTTAGTGCCCTGAAAACTTGGCGGTTTTGAAGCATCGCCAAAAAAAAAAAAAAAATACGTGACAATTTTCTTGCCACGGGCTAGGATTCGCCACAGGCCAGTACGCAGAAAAGGTTTGTGCGTCGGCCGGAAATCTTCTAACGCCACGCGTTCAACATGGCGCACACGCCCAGTTTTTTAATTGAGACGCACTTGATGCGCATATCAGCTCCGGGGCACACGTGAAGTTTGCCGCCGCGTCAAAATGGAGAATACGCTCATACAGCTAGTGCCTGAATAATAACAATTACGCACTTGTCTGAAGCGTCCCCGGAAGCGTCTTACTTTTTTAATCGTTGCGTCCATATCCATATCAGTTAAGTGTAACAGTCAAGCTAGTTTTCTTTAGAGTGTTGCAAGGGGATACCAACATCCTAAAAATAAAGTTGTTCAAAAATCTTAGATAGGCCTACTGGATTAAAGGGGCAACCGTTACAAAGATTGGGTAGCCCTTCTCCAGTTCTTTTATAATCCGAAATGTCAGAATTTAAATATCCAAATGATGTTTTTTGTTTTTGAATAAAGGATACGCCTATAGTTCCAAGAACTTGATTGGTCTGTGCCATATTCTTTCCCCTCGCTATCTTACGAAAAAAAAAAAAACTTCCGTCCCTTGGAAAGAAAAAAAAAATCGCTTCCCAAATGGACTTCAAATAGGAATTTCAAAGGATTGTGGCATGCAGCTTTAGTAAGGTAATTTTTGTCAACGAAATTCTACTGTAGCATAAAAACAGCACAGATAAAACTTCTAGCACATAAAAAGGTCAGGTTCTGTAACCAACTTGCGCACATGTTAGCGATGAGATATGCAACTCCGTGGATTGCCCTCTTGTTTTTAATTTTGAGCATATTCAGTGTTTTCTTCACGTAATTTGGAGCAAGATTAAGTTTGTCACTTCCTTTTCAAGGAAAAAATAAGAAACATCTTAACAGCATGTAGGCACTACTCCAGCATTAAACACTGTTAATATTTGTTGCAGAAATTTACAAATTTGCTTTTTTCCTCCTTTTATTCTTTTTAATTTTTTATTTCCTATTCTTTTTTGCTATTTACTTAGGCCTGTATATACCTTTTTATTTTTTATTGATATTATCAATTAGAAATATTTTTTTTTCATTCATTCGCTTTTATTTACTCTTCTAGTTATTTTTATGTTTAGTTTTTTGCTTACTCTTTCCCTTTTTTTTCTTTCATTCTGCAAACTTTTATTACAGCGTACTCATAAAAGTGCTAGTGCGTCTAAGTGGTCACACTCAAAGTTAGCGGTACCATTGCTAACCCCCCATTTGGAATCCCTTGTGCAGTAATTTCAGACCAGGCCCCAAAACGTAGCTTCCGCCCTGTGTAATCCTGCTCCATCTTGGTCGGTCGCTTATCCACAACCTTAAAAATTCAAACTCAGAGCAAAACACAGACCGGATGCACCCGTTGCCTTTCTGTGATTGGAAAACACTGGAAGTGCTTTTCATTTTGGCCGCAAAAACTTTATGAAAGTGCTGTCACCCCTCATTTCTGGGCTAGCATTTGGAGAAATAGGTCTCTCAAGAGCTCCGGAGCGTAAAATTAGTCAGCACATAATTTGTTTTCAAGTTTCTGCTACAATCCTTTTCATTTCGTTAAAAGCATTATCAATCCAACAAGGTTCATTCCAGGAAAAAGTATACGGAATCAAGAAATCGCAATTAAGGTGAAAGAAAGTGCACAACCATATACTCTTAAAATAAAAAGACTTAAATTTCATTCTTTAGGAGAGTGAACGTTGGAACGATAGCTTTAAAAGCGCCGAAATCCACTCCCAGAAGAGTAAAATATACTCCGAAAAAACGAAGTTTCACTCTTGATGGAGTGCCCCCAGGAATATTCTTAAAAAGGAGTTATCCCTGATGGCACTCATTGAAGAGTGAATTTTCACTTTCTATGTACTGAGTTTTACTATTTTTGGCGAGAATGAACACTCAGACGGAGTGAACTAGTACTTTTCACTCTATTAATGAGTGACTCAATTCAGTCTTTGGTTTTTAAAGTGCAAAAGGCTAAGTTAAAACTGCCAATTTTGTCTGAAGGCGGAACAAACCAAGCACGCCATCAATAATCCCCCGGTAGATCTCTATCGGTGGATGAACTAGTTCTAGGAATGGTGTAAAGTTTATAGCTATCACGCCCTTGAACCAGAATTTCAAGCCTCACAGTCCCCAGAGGACAATTTAAATCAATAATGATACGATATACTTGGTGCGAAAAAAAAAAAAAACAAAGGGCTTAAACAAAATTTGTAGTACAAAGCACTGGCACTTAATATCGACAGATCGGAACCTGTGACAAATTTTCCATCGCGACAGTTCTTAGTCTTTGAAAGGTGGACACCCAACCTAAAAAATACCTATTTAATCTACATTGTTAAAATTTGTTGTAAATTTACGAAAAAAATGCATACAGTAAACGGAAAAGGTGATGTCAATTTCTTTCGAAAAATTGACAGCATTTATTACATATCCGCTGTGGTTTTCTTTGTTTTTGTTTTTGTTCTACATGTCAATGGCATTTTCAACAGTGTAAGCTTAAAACAAGAGCAAATATTCTATTGAATTAAGACCAGGAAAAGCTAGAAAGTCCAACTACTGATGAAGTTCAACTTTTTAAAAACCAAGAAAAGAAACTTATCCATTAAAAGTTTCAGAAACCTATCGGTCTTTAATCCCACCCCACAGAACAACGACGCTACCTGTCTAGTTACAAGTCATACTATCCGCTGAAGACGCGTAAAAATTTATTTTTTGTAACAAGTGACTGCATACGAAGAATGACATTTTGTCACCCCTACCTGTTTGATTTCATTCATTTATACAACTTTGCAAGAACTCTGCGTTTTTATCGATAGTATGGGATTTTTTATTTTTCAATATTGCTCTTGCTAAATAACTCCCATAGGAGCTTAGGTTCATATGCGAATTTTTCAAGTGTATGAGTTTTTTTAAAAATTGGCACCTCACACTGTTATATGCGTATCTACAGTACAACGACATTCAGAACTGCTTCATGAGAAAGTGAAAGTAACTTGAAACGTGAGCAAGAGAGACAGAGCATCAACGTCTACTTTGTGAACTGTTTTAGAACTAATCACCTTCCACATTTTCCTTCTGTTTCTTCTCTGTTTTGATGTTTTGTTTAACTTCAACTTGGTTTGTGTTTTCTTTATTCCCCTGAAATGATAAAAATTGAAATATTTATTTTTATATACTAGAGTGGAGGAGGTAGCAATGGTACTTAAAAGTACTATCTTTAACAAACGTGGAACATAAAACAAGATAATCGTTTTATCTTACATCGATGGAAGAAGAAGTTAAGTCTTTATCATATTGGCGGAGGAATGCGTTGGATGATCCACTTTGTTGTCATAAACTTTTAAAAAGGCTTATGTTTTTTTTTTTCAAAACTAAATGTGTACTCTGAAAAATAGGTAGAATTTGGAAAACATATTTCTAGAAGTTAATCTATATCTAGTTTTTGTTAGCAAAACAAGCATCCCTTTAATTAAAAGTCAGTTTGCTTTCTCCAGCATGGAAGCAATAGTAAAAAAAATGAAGGAACACCGTAATGAAGGTCCTCATTCAATGAGCAATGCACGAACCTACTAGGGACCCTCTGAAATGCAAATGTAAAAAGTATAAGTACTTTTACACTCTAAGGACAGTACAAAATTAAGTAATATCACTCTTAAATGCAATTTGTTTCTTTTCTTTAACTTTTCCAACTAACCTTTTCTAACCTAACAGCAGGAGCAGTTAAACAAAAAACAAACAAAAAACACACATACACACACGCACACAAAAAACAACTGACTGCTCTGTGAGACTGAACGATAGGGGAGGGATTTTGTGTAAAAAATCGAGTAAATTGAAGATTACTCCATAATCGTCACAACAAAGCATTCCCTTGGAATATTTGTTTGTCTCTATTGCAGTTGTACACAATTGTTGTTTCTTTGGCGCAGAACATCCTTACTTGAATCTGGGGACAAAAAATTATCCACGGCATTTAAATAAATGACAGACATAACGGTACTTGTGTTATGAAATTTAAAGCGTCGTACTAGTTTGTGTCTAATAGAAAGAAGACTCACTTTGCCGTCACCACGCTCAACCGGATCAGCCTGCTTAATCCGCTCATAATCAAGATCTGTGGAATTTCATGAATGTTAAATTGCCTTAAAAAGACACCAAACAATCGTGTCTATATTGCTAACATACATAACATTTATCCAATGGAACTCTTATTTCTTATTTTTATTTACATATTGTCGAATGTGGAAGGAAAGCTGTCTGAGGGATCTCGATTTATACTCTCATACACACCTCTCATCAAATACCTTTCCGCCATATCAGTTGAGTAGTACGTGTAGTCGGTTTCTTTAGTTATTGAAGTGTCAAATTGTTATCAATCATCAATGTTGCAGAGCAGTGTCGTAGCTACAGAAAGGAGGGGCGATACCCCCTGACTCGAAAAAGTGAAACATTCGAAGACATTTGAGACACCAGTCAAATACAGTGCAGTTTTCCCAACTTCTCTGTCATAAAAATCCGAATTCTTCCTAATGAAAGCTTCATATTTGTATTTATTAGTTTGAAAAAGGCAAAATTTTCCGCGCGCTTCGCGAGCCCTAACCCATACCGTAGCTGCTCATTAAGCAGTCAGTGGTAAACTTTTCCGAGCCACTACAGTGCAGTTTCCCTAAAATTTCTTCATAAAAAGGCTTCCATTTTTTTTAATATTTTGCCTAAAAGAGATATCAAAGTTTCGGAAGCTTTTTGAATGCCACCGAGAAGCCTCAATCTGCACTCTTTAGATAACATTATGTAACAACAACGATCTTCAGTCGACGTACTATATCAGATTTATGCTTAGAGGAAACGCAGATTCTTCGATTATTTCCCAAATATTCAAATATCCTTACAGGGAACCCTAAATCTAAACCATTTCTTGTAATACAAGCTCCATATTTAAAAATGTGTAAAAGGACCCAACTTTAAGACCTGCACAGTATATTACCTAGTGTTCAAACTAAATAAAAAAAATCAGATTTTTATTTAAACAATGTTCTTGCTCGTAGTAAAAAGCGAAAGCTTTAGCATAAAAAATGTATCTTTTGGTCAATGGGGTAGGGAGAGGGGCATGGTCCAAGACAGTTCCGCAAACTCTTTTGAGATTTTTCCCATCTACTGTAATGTCAAATGGTAAGCTGTTTACAATGACTTTAGTTTTATCAAAAACAATAAAGTTGGTCTTGCTGATATTTAGAGAAAATTAAAGGGCTGAAAACCATATGTAAAATTCTTAAATTCTTTACAGATTATGTCCTTTAGTAGATTGGCAGTAGGACCAGTAAAACAAGTATTAGTATCATCAGCAAACAATATAGTAAAACACTTTTCTGAAACTTGATAAATATCATTGACATTAATAAAAAAGGAGTGTTCCTAAAATGGATCCTTGAGGGACACTACAAACTAAATTCAGGGGATCTGAGTTTGTACTGCTGAAAGATGTATATTGGACTCTATGTGAAAGATAACTTTTAATCCAATAAAAGAGCGATACTTCTTATACCATAAATAGGGATGACTTTGATGATTTCTTCTTGGCCCACAGCAATACCAGCGTGCTCCAATTACAAAGCTAAATGAACTTAAATTGCTTTAATCCTATCCTAATTATCTTATAATTGACTAAGCGTCGGCTATTCAGTAAAAAACTAGATGGAACGTTTAAGCTGTAACTTAATAAACAAGGTATCCTTACCAGTTCTTCTTTGCTTTCCTCTTTTTCTCTTGACAGGTGTTAGCTTACAATAGGTTGCGATTGCCGAGACTACAATAACGACAATGATGACAATTATTACGGAAGTGATAACAACTGCTGCTCCACCAGAGACCTTTTCTGTCCCTCCAGTTGAATTACTTAGAGAACAATTATCTGAAAGAGAATAATATTCCCATGTACATTGGTGTAATGTTTTTCAACAGACCCATGTCAATAAATTATATTAATGTGCTTTATAGCTGTGTTTTGAAACCCTAAAACCAAAAATAAATCACAGAATACTGTCACGAACAAAACAAATTAAAGAGAAAAATCTAATAAACAACACGAATGAGGATTGTATTCTTACAGCTGAAATGGAGTCCTTCCTGAAACTCACCATGAAATGTTAATGTTGACATCACTTCTTGCATAACTGTCGAAGTGCAGATTATGTTGGACATTGGAGCACACTCTAATTTGTAATGAGCTTTGACGGTGGTGTCAGTGAGTCCTGTGCTTTCATTTAAAACATTGTGACGGATGACGTTCGATAAGGTGACCTCATCACTCAGCAAATCAACTTCAACTGCTGGTCTAGCGCCGTATACCGTGCACTCTACAGAACCGTTATCGTCCGCTTGTACAGAACAGTTGTGTTTTCCGCTACAAAGGGATATAACGGGAAACTTTGGTTTCGGATAAGCTGGAAAACAACACAGGCAACACAATGTTAGGTGCTCCCTCCGATGCACTTCAGAAAAGTTAATAATGGACACGATTTCTTTTCATTTATTAAAAATCAAATATTTCCAAAGAAGTTAATTTTAATTTCTAAAAAAATTAACATAAATGTAGTTTGACTCGGTCAATATTAAAATGTCGAGTACTGTATGTTGCTGCTAAACATTTGGTTAGCAACAAAATTATCTTTGAAAAATCCAAGAAAAATATGTATTGGCAAGGAAGAATGTATGTACATCAGAAATATATTTCTGAAAACAAGTACATTTGTAAGGATATCCACGTCTTGGAAGAAGATTATTTTCGCCACTTATCTATGGTTGCAACTGAAAAATATATTTGTAACAAAAATATGTTTGTAGAGAAAAATTATATTGGTAACGAAAGAATATATTTGTAAAGAAAAATAAATTCGGAACGAAATAATATATTTTGTAAATAAGAAACATATTTGTAACGAAAAGCATATATTTGCAACGACAAAATATAGTCCGATTTAGCCTGGAAAACCTAATTTCACTTGCATGTGTAGAGAAGTCTAACAGATATTGAGAAGAGATAAAATGATCCATTATTCAACATTCAGAAAACTGTAGTAAATATTTTGTTTCAGGAATGTTTGCTCTTACCAATCACTTTAACATTAACGCTGGAATACTGGTAGGTGCCGTTGGGATGGAACGCAACCACTGTAAAGATCCCTTCTTGAGACAAACGTGTTTTGATAATAAGTAATGAACCTTTAGGTTCAATGCCATACGTTTTGCTGCTGGTTATCTTTCCACCTTCCAAGCAAACTAATGGTGGTGAAAGTTGTAATGAAGTTCCCTTGAACCAACAAACACGTACAAACTGGAAAGGGATGTTACACTCAACTATTCCTTCTAATCCCAACTGAAGGCTCTGTTCATCCGGGCATTCGAAACCTTTCATTAACAAATTTGGAAGAGTAATTTCCATTAGACGTAGATTCGAGTGATTAAACAAGTCACCTGTGGACACACATTAGGTCAAATAATCTGATACAAGTTTATTGTCTAACTAACAGACCGACCGATCGACTAAATAACTAACTTACTAGTTAACTTTCTAACTAATCTAGTAAGCAAATTTCCAATCTCAGCTTTATGAAAAACACCAGAATTTGCAAACGACTGTCAACTGCTTTAAGCCTTCCAAATTCAATTGCTCTATAATAAATAGCTCTCGAAAGTATAACTGTTGAACATTTAAAATCATACGTTACAATTCCTATCATGCTAGCATAAATTTCGTTTGAGGTTTCTTGTACACATATTGCGTTGCTTTACCAAATGATTAAAGAGAAAGCATTTCAATTTCCTTCTACAGCAGACCCACCCACAAACACAATTTACCACAATTCCAACAGTTTCCACCCTCATAATCTCATTATCAAATTAATAATTATAGCCAAAGGCTTCATATCAAACTTATCACATGTTCAGACACCTCTCACGTCTACAGTTCATTTTTCCTCGAACCTAAAAATTTCAATGCAACTACCATATTTCTATAATCCGTACCGTTCAACAAGCTGCGCGTAAGGCCACATCAATCAACCATGCTTAGAATTTAATCTTGTAACAAATCTTTGGTTTCCTAAAAGACAAAACAACAAAACGGTATGTCTCTCCCTCGGAATGTCGATGACATAACAACAAAACACCTGCATTGACTTCGGTTTGCGAGCCGATTCGATAGTCAGTGGGCTTGAGGGGCATACATAGCAACCTACTCCCCAAGTATTGATGGAGTATAGATAGGACTGCAGTTTAAAATGTACATGTTTCATTTTTTATGTTAACATTAATTCCTTCGGGATGAACTATGGTTTCTATAAGTTTGAGTGTTTATAGTGCATGCCAGATGAGTGACAAAATTGTGAGGGCAGTGGATATCTTAATGGCGAATAGCTCTGAAAACGATTATTACTGCTCGGCGAATGTCCCATCGATATGATGGTCTTGATCCACTTTATCATATAAAAAGTCAACTTGAAAAAAAAAAGATGCATAAAAAAATACGTAATGAGGTCACCAGGAGACAAAAGCTTACCAATTTTGAAATATGCCCCAAATGAAGTTCACTCATTTTGATACAATCAATATTTCTACTCTGTTAACTAAATGTAAAGTGTTGTTTGAACGTCCATTTGAATGTTGAAAGGACCTTTATTCACTTTTGTTGTATAAATATATTGTTGTGACAAACCGAAGTAGGCCGACAGTGGAAAGTGGCAAAATTGAGAAAGAAAATTAACAAATAATCGGTAAAAATACATTTCGATAAAAAACCTTAATATTTTGATATCGGAGTACAGCGTATTTATTGTGCAATATATGTGACATTTTTTGCAGGACCTTAACCTTAGCAGGAGCGCCGAAGTCACAAAACGGCCGCCAAAGTAACGATCATAATATATGAAAACAATATGAAGAATTAGCCAGTAATGATAATTTAAATCGTGACATATAAATTGAAATTTTGTTTTACAAATTATAACAACAATTTACTTTTTTTTTTTATATTCAGGCCCAAGTGGAAATGTAAAATGATCGCCAATCCGTCAATTATGTCTATGTATAACAACAATAAGGGAAACAATTGTTAAAATAGATTTATCGCAGATGCTTTTCTGGCTACGTTTTCCAAATTTTGGAACTTGCTTAACACAGCTTTTTTAAATTAAATCCAGATCAATCAAAATGGAGGAAAGGGCAAAAGGGCTGCGAAAAGATCATCTACAAGTAATATGAATAATATATAAAAATTATCCACGACAAATATTTTGTACACGTTGTAACCTGTAATGTATCCACATTAAAAACTTAAAGGGACAATCCTCTCACCCCAAACTACACTTCTAGTATAGGGTAACAGAACATCTCAATTGGTTCAGCTTTTGATTGACTGCTAATTCAAACAATACAGAGTATCAAAACTTATATTACACAGCATGAACTGTTCTGTTCCGATAGTGTTTTGATTTTACACGTTGAGCTTTCTAAATTCACCCTGAAGCAATAACATGAGGTTGTGTCTGGATGAGGGTGAATTTCAGACAATTGTAGGAGGGGCTTAATCAAGAAGGCAAGACTGCCCGAAAATAGAAACACCCCCTTCCGTTGGATACAGTCAGAGAGGTATTGTTCTATTCAAAAATGCTAAAATAGTAAGTGCGAAGATATGGAGAGCTCGCCGTTCTATAGAAATTAATCTCGAATCCTGAAACAATATTTAAAGCAGGTGCGCACTAGTGGCGTAGTCAAAATTTTCTTGATGTGGGGGGGGGGGGGGGGAGGAATGAACGGCATACTTTGAAGGGTGCTTGGGTTTCTCACGTCATTATGATTTTATGATTGGTTCATGTGCATACATTTAGTTTAAGCTATAAAGCAACTCGGAATTTCGAAACAAGGACTTACTACCTTGCATCAATATGTCACTCCCCATATTTCAGCTAGTATGGGAACTTATAGAATAATCGAAAATGAATCATGCCGTAACGAAATCCGACTCTGAATTATGGAGTTTTAATCAGGCAACGTATCTATATGTCTACAGTACTACAGCGGTTCATAAAGTGGTAACCGATATCTTATTTCAAACGTTCCTCTAAACACCAGTTGGATGGGGGGCTAGAACTGTGAAATTTCATGGGTTTGTAGCCGTCCAGTTCCCCCCTTGTAAAGCCGGTGATGTGCTTGAAGGGAAACAACATTTAGAGAGAGTTGAATTAAACCGTGCAATTATCGTCTGTTTTTACTTCGTTAGTTTTAAACTAAGTATTTTTTCTTGCATTAACTATTTTCCTACTTTTGGCAAGTGCCTCATCTTTCCATAAATTTTTACTGGAACATCCCTGCTCTAAAAATAAAGTTATTCCCGGATATAGATAGAGCCTGCTTATGAAAAAGACTTAAGACGGTAACTATCGTTCAGTTTGCCGAGAAATGTGGTTGTTGATATGGAAAGTAAAGGGCAGGAGATGAAACTGTCATTTTTGTTTTCAATTTTACTTACTCACTCACGAGATGCCGGAAGCAGCAACAAGGCAATCCTAATTCCCTCATATGGGAGCTGAGACGCCAACAGGGTATTGTCATGCTTCCATGACAGGACAATACTATCTTAAATGGCGTAGGAAGGGTTTTTATTGGGGGTTAACTCCCGGGCATGATCGTTGGCCTAGTGGTTTAACGTAGAATAAACTTAAGACGTTTTTGAAATAATTCGTTTTGGCCTTTTTCTGGTGCCATGTGTAAGTTCTAGATTGTTTGGTTTCCATGCGGAAAACAACTATCATATGGCAAGTAGCGCTGTTGAAATTGATTTACCGCCGGAAAAAATCTTCCTGATAACAGCATTTCCGGATATTTTTTTTTTTTTTATTAATTTTCTTTTTGATATGTTCCTCACTCCAAAGTCCAATCAGTTTACGCAAAAATCATGTTTATTAGGACCTATTTAAATATCTCTTAATATACATGTCAACGAAAAATCACAATGGCGCGTTTAAAAAGTGCCAGCAAAAGGTTTTTGCTGTTTTCTTTTTCTCTGAGGTGTATTAAAAAAAAAAACTATCAAAATTTGACGCCAGGAAAGAGGCAAAATGGGTTAAACTCAATATGATCAATAATTTTTTCCTTTTTTTCCTGCGTGTTTATTCAAAGGGCTGCGGTTAATCGTGATTGGTCAGTTTAAAAGCGGGGTATAGGCGGTGCTCCTCTCTGACGTTTCACTCATTCGGGTGCTATCCCATTCTATTTTACTTCATTTTACCATACTTCATGACCCCCCTTTAGGAGAATCCTCAGTACGCTTAAAAGTGAAATGCTACAGATGCTTTGCCCTTTTGAAGACCTTTGAAAGTTGTTTGTGTGGGGGAACAGACGCGTATTCAAGGGGCTCCCCTCCTCTTCAGACCTCTCTTATGCAGTACTAACAGTAAATCCCTTTAGGCTACATAATCCTGGCTACACCAAAGAGTTTTTATTTCTAAGGCGAAATTGGTTTATTTTTACTTCAGAGGGAGATGGGCTTTTGGCGTACATATGGGGTGGACACACTTTCGCTTTTTCCGTTAGGCGGTGTGCAAACATCTAAGTACACTCGTCAAAATCGTTTGTTTGGTATGAATATTTATTTACTCTAAGTAATTCTGTCCTACAGTACTTCTGTTTTGAAGAGTTTTGCAGACGGATTTTCTTTATGGAGTAACGGAGACAAAGGGATAACCAGTGTAAGGCTATGAGATTCGTTATAGCTTCTTTGGTCATAAGAACCAACCTTAAAAACATCACATCCAGCAAGTTAAAATGCCAGTAAATTTTTGCATGAAATCGCGAACGATGGTTGTGGCCTTTGGTAACAAAATATGTATAAAGTTTATCGATTGGTGTTACATCGCATAATGACACTGCCAACCATCTCACACTCTTAATGTAGCAAAGTAACTCTAGCCAAGATTGTTTGCAGAAATTTGGCAGACTAGTGTTAATATTTAGGTGTTACCTGACTAAATTTTACACATGTTTTTGAAAGTGACAGACAGTTGCCACCTGGAATGTAGGGAAAGAAAAGATCTATAAAAATATATCAGGTTTACTCCAGTGAATTTGCCGCTTTGGAAATAGTCGAAATAGACTGGTTAGGAAACGAACTGTGGAACCTCATTTAACTTATCTTTCGCTCATTTTACTTTATTTTAATTAAACACCTTTTTTTCGCCCTGTTATCCAGCCTTTGACAGTAGTTATATGGCCAACCTTTGAACATATTAAGCGTTTTTTAAATTATAACGCAACAACGTATAAATTCTTGAAATAATGCTATCTTGACAATTTCAAATGCCTGAAATTTTAGGTGCGACGTTCTGATCGAAATTTCTATTTTAGTAAGTAGTTGCATCTGACTCTCATTAAAATTTTCCTTATACTTACAATAATTTTACTCTATTTACTGTCACATCTCTTACCTGAGACAACTGCAAAGTAATGTAGTAATGCAAATGAGGCAACGTAAAAACCACGCTTGGTAAGACCTTCCATCTTGAAGAGAAGTCAAGTCTGTTGAGGAAAAGATGTATAATTTGAAGCATGTGCAAGTTTTTAAAAGGAATCGAAGATTTTTTAATCGACCAGTTATGCTTTCTATAGCATTCTTTCGTTTATTTTACTTTGACGTTGGGGTGTGCTTGAACTGTTTCTATTCTAATGGATGTGTACCAACAATTCTTATCTTGGGCGTACACTTCCCAGTACGCATGATGATAGCGGTTCGTTGGCGTATCTGTCGGAAAACGCTGGCTGCTTAACGCTGATGGTCCGTTAGCAAGCCGACGGACGCTTTTGTATAGTCATGCCTTGGCGGAAAAATTTGTGGACCGCTGGTGATTTGTTTTTAGCCCAAAGTACATGTTTCTATTCTCAGGAGATCTATCAAATTACCCACTTCCAATGACTGGCAGCCTAGGAATTGTTCCACATACACAGGTCAGCTTGCCAAACATACATAGATGTACTTCATACGCTGAGCTTATGCATTAACAATAATATCCAGGAAATCCATTGTGATCGGTCAGTGTAGGTGTGTCTACAGCACAACGGCACTTTCAAATGCATGCTCTTTGTAGTGTGAAGCTCCTGATTGAGTGTGTTGGTCTGTATCGGCTAATCACACAGCAAAGGAAGTGGATTTGATTAACCATTTGCCGGTGGCCAGTGTACAGGAATAGCAACTTCTGCATATAGTTGTTGAATGTAGTCAGTTGAAGGAATGCTCCTTTTGTCAAGCGATATATAAGCAGCCATATCCCAGCCAACATGTCCAGTTGGGCCCCGAGTGGTTTTCTGCTGGGCTGCTAGCTGGGTCTCAGCTGGGACTCATTCGTGTTTGTCATATGTTTGAACGTGGGGCCCAACTGGGCTAACCTTTCCCAGCTGATGCCCAGTTGAAGCCTAGCTGGGCCCAGCCTCAACAACCGAAGCTAGGATGGGCTCTAGCCAGGCTTCAGCTGGGCATCAGCTGGGAAATGTTAGCCCAGTTGGGCCCCACGTGGGAACACCTGACAAACACGAATGAGTCCCAGCTGAGACCCAGCTAGCAGCCCAGCAGAAAACCACTCGGGGCCCAGCTGAGGTCCAACTAGGCATGTTAGCTGGGATATGATTTCGTAGAGTGTTGATCGTAATGCTGTTCTTGGAACCTAGGCTACCTCTTATGGATTAAATCAGTGAATTTTCAATCATTGGTCAGACAATTTCTTTGAGACACAGAGGGCATAGCTGTAGTAAAAGGGCCTAATCGTTGCTAAAGGCCTAACCATTGCTAAAGAATTACATTCTTTTTTGCATGGAAAACAGACTATACAGGATTTACACGTTTTTTTTTCTTTTTTTTTTATACTTTGGACATTAGGGATACTTTTTAGAGTTGTTACTTGATCAGAGGTTTAACTTCATAACTACTATTGTTGGATTGAACTTTTGGATTGTAGTTTGACCGAATTGGAGGCCATTTTGCATGATTATTTCCAGTTACAGTTTGAAGGCATTTTAATTCTGCACTGGCATCGACACCATGTTTTTGAAACAGTAACAATCTCCTTTGGGGCCATTGTAACAAACATGTCTTCTCAGCTAACTCTCTTGCAAAATTGACAATAATAGAACTGAATGAAATATCATTATGAATAAAATTATTCTCTTTTAAATTTAGCCCTCCACTGGTAACATATATCAGCTGGTGATCCGCTTTTACGCTAGTGGCCCTGCAGAGTAAATGCTGGCGGACCGCTGGTTGACCGCTAGCATGTTGCTAACTGGTTTGTCAAAGTAAGACCAACTAGAACACTTGGACCATGGGTTCCTGATCGTAACAGTTCGTTTCATGCTGCAGAATCACCGGAAAATGCCTAAAAGAGGGTAATTATGGATGTGTTCATTGACGTATTCTAAAACCAAACATATACCCCAGTAAGCAGGTAGGATTAGGAACTTCAAGAGTAACCACAACAAAAGTTTTCACTGTTTTCTGGATCACCACGAGACCATGATTTTGCTCCTAAAGGAGTGAAGCCGAAAATCACTTGAGCAATTGTTGAACCATATGTGATTATTTTCAAACAATGAAAAAAATACCTTGGAACGGCATCGCCCGAGATGATATTTTTTTAGAACTACTTATTTACTTTTAGGGTTATGATTCTTTACATTCTTTCTTTTAAATGCTGACGTTTTAATGACCCCCTTAAATCTTTTTCGTTTCCCTTGAAGGACGGGAATAAGTAACACAAAGCTACCAAGCACGGTGCTCGTTGCAATTATTAGAGTGTTGATGAGCGTAACTACAATTTTGCTCACTCTACCCATTCTTTACTGTTGTGATGGCTGTGATTTCGTTGTTATGTTAGTAAAGCTGATTCAATTTTGCATACTAAATTTCTGGCATCTATATAGTGTTCGCTTCTTAAAACTCTCCTTAACAGCGATATATTCATAAACGTAGGAAGCGGGGGAAGGGGGTGGGGGCTGAGGGGGTCAACCCCCCCCCCACCCGTGAAAAATAAAGGGGCGGAAGTATGCTTCCGCCCCCTAACAATTTTTTCAAAATGTTTCCTTTGCTCGGAGGCAACTGATGGTGGCGCTCCGCTTAGATGGTCTTTCGGGCAAGACTTAGTGCAGGGAATCGTTTGCCTGTTGTACTCAAATGCTCTTATACACCTTTCATCAGATACCTTTCAACGCTTTCAGTTGAATTGTCTGTGGATAGACGGATTCTTTAGTAACTTTAAGAATTAAAATGGTATGAATGTATTGAGTTTGCAGAGGGCATAGATACATACTGGAATGCTTTTCTACGGTAGCATGACCGGAAAAAACGAAGAATTCTACCTTCTATGGTTCCTAGTTTCATTTGAGGAAAGAATTTATAGCATACATTTTTTATTTTAAAAAATCGTTATTTTTTTTAGAAAAAGCGAAACATTTAGCTTTAAAAATGTAAGATTTGTCATTGGGGTAGAGTGAAGTGCATAGCCCAAAATTGCTCCGCCCTCACTTTCATATTGCTTCCTACGCCACTGGATAAATTACTTACCTTTTAAAGTGGTTTCGAAAGGTAACTTAGCTAGTGAAAAATTTTTCCTTTATTTGTGGCGACCTTAGATAAGTAGTTTACAAGGAAGGAAGTTGCGTGTGTCCTTATTGTTAGGATTGTTCAGAATTAATTAAAAAGTTAACAGGTTGTTCAGAAGAATGCCAAGACAGTTGCACTACCCAGACAACAAAGCATATAACATTATCCAAAGTAGAGCCTTCGCTGGGGCATCATGTTCAGGGGCGGGGGCGGGGTTGTCATTGTCATAAATGCACTGACTGGTTGGATGTTTTTCCAACTGAATAGAGGTGCCATTAGGCCAGTTTCCGACAGAATGAATACATATATGCCTGTTGTGATAATTCTTAAAGGGCGAGGGTGAAACTAGCTTAACGGAGCCACACCATTACTTGGGGCAAAGCGTACTATGAACTTTGAAAAATCGCGACCCCTCAGATAGCAGGAGGGAGGAATTAAAACCTACGTGAAGAACTACAGATCTGAAGCCTGAATGGAAAAAACCTTTGAAGACGATGCCAGCGGCTGTCTAAGCGGAGGGCCGCCATTTAATTGCCAGGAGCGATCAGAAAATTTGGAAAATAATCTCGACCCCTCTGATAGCCGGAAATAGTATTTCCCAGGCTTGTATAAGCAAGGCACACACAGGCAGTTTTAGAAGGGCTAAAACAAATTAACGTGAAGCATAACAGGTCTGAACCTTGGTGGTTAATTCTTAGAGGAGGAGGCTGACGACTAACGAAGGGAAGCATCAGTTGCCGCGGATCGTAAAAAAGAAAGTTGAAAAAATTTCTACCCCCCACATAACCGGAAATGACCTTTTCAGGCTTTTGCAGGCTTGTGTGAGCAAGTTCTACAAGGGGATTTTTGGCAGGGATTTGGCTAATTGACATGAAGCATTACAGATCTCAAGTTGGGGAGTTAAAGTGTACCTCAAGTCAAAAAATTCAAAAATATGTCTTGAAGCGGATGAAAAATGAATTCTTACAGTCCAACTCCAATCTTCATAGGACATTCCTGAGCCTAGATATAAAATGTTGAAGTAAATTCCCTCAACTTCAACTGGTTTATTGCGCAATAATTTGTGATTTCATTGTTGTACTACTCAAATTACAATCTTTCTATTTCTTTGTTTTTCGGAGAAAGTTACTACACCTTGTATGAAGGTGTGATGGTAACCCTACTCTAATGGGGTAATGTAATTAAATACGTCCTCCATGTGCAACAAGCTATCCAGGCAAACAGGAAGTGTTCAAGGTCATAAAAACATTTTTAGTTTTAAAGGGAAACAAACCAGATTATGTGAATTGTACAACAAGAAAGTCACAAATTGTTGTGCAATGGACCAATTTTCTTTAAATGGATAAACTTCAACATTTTATACCTCAGCTAAGAAATATCCTAAAAAGATGGGAGTGGGACTGTTAGAATTCATTTTTCATGCTCCTTAATATATATATATATATATATATATATATATATATATATATATATATATATATATATATATTACTTCAGATGCACTTTTACCTTTGAACACGAAACCATTAACTAAGTGCAGCGCCGCAATTTGTTGGCGTGTAGAGAACGAAACATTTGAGAAACCATGAACCTTCTGGTCAGAAATGGCATTTTGTATGCTTGTATGTGCCCTACCTCCTTTGGCCAAAAAATTTAGGGTAGGTCGCATGTGGTGAAATATTGACGTGAGCTTGAAATAAAAACAAAAAGTACTGAAGAACCAAAATATAATGAGGAAAGACTTAGCTATCTTTTCATTTTATATTTAACACTGCTTTAAACAGATAAATGACCAATCCCTTAATTTTTTTTCACGGAATGGGGTTGTAATCAACGATCGACTTTGACAAAAAAGATATACGTGTGGGTGTACTGGTCTGAAAAAAATTCTGAGCGTTTTCACGGCAACAATGTTGATGGCATCAGCAGTGAGCTACACTGAAGGTCGCAAGCAGAAGATTCTCTGACAAAAAACATGCATTCATTGCCTTGAAAATCTGAGCGGAGCGTCGCGAACAAAAAAGTGAAAAACGCGATCTCCCAGAATTCCAGTAATAACAATGTTTCCGACAGTTGGAAGTAATTCCAGGGGGTGTTGATTCTCAGCAGTCGTTGCTTTGAACTTCGTTTGCAAGAAGTTTTAAACTTCAATTGTGAATGAACAAATTGGATTACCAACAGAAAATTATCACACAAAATGTAATTCTTCAATTTTCTTGGCCAAAACTTTGGCTCTTTATGCACCTGGCGGATGATCTCCTTTCTGTGTAATCTTAAAACAGGCACTTGTAACACCTCCCCGGGTAAAATCATCCTACGTTTTGAGCTTCCTACCGAACGATATTCTGCCATATTGGGCAAAACCATGTCGAAACTATGAAGTGATATTGCGGTACGTGTAATTGATTTTGAGAGGCTGCCAGAATGTGTGTCCAAGTTTCATTTTCTTTTGGAATATTTCATGAAAATTTTATAGTGACTACGATGCTTTGTCATTTTTGAGCAAATTGTGGAAAGAGTTCTGATACGCTTCACAATATTAAATGATTGTCCTAGGGTTTAAACTAGTCTTTAAGGGGACGGGTTTCATCATTCCCTTTAATTTTTTTGTCTTTATGTAAGATTTGCACCATGTAAGCTAACCTTATGTTAAAATTTGTATTAAATGTTTAACAATTTTCAGGAATAAAAAATCTCTCTCCTACAATGCTAGTGCTTGAAAAAGTTTACTCCATGTACCTAAACACCTAGACAGACTTACGTAACGTGTTTAAGTCCGTCAGACGACCAATTGGGGGACCATGTGTCTCTTCCGTCAACCTGACCCACTCCCCGTTTGTTTGCATGGGAATTAAATAGAGGGGCGCAATGACTGATAGATCGCTGTCAACGGGGAAATGTCAAGGAGAGGAGTAACTCTTCCTGGACATGTACCTTACAAATTTTTTTCTTCCCAAAATGTTGACTTTAGGAGAAGGGATTGAATGCAACATTTGCTATATTCGACAGCACCAATCAAGGGTCACACCCTGGTAGCAGAAATTTTGCCAGTTTCGGAATCTTCAGAGAGAGAGTTATATTCCACAGCAAAACTCATGTGCAAATCAAGAGGTGACGAGAAGATCCGAATTCGTAAAATCCCTTTAACTTTTGCTGCAAGGGTTGTTATATCAGACAGTATACTGATATACTTTGCTTTTTAAGCACATGGGAATGCCCGACTTAAAACAGTTGGTTAGAAAATGATCTTTGAAACCTCTTTAAGTATCTGAAACTCGCGGATCGAGCACAAATGTAGTGAATTTGAACAGTGACCCTTTTTGAAAAAAAAAAAAGAAAACAAAAAAGAAAACAAAAAAAAAAAAAACATGGAATTGATTCTTTGTCGGAAAACCCTTTTGCTACCCCTTCTCAAGGTCCCTTTCCTACAGAAATATTGCTGATATGACTTTGGTGGAAAACTGGAAACGAGAGATAGCCTGGGGATATGCACACGAACAATCAACCATTATCAGACCGATGCTTACTACATCGACGAAACTGGAGCGCGAAAATTTTGGCAATTTTTGAAGGATTTATGACAATGGAGCTACATGGTGCTAATTTTGTTGAGAAAAGTCTACAACATTTGATCTACTTGGAAAGGTGTGCTCAGTCGGAAAAAAAACGTGTTAGACCAAGTATGAGAAAACAATTGGAATTCCAGATATTCCAATTTCGGGGGGGGGGGGGGGGCGTTCCAATCACTACTCCACAACTCTTCGCGACGGATTTGTTTCAAAACAGTGAATACGAACTTCTCTGAATTCTAACAATGACCAGATATAGTCAAAATGTCCCAATATCAAATATAACAAAGAAGCCTACAAACTCATCTCTGTTGCAATACGATTTCACTTAATGAAAACTGGAACACAAATATAAGATAAATTGGAGATGCTAGAAATCGTCATTCATTCATACATAATGACAGCAATCTGTCTATTTGACGATTTCTAATCTGTTACTTACAAAAACGATATTCGAATTCAACATGCTTTGGTAGGAGAAATGCTTTTTTTAAGACAAAATTTTTTCTTACAAAACAAAAAATAAAGAAAGAAAAAACAACAACAAAAGCTAAAGTAATTAAATTTCAAAACGGAACACAAATAACTTTTTTACAAAACAAATATCACCGAAAACAATTTCTTTCTACTTACCGCCTTAGGTGACATTACCTGACCAAGGCTAAGCCCTCTTTTCAATACAGAAGATATGCATATTGGATAATGCATTAGTTTCTAAAGCTTGTTATTTTAGCATTAGACTTTTGTTCTCATCAAGATGCTTACAGTTTCACAAAATTAAAACACAAAAGCACAAATTAAATAGCATGATATAATACGAAATTAGTGATAAAACGTGATACTTCCTTGTTCAAAATCTCAACCTTTTTCAGTCAGTATCGTGGTTTGGACCTTTGTCTCTACATGGATATTTATTGCTCGTTATGAACAAATGATGGAATTGTAATTTTAGGGTAAGCTTAGTAAGGAAGCAGTCCCATGAGTTGGGTCAGTTTTAGCTTCTTATGTTATGCTCACCGCTGAATTTCTCAAAGCCCCTAAAACTATCATATACTGATTTGTGACGGTGAGTTGCCCTCCAAGCAGGGAGCTGCTCCCTGCTTCACGCTGCAGCTGAAGGTTGTAAGTTGTAAGTAAAACCAAACTGACTGTCTACGTTTCTAAACCCGGGAGTGTTTTGAAGAACGCAGAACTTTTCTAGGAGGTAACATCATTAAAAATATATGCATCTTTGAAGGCCTAATTTGTTAATTACGGTTGGAGGCTGAGCTTTGTACATATACAGCCGAAATTAATGGAAGCGGATATTGAAAACATATGCAAAACACATTAAGAATAATTATGTGAAATCTCTACAGCCCACGTTTATACAGGTATCTGTACTTACCTTTTACCTATTGATATCGTTAAGACTCATCACAGTAATGACCAAAATGGAAGAGAATATTGCTAGCCTATGGCAATGTGTATTCTTAAAAGTGCGCTATGCTTAACAATATTCATTATGTTCTTTAGTAGAAAATACACTAGAATGAATACTCACGTTAACGCCTTATCTGTGTGTTTTTTAATGGACTTTGATATCAAATATAAACCTGGGATCTATTTGATGAGTGTGTCCAACAACTGAAAAAACTTTAAAAATCAGAGTAGCGTTGTCAGAAGCTCTTTATTACAAAGGGATCGGAGCTTCTGATGTAGTAAGTGACGGTTTCAAGTCTATAGTTAAAATACGTATCCACAAATAAATACCGTTAAAGGGTGTTTGTTGTGGTTCCATAAAGTATATGGAAGCAATGCCTTAGGATTTTGTAATGTTAACCTTATAGCTGTAATATGTATGGGTATAACTGATAATCACTTTGTCAGATGTTACACCTGACTGTGTCAAGTGTGTATGAAGTGTTCTTCATTTTCTACCATTGGCGGTAACAAGTAAGCCTGATTGGGGATTGAGGATTGAGGATGTTTCAAAAGGTTAGAGGAAAGTTTTATCATGAACTATGGCCAAAGCTAAGGAGAGGCTCGAATTAGTTGCCCTGCATCATGAAACTGTAATGAATTTACTTATACCACGAAAAACGATGAAAATAGGCTTTCTCTCTATGCAAAATGTTTTTCCAAGTGAAATTCATACTATTAACATTTGAGTTCGATGGAGCCGTAATTCATAGTCGTAAAAAGATCTTTCATTACATTTCCATGCTGCATTCAGATTCCTTAGCTGGTGTATTCAGAAAATTTTCCCTTTGTACATTTCCAAAATCATTAGAGATATCGCCACAAGCCTGCTATATGGCAGTTCCTGGTCCCCTCACCGATGGCACAGTTCTAACCCACTACCTGTACGTGTTGCTTAGGTGAAGAAAACGTATCGTGGCTGTAGCCTTTGGCCGCTTTTTTATGAAAACTTGCCACGTCAAGACTCTTTGTATTGCAAAATTAGTGTCGATTTTAGCCAGAATAGCGAAATACACCAGACACCGGTTAAGCTATGTGTGTATGGTATGCTTTAGAAGGTGTTTCAGGAAATCTAGTTATCACATGGTTCACATCTGATGGACTGACTATAAACGTTATACCCTCCAATGCCACTTTGCCCACCTGACGCTTACTTATCAGAAATCCCGACTACGAACATGTTGGAGTGGATGGAGAGCAAGGGGTGATGAGGACCGCAGCCACACGGATGGGGAGTAACTTGTGAAGTGATACCTCGCTGACAAGCGTCGGTGCATTGACTATCTGCTGTCGGCACATTCACTCTTTCTTCATCCCCTTTCCTCAATTTTCAGTCCCAGCAATTCCTTTTAATGGAAACGATATATGCAATGCAAATGTTTCAGTTCGCTTCTCGTGCATTTGTCACAGTTTGCACTCAATCTCCACTCCACTCTATGAAACAGATGTTTCCAAAATTTGAAAATATTTTACCAGATTGCGCCAAGGAAGACTTAGTAGTTACGGCTTACTCGTTCCCTTAAACTCTAACCTAGTAAGCCGGTCACACACGTTACATTTTGCTCCCTAAAATAGAATCTACTGCCGTTGTACGTTGACTCCGCATAAGCAATGGGGTAACGAAAAGAAGCCAGTGAGCCACAATTGCAAAAAGGCCGTGACCGGCTCAAATTAAACCATTAGGTTGGAAACTGGACCGTAAAACTCCACCTAACTAACCTATCAAGTAACCATCGGCGACGCCGACTTCATACATTTTCAAACATGCCCATGCAGTGGAACGACCGAAGGTGACCTTTGCCATTCGCAAGTGATTAGCAAGTGATCCTAAGGCAATACCACTATACAAATTCAGTCTTATATAAATGCCAGGTAAATGCCTATTTCCTGTACAGATGTCTTTAATATAGCTCAATCAGAACACGTCATTTGTTCCTCTTCTGAAAATCCCTCCGGACCCGAACAGGATTTTGGGCGCCCTCAAAACTGTGGCACAACGATAAATGTTATTACTTTCAGAGCATTATGTGATCCTTCAATGAAACGTTATTTATGAAAACGCCCCACACATCTTACCATTAAAACGTAAACTATTGATGTATGTCGCCCCGTTGACTAAGAGTTGTAGAATATCTCCACGGTTTACCCTGCCTATATTAAAAGGCGAACAAAGGGGGGACTTTAAAAAGTATTTAAAACCGTATAATAATTTGTTTTTTCTATTTGAGATTATATAGCGCATTCGTGATGCTTCGTCGTTAACTTTTATCTAACTAACTGTAATGAAGTGTATCACTGACAACATGTATACCTACACCGCATTTAGCCACACATAAGCTGTTTCTTTATACCCATTCCACCGACCACGTGAGCTTTTGTAAATGCTTTACGGCTTTAGATATGCGTTTGCTTAATGCAAGCATATATTGAACCTCAAACATGACTCTGGATTCAAGAATAAGTTTTTTTGTTTTACGAATCTAGATTTGTGTGAAAATTTGGAAGATGTATGCACTTCTTCCTTGTGACTAAATGATATTTTTGTATGTCCTAGCTCGTTGTTGAATGAGAAAACGTCTGGTTTCACCTAGTTCTTTTAGGTAGCGGGCCACTAATTATAAGTCCCATTGACTTACACACTAAATTAGGCTACTTCCGTGCCCCCTAGCTCCCAGGAGAAGCTTTCAACCAGGACATGCTACCCCTCTGATCGAAGCCCACAATCTCGGCTTTCATGGCATTTTCAAATTTCCATACCATGACCATTGAAATTTTGAGCTAGAGAACCTTGAATGATAGGGATGTGTTTCCCGCCATAATAGCTACAGCTCAAAAACGGCATTTCACAGAGCGGAGTAATACAATAAAAAAATGGCACTAAAATTGGTCAGATTGTCTTGAATTTTGCATAGTATGTATTTCAACTCATCGTCTACAAAATCCAAATGCAAAAATGATCATATTTGTAAGTAACACAGTCAGAAACAACATCCCATAATTTTTTTTATGGCGCTTTGTCTGTCAGTAAACATTTTCCCGGACATGAGTATTGGAGTTAGTGGTCCGCTACTTTAAGGCAGTGGCCGAGTTGGATTTTTCCATAAAAAAATTTGCACAGGTAATCCCTAGAGTATCCTCACAAAGAATATAAACCCATCATTTCATTTGACAGTCTTCTCTGGGCAGTAAGTCTTAGCAAATCTATACCCCTGATAGGGCAAAATTTGCCGGCAACCTAAAATACACTTTAATGTACTGGTTAATCCTCTACTGAGTTGCTTACTCATCATTTCTGATCTGTACCAAGACAGTATTGTAATCTCAGCATCTCTGCTTATGAGGGTACTCTCAACTTCACTCTTTGGTGCTTCTCACACTTTCAAAGACTTGTTTCTGTATGCTGATGTACTGTACATGCTTGCACCATCAACTCTGTGGATAAGAAAATAAGTTGGATTTAGCAGCTTAATTTTCACTCTCTTACAACATTATCATAAACATCTGCTTGATTGAACAACAGGCCATGTGGTTTCTTATAAATTCTGAAGAAATTTAGGTTATACATGAGCAACATCTTAATGAATCCAAACAAGCACATGGGAACAGGTGGCATGGAACACCTCGGTACAAAAACAAAAAAAAAAATTAAGCTACAGGACTGTATGGTTGCTACATATGACTACAGTGAAAGGGGTTTCTATGCAGCCATCATGCTTTAAAAAGCCATCTTAGGTCTCTGGGCCTACTTCCTCTTGCATTTAACAAAACAGGGAGCAGGTACCAATGGAGTAGAATTTACGTCATGTGGGTTTAAGAGTCAACAGTTTGCAACATACCTACCTTAGCAAAAACTTCCTCCACCCCTAGCATGAAGACATCAGGTACTTCAGTTGTCTGACTGTTGCTCACCCTGCTTCCACTGTAATCTAGTTAGGCTGCCCTGTTTACACTGGGCCTGTATACCAAGCCCTTGCCTTTAAGGTCTAAAATGGAAGAACAAAATAAAAGAGACATGACATTAAAAATAAAAGAAGTTAGGAGAGTTTCTAAATTTAAGGGTGTAGGGCTAACAATTCACTCTGCTCTGTGCTGAATTTAACAGGCAAAATACCCCCCCCCCCATGCCACCATAGGTCCTACTGTAGTAGGTCTACTTATATACAGCCAAGGCTACTCAGGCACCAATTTGTAGCTCCCTAATCCTACCTCTTTTTATACAAGCATCTTTTTTATTCTTCAAGTTATCCTGTTTTGCCACATGTCCTAGCAGAAATTTAAGTTGGTTGCCGGTAATAAAAATTCACACACTTTTTTAAGTTTATGGCATACCTTCACTGTAACGCAACATTCCTGGACACTTCGCTCAACAGGTGCACACAGTTTAACTGCTTTGGGTCCAGTCATTTCACAGCCCAGCATGTGTTTTATATACAGAACCACTAAACAAAGTCCACTGTACAAAAACTGCTTGTGGCTGGCTGTTGCTTAGGTACATACCAAATGCACTGGGCAAGCTACGGATCCCTCAGGATGACAAAAATACTTCACTTTTATCATGCTATGATCTACAAAGAGGATCATGAGCTTGCTAAGTTTTCTTTTTTGACGAAATTTTAATGAATTCTGCTTAAATTGTCAACTTTAACAAGAAAACTGATAATTTTGTCCAAAAATGCCACTTTTGGCCCTAAAAATCACTCAAGCATGAAATTGTTCCTCGTCAGCATGTATTTCCATTTTGGTGACCACAAGCAAACATTTAAGACCAATTTCTCTTGCTATAAAATTTAAAAATTTCATAACTTGCCTTAAGGTAGCGGGCCACTAATTATAAGTCCCATTGACTTACACACTAAATTAGGCTACTTCCGTGCCCCCTAGCTCCCAGTAGAAGCTTTCAACCAGGACATGCTACCCCTCTGATCGAAGCCCACAACCTCGGCTTTCATGGCATTTTCAAATTTCCATACCATGACCATTGAAATTTTGAGCTAGAGAACCTTGAATTAGAGGGATGTGTTTCCCGCCATAATAGCTACTCAAAAACGGCATTTCACAGAGCGGAGTAATACAATAAAAAAATGGCACTAAAATTGGTCAGATTGTCTTGAATTATGCACAGTATGTATTTCAACTCATCGTCTACAAAATCCGAATGCAAAAATGATCATATTTTGTAAGTAACACAGTCAGAAACAACATCCCATAATTTTTTTTATGGCGCTTTGTCTGTCAGTAAACATTTTCCCGGACATGAGTATTGGCGTTAGTGGTCCGCTACCTTTAGTGGAATGGTACAACTATTTCACGCGCACACTATTCAAAGGCAATGTTATTCAGAAATCTTCAACACATAGCTAGAACTGCAATTATTTGCTTTCTTTGAGATCATGCGCTGCATGAGTGATAAACATGCGATAAGATCGTTAGGTATCTTTTCTATTGACTAAACTGCCCCGGCAGACGTGTGTCAACAAGTAACCATAAAATGTAGATTGTGTATTCGTAAAATATTTACCACATTCAACCTTTGGAAGCAAATATGGCCGTAAAATTTCCCTTATACTTGAACTTTAGAGTGAATATCATGGCGTCGACGTAATAGCACTGACATACCTAGTTATATTCCTCTTGGCAAATGAAATATGGCACGCGAAGACGGTTCCACATTCGCACATGCCGTATCGTCGTCTGACGTGTATCATAATCTGACGCGACTGAGTATAGCACATCGACAATGTCTGTTCATGGATTTAGCGTATGCTATATCAGAGTATGATATATATAAATACGGTTGCATGCAGAATATATTGTGCTCTCTTTCGTTGTGCAGCGTGCCACCCCACTGTGGCTAGCTGGGGCAATAAAGCACCCGACTAGGTCTGCGTTTTAGCTCTAACTGGCGCGCAAAAGGTTGATGAGTCATGAAGGTAACTTTGCAATGTGGACAGAGGCGTAGTCAGGATGGAATCTCTGGGGGGCCTAGGTAACAAGTTGGCGGCTGCTACCTCCGAGGATCAGGCGCGGCAAGACTATCTAAGCGGGGCGCCACCATCAGTTGGCGGGGTGGGTACAAGAAAATTTTGGGTTTTACAAACCCTTCAGATGGATGGAAACGGCACTTCCTACGCGTTTAAAGCTGTATGTACCCAGACTTGAAATACGAATCTCATGTCTGCCACTTCTCAAAAAGTGTTAATAAAGAAATCAGTCTATGAAAAATGATAATACATACACTTTTTAGGGACCCAAAATCGGCATTTCTGATCTGTGCCATGACCTGGGGGATGAGACTAAAGGGAATCTTTCCCTTGGGAAAAATTGTGAACTTCAGCAGAACGTAGATCGCAAATGGGGCTAATAGATTTCAGCTTCAATAGGAAAACCAAAATTAGTTGTGTCCCCCTCTGAGAAACTTTCTTTGCATTGGATTTGCTAGATGCAATATGGTGCTGTCTTCGGCAAAACTTTGAACTGGTTATAGGCCTACGTTTTAGGATTTTCCTATTTGGGGAGCGTGAAAAGTTTCAAAATACTCATTTTTAGCCGTTCAGAGGTTTTACAAGTGACATACATACTACCAAAGAAACAATGTTTTCCGGTTTTCAGTGGTGTTTAGATGAAAAATGGTGCAGTATTTGTTCAGTCATCGGTAAATTACGTAGTCAAAATTAAAATACTACTACGAGTAAATCTCTAAAAATATATAAACCGCAAATCAGAAGTATGGATCCTGCGGGAAACACATGAAATGCGGACCTTGTGGACATTTTACAAATCCGCCCGGACGCCAGTGCCAACTAGTAAAAAGAGGACTTGTCGAAAAAATCGTTCTACAGTGGCACTTGTCATGGGAAGGAGTGAGGCACGACAGAGGCCTACTTGTTAGGGATGGACGGGAAGAATTATTTGAAGGCAGTACCTTACCCCTAAAGGGCCAATCCTCTCACCCCAAACCGCAATTTTGGTAGAGGTATATGAAATTCTCCATTTGCTCAGCTCCTTGATTGACAGCTAATTCAAACAATGCAGAGTACCAAACCTTTCATTACACAGCATGAACTGTACTGAGAGTGTTTTTTATACACTTTGAGCTTTTCTATGCTCGACTCGAAGCAATCAACTGAGATTTTCGCTGGATGAGGATGGATTTCAGACAATTGTGGGAGGAGCTTAGGTAAGAAGGTTAGGAGAATTGCTACTGTTTGGGGTGAGAGAACAGAGCCTTCAAGGCATATTTTGTGTATGATAAAGTATAGGAATGGTCATGTAACAATGGTCTCCAGTGTATGATTGCCTTGTTTTCAGTAAATTAACCAGCCATCCGAAAGGCAGAAAGGGTGTTAACCTAGCAAAGTCAAATTCGAGTTTGCCGTCGAAACGTCCGTTTCATCTCCTAAGTGTAATGCAATAACGACAGTGCAGATAATATACGGTATCTAATTTAGTGAAGGTAATCATTTTTAAGTAATTACTTGATTTGATACGTGCACACAAAATGTGTTTTGCACACATTCATGCATGTTTTCTTAAATGTTGCACACTTTATTTATTTACTCTTTTTGAAGGAAATGCTTCAAAGTGTATTTCCGTTCAAACATTATATTTTTTCTCAATTACTTTATCAGGAGGCCAAAAAAAAAAAAAAAAAAAAAAACTGGGGGGGGGGGGGCTGAAGGAATTCTGGGGTTTCTAGGCCCCCCAGGCCCCTCCCCCGTGGCTACACCACCGAATGTGGATCATCCTCTCATGCGAGAGGACTATCCACATTACGAAGTTACCGCAATGGTTCATCAATTTTTCTGCGCCAGTCAGAGCTAAAACGCAGATCTAGACAGGTGTTTTACTCCCCGATCAAGCCACAGTGCTGTCGCATGCTGAACAACAAAAGATAGCACAATAGTCTGCATGCACCTGATTAATTACATATTGTACCTTTATATATCATGCGCTGAATGCATGGAAATTCTGCAGTGAGTGTACACTGTGCTGTGCCAGTACCCGACAAGTGTGGGATATGTTCCTGTAGTGAAGAAGAAAATAATAATCAGACAATGTTGCTGTGCTGAACTCGCGTCAGAGAATGATACACGTCAGACGACGATAAGGCAAGCTCGAATGTGGTGTCTTTTCTATTGAGCAGGTTGTACACTAATGCGGTCTTTCAGCACACCTTAAATGACTTTGATATGTCTATTCCTGAAAAGATAAATCTTAATTTAACATCCTCAGCAAAATCTCACATATTGCAAGTCACCACCTAGAGGTTATTTATTAGCAATGGCGTAACTTGGATTGGGGGGTAGTGGGCTCCTGATTTGGACTCCTTGACCCTGAAGTTGTACATTTCTATTCGGCATGCAATGCAACGCAAAAAAAAAAAAAAACAATTTGAAACGCCAATAGAATCCACGATTTCTTTCTTATCACTTTGCAAAAATACAATGTGCTGTCGTTTTTTATTGAAGATAAAGTTTTCTTAAAAAGGAAAGCTTAAAACACGTCTCTGTAAATTCCACTAACAAGCCTGGAAATACTATTTACGGCCTTCTGAGGTTTTAGATTTTTTCAATTGCCAGACAACACTGGCAGACCGGAGGATGTAAGCTACAGGATTATGAAGGGCCAACATTTATGCCCCGAAAATAAGAGTGGTCAATTTAATCTGGTATTTTATTCATTTTTCAAGTGTATTATCTTCTATGAGTGAACCTTTCTTTAAACAATAGATAAAAATGATATATGACTTAGATTCTACTCACAGGCGTGGAAAATGCAAATTTCCTGCTGTCCTCAATTTTTAAAATTTCCTGTACACTCCGAGGCAATTGATAATTGCGTTCAACTTAGAAACTGAACCGTTCACTTCAGAAATTCAACAACCCCAATGAAAAGCGCAGCCTCTCAACACCCTCTTCTTAACCATCAGTAGCATCTGATCAGTAGAAATTTCTTCGAAAAAATATTGCCAAATAATATGGTTTTTGTTCAGGGGCGTGTATCGGGGGTGCGAGTGTGGTGAACAGTTGCCCCCAAACAACTTTTTAAACCCAATTTTCTGTGTCTTTACAACTGAGGAAAAACGAAGCCTGGACGCTTTTAAGTTTTCTTCGCTCTGGCATAGTTCTTATAATGAGATGCATAATCTAAGACACTTTGCTGATTTTACTTCGAAAGAGTCATGTATCAACTTGAGTTCACTTCAAATGAAATGAATTTTAATAACGAATTGGGTCTAACAGTGAGAATATCGGGGAAACATTTCGCTTTTGCATCCCTCCATATCCAGGCAAAGTATAAAATAACATTGCGTTTCACAAATAAAAGAAAAAGGATTAGAAATGGAGCAAATTTGAGCCTAGGTATTAATGTTGGTCCTCCATGTTCATTGCTCTAGATACTATTTATAAATTTCCTGACAAAATTAGGAATTCAAAATTTTATTTGTATCAATATTAGCTCGGCGCACGCGAAAAAATAACTTTCTGTATCTCCATCATTGAAAGAAACCTGGCCCGAAACACGCTACAAGGTTCAGGCTGTAAGAAACTTTTTCCCTCCCCACCAAGAAATCTCTTAACACTGCCGACGCTTCTGGTTTCCGGCAAGGTGGCTCTGAGTGTGGTGAATGATGGAAGTAAAGACCAGTTGCTTGAAACCAGAAGCTTTTTTTTTGCGTTCGTAAGAATTTTCTCTATTAATAGCATAGTGGGTACAGTATAAAAGTAATTTGAACAAAATATATATATATATATGTATATTAGTAATAATTAAGTAAAAGATCCACGTGTACTAATGAATATATAAAATTAGAGGAAAATCTGAAGAGACAAAAATGGACAAAAGAGAGTACTAATTTTTTGTAGTCAGATATTAACGCAATCTGCCATTGTGTATGTTTAAATTTTAAGCTTTGTTCATTTGTCACCGAGGAAGGCCCGAGGTGGGGCGGAAATATCTGACTACAAAAAATTAGTACTCTCTTTTGTCCATCTTTGTCTCTTCGGATTTTCCTCTAATTATATATATATATATATATAAATAAATATATATATATATATATATATATATATATATATATATATATATATATATATATATATATATATATATATATATATATATATATATATATATATATATATTATATGTATATAGGACGCCTTAGAATGAGTGAGCGAACGTTTTGTGTGATCATGTAAGGAATATAAAAAATTATAACATACCGGGGTAAGCTGCTCCTTCCCAGTCAGCACAATCCGGCGGTTCGTCGGCGGCCATTGTCGGCTTTTGATCGACCGTGAATTGGTGTTTGGCCCCTGAAGGACCTCCGGAGGACCATCGGAGGTCCCGTGGTTACATCCGGTTCATTTACAAAATTGTATGCTTGGTAAATTTTTCAGCCAACCAGCTTCGTTGCCGTCGAAGGACCGCCGGCGAGCCACCTGACATTTCTCCGACGGACCGCCGATGTGGCCTTCGGCGGTCCGTTGCCGAGCCGACCAAATTTGCTTACAGGGTTTGAACGAAAAAAATATTATTGTTATGCGTTATACTTAACGAAAATGAAAGAGGAAGCATTTGCATGATAACGTGGGTACTTATTATTATTCAAAACAAAATTTTAGTCATTAACTTGTTGAGAGAAACTTTCATTTTCAGCAAATTTTTAATGGGTCTATCGATATGATTGCATTCCTTTACTTACATATTGAGTTCCCTACTAACCCAATTTGAAATTTGTTTGTTATATAATAGTCGATACGTACATCTAATGGTGAATTTCTGTACTTCTGACGACTAATACAGACATGTTTCTCAACCAGATGTGAGTATAACAATCATATATAGACTAAATATTTACCATTGTATATATTCTACAAAGTAATTTTTGAATGAGTGAAGAATTTTGAGATTCCTGGAAACATGGAAATTTCATAACTAGGGAGCGTGATGGTCGTAACTCTTTTTTTTTCACAAAGATTACGCTTATCATTGAGTTATTCAAATTTAATTAAATATGCCGTTTATTTGAATCCAAATACTTGTCATTTTTCATCAGAACGAAGATCAACTGACTCAGGTTGTATATCTTGATGTCTTATATTTTTCAGCTTGACTCTCATCATATTCTTTTTTGGCCAAGTTTCAGGTAAATAATTATTTAGATTGCAGATTCAAAATGTCAGACACTAAGTTAGGGTAGGCCTGTGTTTTGCATTACTTCTCTGCCGTTCCCTTCTTCAATCAGTTGTTGTAGTAACTACTTGGGAGCTACAAAACATATGGTGTAAATAATGACCTTAAACTTCTAATTTAACATAAACTAAGATAACATAAACTTGAAGGTATTGGTTTTTTGAAATAAGTTACATGTCACAATCAGTATAAGAGTTCCAAGAATGCCGTGGTCTGGTAGACAATTGGTAAGGCTCTTTCAAAACCGCTGTGGCCGCACAAAATCAAGGAACTGGGGGCTCCCTCATTAAATGCAGGAAGGGTGATGATTTTGACCAAACTGAATTTTAATACTTAGTTTGGATATTATTCTCAGGCAGCAGTTACTTAACGCCCCGTAAGGGGTATAATATTACACTGTCAAATAATCTGATGTATGGTTGGTCTTAAATATTTATTCACTAGAATAAAGGTTGATTATGAAATGGAAGATTGTCAGAAAAACTAAGTGTTGAAAGCAAGATGCATCAGACTTCGACTTTCCTAACCACATTAAACCGCTTTCAAAGCCCCCCCCCAAAAAAAAACATTTTCTGCAAACACTTTCCCATACCGTTTGTGTATTGTTCCTTATCTCCACCAACTGCATGATCAAGTGGTTAGAGCATCCGATCTGCAGCCGGGATGTCTAGAGACTGGAGTCCAGGGGCCCGTTGCACAAAGAGTTACGCACAATCTTAAGTTTGATTCACCATACTTAAGCCAACAGTAAATCATACTTGAGATCGTGCGTAACTCTTTGTGGAACGGGCCCCAGGTCATACCAAAGACTTTAAAATTGTAACCTAACGTTGTGCTTGGTGCTAAGCATAAGTAAAGGAATACGGGCAACAAGCCAGTGAGCCACAAATGGAAAAGATCAATTGATTTGAGACTGAGCCGTGAAACCCCGTTTAATCCTTATTTCTTGACTGGAAAGTAAATATGTGGGTTTAGGTGTCAAAAGTTTTAGTGCGATGTTGGGTAATGTAACAAAAGAGAAGAATATGTGTAAAAAATGAATGCAACATCGATGTTTGAAAATCCCATATTGCTACTTTCAGGCCGAAGTCAAGTCACATGTGATAATCGGCATGAGCGAAATGACATTATAGTATGTAATGCTCCTGTTAACTCAGCTGTGTGCCTAGTGTGTCCAGTTTCGCGAAATACCAACGGAGCATCATGGAAAAGATTGAATAAAACTACTATTTTTGAAGGATCTAAAGGCAATGAGGGAGCAATGGGTGCGGCAAATGTGAACAATTGTGGTAACGAGTATAGAAACTACTCTTTTGCGATTTGCATTATGGACCAAAGTGACGAAGATCTTTTTTCGTGTACCTTAGGAGAACACATACTGGCCCAGTTTCACGTTATTGTGGAGGGTACGGAATTATAAAATTATTTTACTTAACAGATCTTTCCATGATATTTTGTCTTAGTTTTTTGCCACTTCTTCTGCACTTGTTTAATGTCTATGCACTCTGTCTTGGTTTACTAATATCTTTCCATCTCATCATATGGTAGCTAATAAGGAATCAAAAATGAATGTCCCCCTGCTATCCGATAGCATTGGTGTTTAATCATCTAACCAACAGTTACCAAAATGAATTTCTTGAGAGCGTCAGATCATGTCTATTCTAATTATGAGCATCACTCATTCCCCTCAACGTATGGTTCTAGCATCTTTTTTGTACTTACTACGCACACTTCAGACACTTGGTTAAACTTGTCCTCTTATTCCCTTATCGAGTTTGCAGATAAAACTGCTAAACTTATGTTATCTTTGTCACTTGAAACGCACTTTCAGAATCGACAAAACCTGAGATTGATTCGTGTTCTCAGAGAAACGATGTCACAGAGCCAACCACTTGCCCCACAGTTTTGAATTCCGTTGTTTGCCTGATTTGCCCAACAAGCAAAACAACAGGATCATCATGGCAAAGTGCAGATAACAGTTATCTTTACTGGGGAGACGTCAGAGGAAGTGGTCTCGCAAACTCTTACATCACGGTAAACAACTGTAACAACGACAATTACTCACTGGCTCTATGCGTCACAAGTTTTGAGGAAAACGAAGTATACATTTGTAACACGGGGGAAGGAGAAAGCCTTACCTTTGAAATTAGTCCTCAAGGTAAAATGTTATTCATATCTTTCAAGAGAAAGTACATTGACTTCAAATTTACTGCATCTATGTAGGTTTCTTTTAGTTTAATCGTTTTATCTTGGAAGTTTTAGAATGAAATATTTCAAAGCTGTTCCTTTTTTTTCTGAAAATAAGTGTTACAAATTTAAAGTCATCACACCATTTCATCTTCATCATAAAAAAGCCCGAAAGATAAGCTATACATACTGTGGTATTTATATCATGTTCACGTTTAGCTACCTAGCAAAATAATATGTTGCTTCTCAGTTTTGCCTTTGCTTAAGCTAAGTCAAGAAACGGGAGACGGCATAACGGAGATTAACTCTTTTGAAAATAATGACGAGAGAATAAGTTGTTCCATACAACTTGCGATACCACCGGTTACTGTGCAATGGCTGGTTAACGATCACAAACATAAAACTGATGTTTTGGGGACCAGTTCCAATCCAAAGGAGATGACTGAACTCTCGTCAGAATTTATTTTCACATCATCAGTTGAATATAAGACGATCACCTGCTTGGTAACAGGTTCACATATTGTAGATTCAAGTGTGTCAGTCAACATCTATGTAACTCCGGCTTTTGGTAGGTTGAATACAACTTGTCCCTATCAAAAAAGAGTTTTATATATTTATTCAGTTGATACGTTGACACTGTTGTTTGTATGGTGGGTAGGGGTGTGGAGCTGATGGTGTTGGAAAGTGCCATGTGCTTCGAAATGGGTATCTTTCAAATAATGCCGAGAGCGTGTTGACTTTTGCGTTAGTCCATTTGGATGTGAAGATGGTAGCCACCTGTACAATCACTATCCATTTGTACTAAAGACGCATCATCTGAAATTTCATAAATAAAACTACTGTTCTTTCCAACAGATGACGTGACATTATTTCTTAGAAATACATCCCAAAGTTATATCAAAATAATCCAAACGGAAGAAGGAAAAACCGAATACCTGGAATGTGTCATTCAAGGGGTCACTCCACCTTTTTCGTTAACCTGGCTAATAAATGGCATTATAACAAAGCGAGATTCTTTCATTGACTCTGGGACTACGCTTGATGAGTTTGTATCAACATTTGTCTTCATCTCACGTTCCAATTTTGAGTGGGTTACTTGTCTTTGCAGTGGTCCCTTTGTTACGAATAGAACCGCCATTGCCAGAATATCAGTAGCTTTTGTTAACGGTAATTTGTTTCGATTTTGTATCTTGACTTGTGTACCACATTTCATTTGTTAGCTCAAAAAAAGAATGAGTTTGTAAGAGTTTATGAAGTTCCATTGAGAAATGTATAAGCAAACTTTTTCATTTGATTGTTAATTTTAAGCTCACCATTATATTTTGGCCTGAATGGAACCATAGAACACATTCGTATCGGTATGTTTTTAAAACGCAATCGACAATCTAACCAAAAACAACTGCCTATTATTTCTATCTTTTTTACCTAAAGTTGGAACGCTAGTTTGAATGTATCTAAGGTTATTATCTTACAGATGACATATTAACGTACAAATTAACAAAAGCTTAACTTTAGTTTTCCTTTCAATTTTTTCAGATAAAAAATTAGAAATAGTCGGCAACGAAAGTCGTAGACCAATTAAACAGCTACAAGTCGTTCAAGGAAGTATTATAAAATTGCGGTGTGTTATGACTGCCGTCAAACCACCAGTTACACTAATTTGGTCTTTAAATGGGATAAAACAAAAGAGACAAACATATGAAGGCTCTACTACAGGCGTTTCAAATTTGTCTTCGTCTTTCATGTTTTCCTCACTAATTTCACATGAAGTTGTAAGTTGCACTGCTGTAGGTCCTAATATAACAGAAACTACTGTTATTGTTACGTTGGAAGTCTACGCTAAACAAGGTACATCTTTTAATCCATATTGATTTAAGAACCTTTCTTTCGATAAGTGTATACGTTATTGCTGACTGAACGGCATACTTATAAGCCTTAATTTCTACACAGTCACAATGTGAAATTTATTAGATGAGACATGTATTGTGTGCACAGGGTTAATTTTTCAAAGTCTCACCTATGCTTCTATTTAGAGAGTCGAAAGAAAATAAAGCGTATTAAATGGGGTGCAAGGTGCAGATCCTTTATGGTTGGCCCTTTTTCTTTGCACACGGCACCTTTGCTAAATTACTGGAAGTGTCGCAAACCATTGCTGCAATAAATTGGATTTTGGCGTGGAAAACGATGTCAAATTTGACAGCAGCACTTATGCCACTTCGACACATGATCCAACACTCTGCAACGGGGTGCTCACATTCGTATGAATTAAGTGATGCGCAAGTTTGTGCAGCACATTTCACAAATGAGCAGAACAAAAACTGCTCAGGATGTAAAGATAGTGCAATTAACGGTAATAAATGCAATTTGCTTCTTCCCAACTGCATGCCAAAAAGTTCTGTACTTCATATAGCATGACTGCATACGCCAAAAAAGGAACACTCAGAGTTAACCTTAAAGCCAACTTTGCAAAACTTATTAAGAAGAAAGCATTATATGTAGGTATGGCGAGTTTGTGGTAAGGAAGACATTCAACAGACAAGCGATGGGCTGCAACTTCAGTGGGGGCCAAATAGAAGAATTTTTAGTAACCAATCAGATCCCAGTACAGCCATATTCCGATCACCTTGATGTGATATGATCATTTTCGTCAAGCAGGTTTGGTTAATCTGTTGGTCACAATAGTAACTATTAGAGTGGTACTGCGATACTTAAAGATTCAATTTGATCTATTAATTCCAGAAAAAAAATATTTTGGAGAACATTGTGAATGTTTCATTCTACTAATATCTATTACGTTTCAGGAGTAGAGGCAGGTCCAGCTGATTTCAATGTAATTCTCAGCACAATCTTGTCAATACTATTCATTATTGTATTGGTTGCAGTGATAGCAACTGTGCTAGTACGCCGGAGGCGGATGAGTAAGAATTTCTTGTTGAAATATAATTGACTTGAATATTGAATTTAGCGACCTTTGATTCGAAGTCTTATTGTTTCCCTTTGGTATTGTAAACCTGATTTAGAAAATTAACCATGAATATATTTATACCAGTATTACAGATGTACTAAAGAAAATTTAATTTATATGAAAGTACATTCTTTCAACTTTTAAGACGGTGTGCAATTTTGAAACAGAACAGATTTTTAACTTTCTACAGGAAACAACCGGAACCGTAAATCACAGTAAGACAGGTTACATTATTACAATGTTCAGTTCCTTCTGCACCATTGAGTTTATTGTTGTTGTCATTGCTTTGGTCTGTTACCTTGCATGCCTGTTTTTTAAGGGACAAACGATTTAAAATCCATCCGTTTTGTGTATAACCTTCATTTATTTCCCATATTGATGTCAGTCTCCCTTTCATAAATAATAACTTCTGTTACTATTTTTACAATTCTACTGCAGGTATCCTTTGCCTTCCGTCCCTGATGAACTTGTTTATAAGGATAGTCCAGTGGTGTATGAGACACCTGGAAACCCCGAGGGTAATATTAGGGAGAATTGCAAAATTCATTCTAAGAATGTTTGCTACTTTTTAGACAATAATCATTGTACTCTGAAGGTGAAAGCGGATATCAACAGTGTGGCTAGTTTATTACATACACAAAAGAATATTTAATGTCAAACCACAATATACTAATTGTAAATCATTAACTTGTCTCTATCTTGATTCGATAAATAAAAAAAAAATGTAAATGAAAGTTCTGAAAGAAAAGAGTGCTCGGGTTGATGGATCTGCGTTTTTTCATTCCTTTCATCCACTGCAAACGGACTTGTACGAATTAATCTTTCCAATCATGTATCAATTGTATTACATCCAAGCTCCGTCTATTTACATGCCATACACATAGATTGAGGTCGTTCTGGCAGTTGTCCTAATTTTTCAGATGCTCTTAATCCACATCTTCGAAAACATTACTTTCAAATCCAGTTTTGTAAGAAAAAAGCAAACAATTTTCCTCCGTGCGCGTCAAAATGATGCATCACATTTCTTCCCCATATATTCAACTAGAGTAAATTTACATTAGAAGAACCTAAATATTTACATCATTCTATCAGAAAAACAAAATTAAAACAAAACTAGACACTTTGTGTCATGTTTGACAAAAAATAATAGTAATGAAAAAGAAGAGGTTATCGTCACTATCCCCTTTTTAGCTCTAATATCGAAAAAACATGCCGCGCTCCCCGGCCCCTACAGTGAAGGGACCCTTTATTTTACGACTTATTTAAAAAATCAACACTGTAGCAAATTTACTTGTACAGTTGAAGATTCGTCGAAGTTCAGCTCTATCACGGTGAAATTTTATACCATATTTGATAACACACCCCTTTGTTATTTGAGACAAATTGAACGCAACGTTTACAAATATTCATGACTCAGATCAATACCTTGTTTGTTGTCATTCCCCGAATGATTAAGTACCTTAAGGTCTTCAGTACTAAGGTTCACAATGCGAAATACATTGATAATAAACAAATCGCAACTTAGATTATAATAAATTTGTTCAAAATTATTTAGGAAAAAAAACAACACGTTTGTAAACATTCAAATAGATTTTACTTTGACGGATTTATGTGATTACAAAGATTCAGTAAAAACCATCCATACATGATAATTTGGTCAATGACTTAGTGTTATACTAATTCCAGTAAGACAGACGAATTCTCCTTTCACAAAACCGACATATATACTTTAAATACGTGAGGTTAGGTTAAAATATGATGTGGGCTTTTTCAGACGTCGTCTACTTTTATGGTGACAATGTTGTGTATCATCGGTCAGATGTCTTACTTATGAGTCCCCTTCCAAGTTCTGGGAGAATGCGCAGATGGACCGCTGTTCTCCGAAACGTCGCTGACGAGAGACCGTCGTTCATTGCAAGTCCTTTAAGTGGTAGGTAAATGCTAAAATAAACAACAATATTTATGAGAAGTCTTCGACCTTTCTAGTTGTGATTTAGATTTGAATAGATGGGAAATATTTGTAAATAAAATTTTCGGTATAGTTTGATAATAGGAACGTAATTCACATAAATGTTAATACCTGAGAATCAATTTTACAGTAAAAAAAAAAAAAAAACCCAGAAAATCTTTTTAAAGGCAATTAAGATAAAAAACTTGTAGAGTAGGCCTTTACTGAGATATCTAAAACATTTTTTGTATTTTTTAGGTTATGCTTACCTTTTGATTCTACTTCCTTTCCAAGTCGTATGAACTTAATCTACATTCTGTTTCCAAAATGGTAGTTGTCGACTCTGAAATAAATCCATCCTTTGTTACATTACAGACGGATCCTCGCGGGATGATTGGTGCGAATACCGTCTATTTGCAGAATACTTGAGAAACATTCCAAGTCATAAAAACATCATCAGTGTAGTAGGTTGTGATACAAACAAAGGTATGTTATTCAATCAGGTCGGAAATTACCTTTGTACTGTAAGTATTTATGAGATCGAAAAATGGCCTGCTCATTTGTTCGCACCAGTGACTCATGCTGTTCCAGTAGGCAATTCTTAGTATATTTCGAACGGTACTATGACATTTTGACTATTCAGTTGCGGGATGTGTGCCTGTGTAAGTAATAATATTTAACAGCGACCTATGAATGTGACCTATCCTGCGGCAGGGCACATTAAACTGCAAGATTGTAAGTATAAATTTGAAAGTATTAGAGTATATGTTTAACTCCCATAACTATCAAATCTTGCAACCAATTCATGGTAAATTGAAAAAAAAAATGTGGAGAAGAAATGGATTTGGACTGTCAAGGGTAGGGTGAGCAATACAGAAAACTTAAAACTTAACCATTTGTATGGCAGGGCCGTAGTTGAGTCTGAACTCAGAATCGTGATTTCAGAATTTTATGGACTCGGCAGGGAGGTTGATTTTTCCCATTGAGAAAGTGCAAGGACTCGAGTCAAAGTCCAGACTCAAGTCATTCAAAGTTGAAAATTACCGAACTCCTGACTCGTTCTCTCTGAACTTGGCTACAGCACTTATATATGGTATGTTAGATGTTATATATTTTTCTATACCCACAATGGTATGGATGTTTGGTAAGAAAAGCCGTCATATTCACATATATGTGCCATTCAAAATCGTACGTGTCTTACGTTACAGATCAATCATTTTCATTCACAGTGCCACACTACATTTACACAGAAAACATCACTTCAGGGACATTACGAGAGCATTTGATTCAATATAGAACTGAGGCCGCGTACTCAAAAAACATATACAACGAAAGAGAAGCAGGATCACGTAAGAACCCTCTTCACAAGCAATTGCAAGAATATTGCACGCAAGTGGTTCTTTCGATGCTTTTTCTTGAAACAATAGACGTAAGTGAGGATCTTAAAATTATTTTGTTAATATGCATTCTGTTATTTATAGACGAGACACAATATATGGATATTCGAATGCTAAAGAAAATGTTTAATGTATTAATGGGAAAACAATAAACATGTACAATTCTACTTCCTATTTTTTTTTTACAAATGTACTGGAAACTTTGTATTGAAAGCAGATTAGTCTTGTATGATGTTTGCGACTTCTGAGGTTTATAAGCTTTTAAATATTACACATCAAACTGTGACATGAGTCACGAGTATTTTTTTTTTTATTTTATTGTTTCAAGTGCGACCATCCTGCGGTATGTGCAAAGAAAGTTCTCATGAACACAAACTCCCAGTGCAAGCTTTACGACTTCAATCCTTGCTCCAGTACCAAAAAAGTAATTACTTTATTAGGTAAACAGGTAAATAATCTACTGATTAACCCATTTGTTTTCAATAAAAGATTTTTATCTTATGCCAATTATCCTTACATTCCATTTCATTGTGTGTATTATGATTTGCCTTTTGTGTTAACTTTGTGTCTTTCAGGGAAGTTCCCGTCTTCAATGGCTCGCTCCGGAGACTATCCTTTACAAGAGATATAATCGATCAAGCGATGTGTGGTCGCTTGGGATTTTCATGTGGGAAGTGTTTTCCTTAGGTAATATTAACTAACTTTTGATATTAAAGTTACCTAATCGATGACTTGTTTGAACTTTTAATAAAAACAATCGCTTTATTGAAAAACTGATTTTCAGTATAGTGTTGTTACACTTTCCTTTTCGTACGTTCCGAATCTTAAGGGACTACTCCTTTGAAAGATTTTGATCCGAAAGGAATTGCATCACACGGTAATTACATCGCTGGACTTCAACGACCGGAATTATGCCCAGAGGAGGTGTAAGTATCCGATAGTTAATTTGCTAGTCATCAATGTTTACAACATGCAAAAACCTTCAGCACATTTTGAATCAAAACAGCAACCACGTAACAGGCAAGGTAATGGAAAGATGGATAACTATATTCCTTTAGACATTAATTAAAAAGTTATGAATAACACGTATTTAAGGCAGGGGTGGCGCCAGGATTTGCCCGACAAGGGGGCCAAGCTCCCCGACAGGGAGGGGCAGCATTTCAAGGTGTTTATTGAAGAATCTGTTTTTAATATGGGCAAAATCCAAAACATTATTCAGGCATCAGCTGAAAACATTTTGGGGTGAAGCATTTAATCGTAGAAGGCCCACGTACTAAGGCTTCAACACGAGACTACAAGTTTGCCCGAAAAGTCCCCCCCCCCCCCCACCTTTTTGTTTTGAACGAAGATTTGTATTAAGAGCTTATTTTGTTGGTGAAATTTTGGAATTTAATGGAAGAGTTGTTTTGTTATAATGAAAAACTTGGGTTTCTTATTTAGTGATATACCTTTCAAGAGCAAATTTAGGTCACTAGAATGTCGGGGTGATTAACAGAATTTACTTTTGTTATTTATTGTTGGGAGTATCGAAATTGAAAAATTTTGCCACTTTTAATAATCTGAAGCTATTGGAGAAAAATTGTAATTTTATGACAGATTTAGGGGTTCTACGGAAGTATCTAATCTTGTTATGAGAAAAATCAAGTAGGGGTGATCTGTAGTTTTGTTGGGTTACTGAATATCATCATGCAGATATCATCATGCCTTCGAGACATACTGGAGGTTTTCCCACGGAAAAAGTTTGGCGTCCCATATGCTTGAATTTTATATTTTGCATATTGACATACACGCTCGGGAGCGTTTTAGTTTGGGAGGGGGAAGAATTTTCTTTTTTGTTCGAAGAATGTAATTATGACCGAAAGATTATCAAAGTGCAGAGCACAGAAATTTTGAAAATTGAGAACCCCCAGAGAGCAGGAAATTGCCTTTCTCCGGGCTCACAACTAAAAACAAAGCAGTCATTATTTTGAGCTTTCTTTCGCAATAAAATTTTCACTTCATAATATTGCCCCAAATCGAAGAATAATTTGCAAACATGCATTGTTCTGTTAAGTAATCTGTTCGACCAAAACACTATCTAAGCGGAGCGGGCAGAAAATTGTTAAAAATCTAACCCCTCAGACAGCCGGAAATAGCATCTAAAAGGCTTGTAACTGGAAATAAAGCAGTCGTTGTTTTGAGGATTCCTTTGAAAGGAAAGTTTCTCTTTAAAAGAAAAAACCCAACTTGCTAAGTGGTAAGAAAATTACCAGATAAAAGTTACTGCTTCAATTAGATGTAACGTTCTTGTCTCTTTTTGGGGGAAAACTGTACAACGGAGTTGAAAACATAACAAGTGTTTTTTGACTCTATTAAGAATCTTCGTTGTATGAAATTGCAAGGTCCGCTAAAAAAGATGAGATTTTCTACGTGACTGCACGGACTCCAACATATCAATGATTTTTACTTCCAACGTATTTGAAAATATATCACGTTACATGGTGGATTCAAAAGAATTTTTAGTCAGACTTATGGGAGACCTCCTCACACTACTCTTTGTCATTATGGTTAGCTGAAACGGCCAGGTCGATTCCATTACCATTGCCGTATAGAATCGGCTGTCGGGACAGGCCGGAGGGCAGACCATTGGACACTGCATCCACATGAACAACCCACCTCGTTGGTTTTTGTAAGGAAAATTCGGAGTTGTGAGTTTCCTTGAAGAATATGGTCTTCTAGTGAGCAAAATCAAGAAGATCGTCCGGGTGTCTGAAGTTTATCAGACCCGCATATTTTATCAGTTTATCGTGGGCATGTAGATGAAGGCTCCCCGACTAAATTTGATTTTCTCAACAACAGGGGGAGGGCAGCCTCCCCCGACGGGACATGGCCTTGTCGATTGTAGAATGGATGAGGGATAGCAAAGCTAGTGATTAAAACAGATTCAGATAAGCATTAAAATAGCGTTACAGAACAAACAATAGTTCACAAAGGGAAAAAAAAAAAAAACATTTCATGATCATCCATCCAGTATCTGTAGTCCTTTACATTCATTTTTAGTATCCCAGAATGAAATTGAGGTTCTTCCCCGACGGGGGAGGAGGTAGGAAAAAGTACATGGAATGAGGCATACGGAGCTAAGAAGAAGTGATTGAAAATCGATTCCGATACCTTTAATATAGCATTTCAAAACCAAAAATATGTTCGTAATCACCCATCCAGTAATTTCAGTCCTTTTAGGTTTTTTATTATTATTTTTTATTATTATTTTATGCCTTTCCCGACGAGGGGGCAGTGCTCCCTGACGGGGGATGCCCCCGCCCCCCCCCCCCCAACTGGCGCCACACCTGATTTGAGGCTTTGCTGCCGTTGCTGCTGTCGATAGCAATAGCACGATTTATTGATAACCAACAACAAAAACAACATTATCATGACAACAAAACCAAATAAGAGGAAAATAAAAAGCGGCAATTAAGAACTTTAGTCACTCAGCGTAACTATGAACAGGGGCAGCGCCAGGGTGACAGGAGCAACGGCTTCCAATATTCGCAGGAAATAGCAATAAGAGAAGGAAACGAAGGGGAAAAGGAGTAAACAACTCATAATTTGCCCCCTTACAATCAAAATCCCCTGGCACCATTCCTGACTATGTAAAAGATGTATACCGCGGAGTGGGTGGGGGTGGGGGACTGCGCAACAACTTCGAAGACATTTGACTATAACTTAAGGACTGAAACAAAGAATACACATAAATATAATCATTATATAGCATGTGTTTATTGTTTTCAGGTACGCACTCATGAAAACTTGCTTTGCCGTGAATGCAGAACAGCGGCCAAATCTTACTTCCGTGAGAGACGCCCTGAAATGAAATAGTTTTCAACTTTAAAATAATGTACAGATGAGGGATGTTAGCTGTGTGCTTTGTTTTACGTGAAATGTTGTGTTCGCCCTAATCTCTGGAACAACATAACTTAATGGCTTTAAGCATTTTAACTACAACCATTTCTGGTCAAGGGTCACATGGTTTCTGTTGTTATTTTGTATTTATCGTTATATCATAGATACTGTCACTCACGTTACTCTGCAATGAATCTTGGGCGAACTCATTCTATTGAGGCTTAAGGAAAGCACGTGCTAACCCACCTTTCAGTATTACTGCGAAAATGAATACTACTTCATACTTTTTATTAGCACAAGATATCAATACTATTGGTTTACCCGTTGGAATAAGACATAATAGTATTGGTTAGTATTATTTTATGCTTAAGGTCTGCTTACGTCACGTAAATGCGAACCTATTCTTTCAGTACATATGTCAAGTCAATTTTCTACGTAAATTTCTGAACCAGTTCCAACTGGTGAATCCTTCCCAATAGGGGGCATCAATTCGCGTCACGATGGATGCGGGAGGAAATGCATCTACCCACATTATGTACATTAGGCAATGAAAGGGTAAGTAACCATTTCCCTACAAGTTAGGAAACGGTGACTAAATCAACAAAACTCAAAAGTTCATATACCTAAACACAGATGCGTTTCAAAACATCGCAAGTAATGCACAAGTTGTGACTAAATGAACGGCTTTAGTCTTCACCTGTTTTCTACGGTAGGTATTTAAATATTCGGACCAAAATGGGGGAGGGGGGGGGGATTTCTATCAATTGAACAAAAGTAATAAACGTATAAATGTCTGTTTGTCCTTGACAGCAAAGGGGTTTCTGGGAACTTTTTACGAGGATAACGACAACCAAAGGCATGCTCAGAAACAATTTAAAGTAGCATCCAGCCGTTATTGCAGGTTTAATAAATGAGCACTTGGACATAAAAATGCCTAAAATTGAAAAAAAAAAAAAACACTTGTTATTACGCTTCCAACCCGTTCATGTCAGTGAGGAAAGGAATGTGATGAAGAGAAGGAAATGTCGTTACTCTTGTGAATAATCACTTGTTTGGTTAACCCACTCAGTGTTCACCAGCCTGCGTGGACCGTGGGAAGAAATGACATCGTAATTTATGGGCATGAATTAATGTCACATTTTCTCAACACGCCAGCATTGTAGTAAGGAAGCCAGAACCGACAAACGACATTAGTTTTTAAAGAGCATATACACAACCACTTTTTAATCACAACGGCGTATTGAAGCAGAAGGATAGTGTGGAATATCAGTGAAAACTTGTAATGGAGTCGTAAATATTTTTGTCATAGACACACTCATTAAAAAGAAAAAAAATGTCTACAGGAAGATTTCCAAATATCAGGCGATCTTTGCAATATATAAGCGTATTGTAAGTTTAGAAATTTAAAAGTATATATAAATTGCAAAAAAATCGTATCCATTCCAATTAAATTACTCCATTACGCAATTGCGATTTTCTTGTTATACAGCGCACGTGACCTACTTCCTTTTCTTTGAAATTACACTCTTAAAAAGTTGGTTAAAAAATTCACCAAGACTGGTCACGTATGTCAAATACCGGAAATTGGGCAAAGTTTCCCCAATATGTGTTGTTTATTTGGTTACCCCACAAGCTGGTTACCCAATTAAGTGGTAAAAAACCTCTGGGATAACCCGTTAATCAACAATTATTGGGTAAAATTTAACCAATTTCAGGTATTTGACATACGTGACCAGTGTTGGTGAATTTTTTTAACCAACTTTTTAAGAGTGTAGAAATGTTTAGGAGCATATGTGACCTGTGACGTTTCCTGTTTTCCTGTATAACGTGTCGTACACGTATATAACAATAAGATTGCTATAACTCTTGACACAAGGTGCGGCTTTCAGAAGAACAAAGATAAACAAAGACTGTAATTTGAGTACTACAACAATGACCTTACAATCTGTTAGGCGATGTTTGATTTTAATAAACTTCATTTTATATCTCAGATGAAGAATGTCCTATAAAGATGGAAGTTCTTCCGGAATCTCATTTAATATATATTTTTAGAATGTAGGACATGATTGAGGTTCACTTTACCAGCTAATGTTTTAAGACAATACAATTCAATGAAAAAAATTTCAGTAAACTAGCGAGCAATGAAAACCTCATTATGATTTAATACTGAAATTCTTTTTGATATAACAAAGCATAACAGGAGACTGAGATAATTTTTCTATTCTTGCATCCTTTTGTTACTTTCATTGATCATTAATTTCTGTTAAACGATTTACGGGTATGAGCAAATGCCACTATTATTCTGTAGTCAAGCCCAGTTGAGTAATGGTCTTAAATATATCTTCAGTGGTTGGTACGATCACTATATTCACCATTTGAATAGATATTTAAGGGGAGACTGTTGTGAGCATCGACAGGTAGCGCTAGGCACACTCTTAAGCAATCGGATACAAGAATACTCAACCTGGGCAAATTTTTACCAAGTGCTGGACACACATGCCTCCTGACCCATTGGGGTAAATCATTACCCAACCTGGCTGGTTAGAATATTTCGCTCAAAAGTTGGTAAAAGTTTTTACCCAACAAATCCTTGTCCAAAATGGTTGGTTAAACTTTTGCTCAGGAGTTGGTCAAACTTTTAAAACAAATATTTTGCCCAAATCGTACTACCCATGTATTTAATGTACAAAAATGGTGCCGATCTGCAGTATCTATTTGAATACTGATTGAAAAAAGTCTTATTTAAAGTAGATTCAAGCTACACTGAGAAAACAGCGGTAAGTTTGCGTACATCATTTAAAGACAATCGAAAAAGTAGACAACGAAATTTGAAGTCGGAAGCAAGAATCTCAATCGTGCAATTTGTATTCATTGACTTATTGACTATGCAGTAGTAAAAACTGTATTTTCTGTACGCCCATTCTCCTTTAGGTCATTTCGTCCTAAATTTTGGTTTTATTCTTCAGCTAACTTTTATTTACAAATCCAGTCTTATTCAACCATGAGATCAAAATTAACGACTTTCATTTACACAAATATCTCAGAAACTATACAAATCTATACTAATTGTCTGATTGGTCAATTACAATTTTTCTCGGCTAATATATTTTAACCAGATGTTTTGTTCTTTAAATCTTGCTCAACACTTTTTACCAACACTCAGATTTTACCCAACTTTACGTTGACAAACAATATGGTGCAGTTGTTTTACTATTTGTTGGGCAATAGTTTGCCCATGTTGAGCATTTTGGATTTTGATCAAACCTTTTTCCCAACTGTTTTTAGAAAGCGTATTTTTGCAATACGCATTTGACATCACTATTTAAAAAGTATTACAGTCATGCTTATTGGATTTTGAATATTAACTTTGAGGATCTTATGATGAAGCAAATACAGAATGATTATATACAGTCGACGGCTATAAACCATGCATGCTACAAAGTAGGTATTAATTTATAAAATTAGTCATCAAATCCAGCTATGTTATTTCGAATATTTGGAAACTTCACTAAAAATTGGACATAGTTACAGACAAAAACTAAAGTTCTGCCTACTTTTTCGTCAAGAATCCTTAAAAACTTTTAAAAGTTAAATTTTAATGGAATCTAATCAACAAGAACACGAACCGGCTATGTCAAAATTGTGACTAGATTCGGCTCATAAATGAAACGAATAATTTAATTTATGAACCATTAATAGCCAATTTTTGAACCAAAAATTGTCACATTTTTGAATAAAATCTCGCTCTCAATTGCTGCAATTGATTATGTATTTTTGGGATGCTGCATTTTTGCACAAATTAAGTGTCGATTGAATAACCTTATTAGCTAAATTCCGTACAACCAAAGGGACGAACTCCAATTTTTTTTTTTTTTTTTTTTTGCAATACAGCTCTGAGTCTCTTTCTTACAACTATTGGGGAGGCAAGAGACTTTAAGGTGAGGTAATTTTTCTGTAGGAATGTTCAATATGCAGCCTTTGTAAACAAATTAAATATTCAATCAAATACGCTAACCTTACTAGTGTTCTTTTAAAAGTATTTAACAAGGCAAATTAACGTTTCATGAAAACCAAAATGATCACGAATGTTTCATGTCTTGTTAAACTTTTTAATAGTCCAGGACCAAACAGCATGAATAAACATATCCCCGATTCGATTTTTTTAGAACTAATTTTACCGAAAAAGAACGGTGGAGAAAGTGTTCATGAAACATTTTGTCAACGCAATATGAGATTTATACATTAAGTGTGAACGTAATTGATATACTGGGACTTCATTGATATGGAAACGTGAAAAGATAGTTGTTCCTTATTTTGTACTGAATAAGTACAGAACATAGACTGTTTTTTATGATCCTGGGTACATTGGATCTTCGGCACCTTTTATGTGAACAAGCTAACAAATGGTAATTTAACTGACGACTGACATGCACCATTTGCGGTTTAAGGTTTAAAAACCCTTGAGTTTAACTTTGTTCGTGAATACGAAAGAAGCTGACAGTAACTATTATATAATTACCGACTTAACATTTCAATTTCGTACGATTTAGACATAACCATCTTTTTGCTGGGTTGGGTATTTTGAACCCTTAACTCAAGAGGTTAGCATTATTATGTTCAGTAAAACCGGGCTTCTTAAACAAACTCTCAATATTTGTGTTCCATTCTGAAATTTGTGAAATGGCTGGTTAATATCTGTTACTTTCGTTTTACTGAACAATCTTAAATTATAACTTAACTCTGAAGCCCCACCTCAAGAAATACTTTTTGGTCTACCGAAGAACCATTTTACTTTTGGAACTGATAACCAACTATAGTTGCACTTTTGGGAGACTCTTTCACCGTGACGTGCAGATTTTAATATCAACATTTGATTTCTACTAACCGATTTTAATACTTCAAGTTTCTTGCATTGCATTTCAATGAATTTGCCAACTCCCAAAACAATGTGTCTCTTATGATGTATCTTAGTGGATACTCCCTACATTGATATTGATTTAATTTGAAGATGCTTCTAACTTTTCCAAGCTAAAAAATTGAATCAAACAAATGTTGGCAAATTGTACTGAATTTACTGCAACTCGGTCGTTTCAACAGAGAGATTTCTCTAGTTGCAGGATACAAATCGATACCGCACTTTCTTTCTGTTATACAGTATCTTATTCACCCAGGAGACCACTGATATAGAAAAAAACCTGCTTTCACTTTGAGGACCAATTCAACTGTCGGGCTGGTCATCTCTCAGGTGATTTAATCTTAGAGTGAATAAGTTCCCCTGCTACAGTATAAAAAACTAGGAAATACATAAGAATCCGTGTTGTAAAAGCAGCAAGGATTCAATGCATTCCTTTTCCTTTTTTTTAATTTTAATTTTACACGCGATTTTAACAGTGCAGTCCTACCCATATTTAATTAATTAAACAACGATTTCACTAACCTATGTTATAAATCTGATCACGGTTTTGCGAAACTTAAGGGTATGGCAGCAAGGGAACTAATTGGTGGTCTAAGATTCAATCAAATGAGAAACTACAAGGTCGACAGTAAAATTGGTGAGTGGAGCAGCGGCTTTTCTACTTCCTATGCATAGAACATTGTAGTCCTACAATCCCGATACATTTTTTTAGTTAGTTCGTTTCTGTAAAGGGACTAGTGAGATGCACAAGATATGCTTGAGTAAGTGAGGTATGAGAAGTCCTAAAGCGGTACCAGGTCGAAATGCTGCGGAGCACTGTTGAAATGTGTAGGTCGAAAAGAGGTAGTAAAAAGTGCTTAAAAGTTTGCGGAAAACTCCACGACGTTTCGGGTATAAACCCTTCATCAGGTGGCAAAAACAGAACCGAACGGACCGAAGGGTCACCCTTCGGTCCGTCCTATTTTACACGCTTTCCACAAAAATGTAGAGTTGCTCCGACAAGACCCCTCAACCCGTGATGTTTTCCCGGAACCCCCCATCACTGCTTTTAGAGTTGAGAAAAATTTAGCCAACCATTTAGTTCGGGCTTCCCACCCACACACTTCTTTCGACGACACGGCTGGTACCTTTCCATGTAACCGTCCGAGGTGTAATACATGTCCAGTTGTTGGCAATCACGACCTCGTCAACATTTCAGGCCCCAACGGCAATAGCTTTATTGTCAAACAAAGATTCTCCTGCATTTCCTCTAATTTTAGCATGTAGGAGATGTAACTCGTTGTTTGTGGAAGAGACCAAGCGCCGCCTCGCGGATCGAGTCACCGAGCACCTTAGGTCCATCAAACAGAATCTCCATGGATACCCGGTGGCTGCACATTTTAATCCCCCTTTACCTTGTTCTATACAGCATTTAACTGTTACGGCAGCTGTAATGTGCCGACTGATCATGAGACTAGGTACTCTCGCTCCACACGGCCTTAATGTTAGAATTGACCTTTTGTAATATTCACCCCTTTTTGAGCCAGTTTTTACTCCTTTTACACTTACCCGTTCGTGCTCATTTTTTACTGTGTAGCCCTAATTATTATTTTTTCCGGACCTAGTTTTTGTCTACTTTTTTCCCCTTTTTTCCGACCATGTTCGATTTGTACGTGCACTTTTTCATCCAGGACGCTCTTTTTCTTTTTTTGATTTGTGTTTCATCCTTCGCACTCATGTTTTCTGATAGTGACTTTCGTTCGGTTCTGTTTTTACAGCGATCGCTTCGGATTTGATGTTTGTCGTGTCCAATTGTTACTGTTGGTTGTTCAGTTTGGTTTTTGCCACCTGATGAAGGGTCGTGGAGTTTTTCGCAAACTTTTAAGCACTTTTTACTACCTCTTTTCGACCTATATATATATATATATATATATACGTATATATGTCATTTCAATATATATATTTATATAAATATATAGGTATATCTATATGTATGTATAAAATATAGATATACACACACATATATATATATAAAATATATATATATATATTTATATATATATGTATATATACCACTAGATTGAACATTAGGGTGAAATTTGTATATCTTGATACGTTTAGGCGAAATGAAAAACAATAAAATACATAACTGTATATTTCGCCTTTAAGGAAAAACATATACATGTACGTAAATTCAGTAGTCCATTACTTGTACGTGTTAACGGATAGGCGTCCGTAATTTGGTCAGCATTGAAGTAATTAGGTATATTACGTACCCTCATATGTATTTTAGTATACACTAACGTATTCCCCTTAAAACAGTGTGTGAAAACGGAAAGGGGAACGTAAATTTTCCCCTTAACGGTAATTTCCCCCTAACGTTGATATTTTCCCCCAAAATTTCCCTTTATTCCACAATTAGGTATATATATATATATATTTACATATATATATATATATATATATATATATATATATATATATATTTATATATATATGTATAGTTATAGTTATAGTTATAGTTATAGTAAGTCGAAGTAGGCAGATCGAAGTTAGAATGTGTAGGTCGAAAGTGTTGTAGAAATACATTCGATCAGGAATTTTATACCGATCCAAGATAGAGTATAAATCCTTAGCAAAGAAGGGACGGTTGAAGAAAAACACCAGAGAGAAAAATTGAGCCGCACGGTGGACGGAACCCACCATCCTCCGCTTTCCGGGGAGCGTCTATGACCACTATGCTATGACAGCTCGTGATTCACAGAAGCGACAACAGGCTATAAAAACCCCGCGTGAATCAATTTCCTCTCCTTGTTATATATATATATATATATATATATATATATATATATATATATATATATATATATATATATATATATATATATATATATATATATATAAATATATATATATATATATATATATATATATATATATATATATATATATATATATATATATATATATATATATATATATATATATATATATATATATATATATATATATATATATATATATATATATATATATATTTAGGGGGAAATTACCGTTAGGGGAAAATCTACGTTCCCCTTTACGTTTTCACACACTGTTTTAATGGGAATACGTTAGTGTATAGTAAAATACATATGGGGGTACGTAATATACCTAATTACTTCAATGTTGACCAAATAACGGACGCCTATCTGTTAACACGTACAACTTATGGACTATTGAATTTACGTACATGTATGTGTTTTTCCTCAAAGGTGAAATAAACAGTTATGTATTTTATTTTTTTTCATTTCGCCTAAACGTATCAAGATATACTTCTTCTGCTTCACATGTTTAAAACTGCTTATACAAAGCAGTTCAAAGCGCTCCGTTCACCTCCATCAGTACGGCATAACATGCAATGGAATAGCGTATCTGGATTTTTTTACATGGCTTTCTTAATTGTAACTTTTTCAAGATATAATGTTTTAAATGTTCCTTTTGCTTCTAATCCAGTGAAGCGTGGCCGCTTTCATTTGGTTTTCATTATAGTATTAGTTTCATGGTTAAAATCTCAAGTGAGACTCTTGACTGGGTCATATCGAAGACTGTAAAATGGAAGATACTGCCACAGACACGTAGCCAGGATTGTGTCATGGGAAGGGCTTTTTGGGTCACAGGGGTTGGGGGATTGGAGCACGATATGAGGGGCAACTCTAAGGATAGAGACAAAAAATCGCCACTTAGGTCTTTTTGCATTGCAAGGTTGGGTCATGGGGGTTCTCACCCCAGATCCCTCCCCTAAGCTACGCCCCTGCACTGCCATTGGGTTGTTAAAAATTCTAACAATTGCTTAGTTTGTGTTCAGGAAAGTTATGTAGTAGAGGTTTGTGACAGAATGCTATGACACTTTTTATCCTACAGCAGTTTCAATTTTCCCAACGAAGTTATTCTTAACCTCGAAAACTGTCATGAACCCAGCTCCAAGTCCTCGTACAATCGTTAACCCTATTACATTGCTCCAGCCCTGAGCTGTCATTGCATACAAGGCCATAAGATGTAATCAGAGCGTTAAGTATGCATGTTGTTTTTTGTGCCGGTACGTTGCACATTGTCAAAACCAATGATAGCAAAGTTGGGTTAGCCCTTCTCACTACCATGGGCTCAGTACAGAAATAGCGTTTCAAACGAAATATGATGTTGTACTTAAATTATCAACTTCTAAAGTGACAAAAAGAGAACAGAACTTCGTATTGATTTCAAATGGTATTTCTTTAGACTCACACACGGATGGAAGAACAGCATCCCAATTATGAAACTTTGCTTTTATAGAACCAGGAAATATGAAACTGTTTTCAATCTTCAAGCAAACACAAGTGAAGATGACTGCGCGATGAGCGAGCGTTTTTTTTTTCTATTTCTTTTTAAAATTTCTGAGCATGGACAATAGTTATATATGCGGTATACATTCAGAATATCTTCCACAGTGCAACAGATGGACGGATTAACGGACAAAATTACCGAAATTGAATAAATCTACGAAACATCTCAAAAGCTCAAGTGGGGGGGGGGGGGAGTCGATTGCCCCTTGCGCCCCGGTACTTTACGTTAGTGATATTTGGTTCAGGGATTTTCACCCTGAAGCAATAAACTGAAATATTATCTCAGAGGGTGAGTTTTATACAGTTGTGGAGGAGGCTTAAGAAAGTAGGTTATAGGAGAATTATAACTGTTCTGGAAGGGAGGATTAGGCCTTTTAACACTGGGAAAATATCTCTAAACACAAGCTGGTTGCTGGTTATCGGGCACGGGTGATCTCCTAATAAGAAATCCTAGTTCTGACACTAATATTTGACACTTAATTTGAATTTTGAAACAACAATTCCAGTTTCGCATTTCACAATTCGGTATGATATACCATTTCTTGGGTTAAGAATTTGAATCACCCTCACTGAAACTGAAGCATTTGTGTTGCCAATTGCTAAAATCTTGGGAGTATCTATGCTCAGTTAGCATTTGCTTAATAAAAGGAGTCGTATGTTGGTAGCACTTCCATGGTATTCAAGGCCCCTCCTCCTTCCAAAATAGGTTGTTTTTTTGTACTTTATGAAACAATGAAACGGCGTATAACCAGCATAAACATGCCTATTTAATGTGTCATATTTCCTAAAATACACCTCCCCTTAAGATATATCTCTAGACTTTGTCCCTTCTCCGTACCTGATATTGCTACTACCCGGGGCTTTGTTAGAAAAATTTCTAATCATTTGCCATTTTCCATTTTTCATGTTTTACAAAGGTCAAAAAACGACTACTAATAATTAATTTAGGCCTAATATTTCGGACAGGATTACAAAATAATGACTGCTTAGGTAATACTTACACGTCTGGGGAATGCCATATCTTGCTGTCTGAGGGGTCACTATTTTTCAACGCTCTTGGCTAACCGATGGTGGCAAATTCTTTGGTAAAACTTTGCCTTCCTGTACCTGCGTGTCGCATCATATGTATACAAAAAGCTGAAAAATATGAGTATAACTTTGAACTCCCACATAATTTGACTACAGTAACATTTTTCTTTTAAGCTAAACGACTGTAAAAAAAAAATAATAAATAACTAAATAATGATACCATTTTCATGTTTTCTCATTCTGGAGGTGCCCTTTTGGACCTTCTCGAAGTTTTATAAGGCCACAACATTTATTTTGTGCTCCGCGCGAAATAGTGGTGGTGTTCCGCTTACATAGTCCTACTGGCATTCAATCCCAACCCGTCATATTCTTCCATTCCGCCTCAAATGACCTGCCGTCTTTTTCTGGCAAATACTGGATCCGCCATTGGTATTGGCAACTCCAACTCTGCTACAGTGGTAGTTCTGCGTTCCGCAATTTTAATGTATTGAATATTCATATCTTACTTCACTCTAATTGGCTGGCGCATTCAGGGATGGTATGGACTGGGATAATGATTGCAACCCATTATTATGAAGTTTATATTATTTGCAGTTATTTTTCCTGGAAACTGAACAAAATTGGACAGAATGGCCCGGTGGACAATTGATTATTCGTCCTCATTGTTCGAATGGACTGTTTCCACGTTCTGCCAAAAAATTGGGCAGAATTATCTATTTCCCTTTTGCCAATACGTATAAACACTTTTACTCATTAATCGCAAATTTACAGCACTACTATCAAGTCCCCTTTAATGCATCAATGGCATTTAAAGGTGTTTTTTATTAATTAAAGGTAGTATGTTACCTGTAGGTGGTATATTACTTGAAGGTGGAAGTTTATTAATACCTGGTATTTAACACTTCTTGGAACAAAGTGTCGGAGTGAAATGGAATGAAAATGATGAGACAAAAAGCCTTAATTGAGACTCTGCTACTTTTCATCGCATTGCACTAACGAACAGAATACTTGTGAAAAACACTCATCCGGTTTTTTCGTTGGCAAAAGCTGTGGAGGTGGACTTTCTGGGCGGGCAAAGTCAAGTAAAATTGAAGGGAGCAACTTTGTTATAGTTTTGTAGTAGAACTCAGGCACTTCCCACTCTTATATACTACCATTTTGCCCAAAGACCAATAAACTTTTGAACCTTTTTCATACAAAGATCACTCTATAATTGATCAGCGTTGATCAGATTGACATTCCAAAGGCCTGGTACTCTGACTCTTATTTTATGAAGGTCCTCTAGACTAGCAAAGAATGGCGATATATAATATGTTTATAATTCTCAAACAATCGTATCATACAGCCTTTTAGGGAGATCTATGTTTGTGTGTGTTTTGATAGTACATTTTGTCTTTCTAGTACTGTCGTCAGGTAAAGGCAGCTTTACTGTTATAAACTAAGCCGAGGTATCTGAACCTTGCGTGGTAGACTTTGTCTTTATTTGATTTGTTCTTTATGAAAATATTGCTCACATCAGATGGGTTCCTTCTTACCTAGTGTGCAAAACGAAACTTGAATATCAACTGTTTTAAGTCTGTATACATATATACGACTAAACTGATGCAAACGAATATGATGAAATATACCACCGAAGCATGTGCTCTTTCCATGCTCTGAGGATATTTGCCCAAATTTATGTGCACGGTTTAAGCGACATAAAATGCATTCTTTGATAGAGCTGAGTCGAATCACGTACCTGAGAGATTTTGAAGAGTTATTGGTTTGTGCTCTATACAATGTCGGCGACAGAATGTTAAAAGTGGGTGACTAGGGTCAAAGGAAAGCGTAACGGGAAGGCACAAATTCATTCGCAGAGCGAAACTGAACTCTAAGGCCGAGCTCTTGTATGGTTTTGATCCCCGGGAAAAGCGTCGGTGCGTATACAGGGGGAGAAACCCAGTGAAGCTATGTGGTCGTATCGTATCTCTGGGTGAAGAAGTCTAGGAGGGGCGTAATATTAATTTTTTCGGATGACATCCTATTTGACCTTACTTTTGAAGGGGCAGGCAACCGCTCTCAATGAGTTCAAAGAGTGGATGAAATCAGTAGCGAATGTCAGAGTGCTGCCCTAGGCGAGCAAAGTGTGGTATAATTACAGATGGTTGATGAACTTGTTGTCAAAGCTTACTAAACATTCCCATTTTCGATTCCATTTTCATTGTGTTTGTGGCTATTCGTGAAAAAAGGAACAGTATCTGGGAAAAGGAGAAACAGTACTCATAATATTTAGGAAATATTTGTCGGTTTTAAGTGGCTGGTATCGAAATGTAAATGTTTTTGGTAGAGCTTCGAGAAGGCCTGGATAAATAGTAATCAATGACTCCAAATTAATTATTGATGATGTATATTTTGGTATGGTGTAATTTTAGGTGACAAAGAATGGAATCTCAGTTTATTTTCGAAAGATGTTTTCTTGAAATAGGGTTTTCTGGAGTTACATTGGTATGATCTCTGATGAAGTATTGAAATCATAATAATATTGAAAAAGGAATGACTACTTATTGAACTTTCGTCTCAGGCTTGTTGTCAACTTTCAGCACGACACAAAGGAACTATTGTCGGTGGTCAGAGGTGCAAGAAAAAAGTAAGAAAAAATGCTTTAGAGATGGGAAACAAACTCATTTGAAATCTCAAGTGGCACAAAAGCATTTCCTATTTTTGGGGGGGAGGGGGGGGGGGGCTTATTATTAATTCCGTAGTTTAAAGAAATCTTCAACTTCAATCCATTGAGAGGGTGTTAGTTCATTTAGATAGAAGCATTATATAAAAGTAACAGTAAATTATTTGGTTTTAGTCTGCGTATGGTTTATCCAATCCTTCTCCAAGCCTACATAAAAACGAGAGCATGGTAGACATAGAGAACCTTACCACGGTCATTCTCAAAAAAGACTCTTATATACAATTGTGGGTCTTAAAATTATAATTAAGACACTGAGATTTTAGGATTTTGACTTTTCTAATATAGTAAACCAAGAATTCAAACCTTTCTCCAATATAAGCTCAACATTTTCAAATATTTGTTTAAAAGGACAAGATTAAAATACTTCCCCAGAAAATGGTGTTCACACTTAAGAATAAATTCGGAAATTTTGGGTGATTGCCTTCCCCCTTAACAGATACCTAGCTATGCCACTGGTGAGGTGAGACACAACGTTGGTTCCACCGGAATTTTAATTCAGATTAGTGAGTATGCTTTAAAAGAAGTGTTTAAGGTCACGACAGGATTTGGTATGTTAGAGGGGTACATATTCTATGCATTTTGGTGAAATTTGCGTTGAAATCTTATGTGTGGTTTTGAAGATATAAGCACATAACTTTTTCGCATTTTCAACAAAAATTGAACTTGAATTTGAGCCAGCACATATGACATCATGTCTCCACATCAGATTAAAGTCTTTTGTCTGTATTTAAACTTTAGAGTCGATTTCTCCTCAAAATCCCATATTGATTGCATAAGTGACATGAGAACTTTACAAACTTGTATTCCCCACGGGGAGGTCCTATTCCTATAAACGTCAATGTAAGAACTGCAGTCTGATTGAACAAAGAGAAACTACGCATTCCTTGTCAATGTGAGGAAGTGATCTATGCTCTGCGGCCCACAAAATCACATGGAACACAAATATACCGTCTTCATTTATTGATGTATCGAGAAATGCATGTCCGATTTCAATGGAAATTCCACCACAGTGTGAAGATTTGGTTCTTCTTTTACACGTGAAAATTAAATTTTTGCTTTACCTTCTCCTTTAAACACTCAGCAGTTTTGCGTACGGTCGACACGCTGCGTGACAATTAAATAATGTGGAACTAGAAAAACAGTTACAAGTGCTACGTAGGATTATAAAGCCCTTAATCAGGGGACAAACGTGTGCTAAATAACTGAAAAAACAGGTACAGCAAACACTGAAAATAAGCCATTCCAAAATGGTCACGTGAAAACTAGAGTCGAGAATCGCAGCTCTGCTGTTGAAAAATGAAGTACATGTGGTTAGAGGAGGATAAAGGGGTGGGGGCAATTGGAAAAGGTTCATCCTAAAAAAAAAACGCCTGTATGAACAGAAGGTTTCAAGCTTCATGGAAAGGAGATTTGGCAGATTCCAGTATGGCTGCGGTAACGGTACACGGTACATTGTGGTGAGATGAGGCTGTAATGTGCACATTCAGATAGCTCCCGCTGATGCACTGATCGGAGGGTTCCAGAGACCCCGATTAAGTGGAGGGGGTGGAGTTGGCTCGGTGGTTTGAGCACACTGCCTTGCATGTTGGACGTCCCCGGATCACATCCCGGTGGAACCACTTGAAAATTTTCCGGGGTCTTAAAATTAGCTTGTTCAGCATAGCTGTTCACAGTGATGCCGAGGGGGTTTAAAAATTGATGAATTACAAAATTGGGTACTTGATTGTCAAGTTGTCAGATTCAGGAAGTTGTCCGCTGCTCAGTTCAGCTGTTGAGCAGTGGTGCAGAGCAAGTAACCTCCATCCAGACCCAGCCTTTGTGAAAGTGGCTAAAGACTGGGTATACGCTAACGTCCGTCGGATGGGGACGTTAAATGGCGGTCCCGGGAGCAGGATTGAAAGCGATTAGTACACGCCTGCCTCGTGAGCCTCTAAGCACTAGTCGAAAAGAGAAGGCGAAATTCGCCGGTGTTCATCCACGCTCACTCTGGCATAGGGTCCTCGATGAGCCAAATAGCTTCCTGACCCTTAAAACGTTAAATTCAATTAAGTGTGAGGCCACTCTCGGTCTCTCCCAGGCCATTAACATAAAACAAAAAGTACATAAAAGTTGCAAAAGGGTAAATACTAAATTTAATGGAACATATCATTTAAGTGTGCTTTACTGCAGCTTCACCACACATAATTTAAACAATACATAATTAACTATAGGGTTGTGAGAAATTGCCGTGTAAGGAGAGCAATAGTGACTGAAAGAAAATGAATGATTATTTTTAGCAAGCAGCTAAATCACCAACATTTAAACTACTCAATATTCTATTCGTTCCTTTGGAATTAGATGAAAGTTGAAAGCGTAAAACTATCTATGAAAATTATCATTTATTTATTCTTAATTTGAAATTAATTCAGGCTTGGAAGTTAACTGAGCTTGGAACGTTCAGGAAGCCGGCCTGTTTCTGAGAGATACATACATACTCATAAACACACCAAGAGAGAACTAAACATCGTAGTGTCTTTAGTGAAAGGAGTTCCTATCTTGAACATTAATATTCCGAAAGCAGTTAAAAAAGAACATGCATGTGACCTGTTAAGAAAGTTGCGTATTTGACGACTGTGCTATACAAGTTTTATTGACGACGACGAAAAATGTTAAATGTTATGGTTTGTAGTGCAATAATGTGAGAAACACATGTAAAATGACTGTGCTTTTGTGAAAGTGAAGATTTAATGCAAGTATTATCCTGAGTCCCGTAGCTATACAGTCAAGGTACTGAAGGGGCGAGTTGTTTCCTAAAGTGGCCGATTTTAGTTTCGAAGCGTAAAAGGAGGTTTTATGGACAGTGCGACCCTGTTGTTCTTGATCGATTTTAATACGTTTACCCTTCAACGTGTTAATTGTCTTACAGATAACGCGTTAGTGTGCTAATTAATGAACATACCCTATACCTTCAATGTGCAAAGAGTAGCTATTAACACGTTGGGGTCTTAATTGTTATGTGTCATGTATAACAGTTTACATGTTTTAGATTTGCGAAAAAAAAATATATAAATGCATAGCGGGAAAAATCCTGTCAATTTTTGAAACAAATTGAATCTTATTCCGTTTCCTTAAGTATTTTTTTCTATAAATCCCCCACCAGAAAAAAAATTGGCATTGGAGCACTAAAAACTCCTATACTTCTTCTAAAAGTTAGCCAACTGACTTCTTTGTTTCACTGACAGTTTCTTAGGACTCATTGCTAGTGGGTACCTGGGTTCTATAAATAAGTTTTAATGTTTATTTCCAACGGTCCAAATATGATATACTTGCGAACTGAAATGAATGTAAAATAAAACATAAAAGGTTAAATATTTATGTCTAAAATCAAGCATGCTAACAACTTACCGCAACTAATTCGTACATGATCAGTTTTCAAAACAATATGAATTACAACTGCCATACTAACTACAACATGAACGATACATTTGTAATAGAATATTGATATGTCTAAAGTTTAAATGCATGAATACCGGTTAACTATCTGGTTAAATAATACAATCTTTAATGAGGACAATAAACGTAATTGGATTTCCCCCTTAAACTTGACTAAAAAGGTAATTGTTAAAACTATTAATTAATCGGATGCCTCAACGAGAGCGCTCGAAAAGTATTGTTGAACATTATAACAAGATAAAGCGCTCCAGTTAGCAATTCATTATAATCATTCCTAGAATGGGTTGTTACGGACAGATAGTGGTTACATCGGATTTTAATGAATACCTCATCGGGTCTTCTTGTAAGGAAACGGATAATCTTTATGACGTGGTATCAGCTTTTACATGTATTGCTGTCAGCTCCCTTACGTATCAATTTGAGGCTGATACGAAACATCCAGCGAGAAATTTGCCACAAAAAAGACGATCACTCGGGAGTCACTAAAGAAACATCACTAAAAATCACCAAGGCTGTATTCGACACCCTTTTCTTGAATGCTCCGAAACATGCTGAGAACATGACTGGAAACCTACAGTGTCGAACACTTTCAGGTATAATTTGCCGTGGGTATACTTCACTCTATGCATGTCAGCCTTATTTCCACCGTACTGTGTCTTGCTTTCACCACTTAGGTCTTTTAATTTTCATAAGTCCTAAAGTCTGTTGTAATAGTGATTCCCTCTCGGGTACATGTTATACATAAGATCAGGCATTCTGCTGCTGATATTCCTGACATCCCTTGCGTGAGATAATATGTCCATAATCTTGTTTACTGATCGTTCTCGCCTCACCCCGGCGAGGTGGTGTGAGATTCGGGTGCAAGAACAAGCTCGCGAACGTTTTCTGTCATGATCGGCTCGTATATATAGGAACACTGTTCTCATTTTGCGAACATGGAGTCGAATACAGGCCCTACCGCTTGTTATCGTCTGGAGTTTGCTGCGGGTTGTCAAGGGTTTGCTGCGGTCCTCTACGGCTGTTTGTAACTTTGGTGGGAGTCGGAAAAACTTTGAACAAAACGTTCCCATTCAAATAGAAGAAACTGCAGGCTGCTATGAATTGCCCCTGATAACTTCGCAGCATGCCGGACCATATTGATTGGACCGGCGTGCTAAACGGGCTCCCAATGGTATTCCTGGTAAGATATTTATAGTAATAAAACTCACTGCTTATTTAACAGCCATTAAACGGCCCCATTTATGTATGTTATGTTGTGATACAGCCCTTATCAGTCAAAGAAAATTTCTTATTTAAATTTATGATTTTCGCGTTCAAATTTTAAACAAACTGAAAAATGCATGGTGCATACTGGTTCCTGCGGAAAAAAATATTCTTTTACATACTATTCTGCGTTTCCATTATTTTTAAATTATAAACAATACCAAGAATGAAATATAACGTGACAATAATTCAATACCATAAAGGACAAAAAAAAAAAAAAAATAAATAAACCATAAATCTATTTCACTGCGATTAAACTGACATACACGGGTTAAGTGACCGACTGCAAGGTTTCCATTGTGCACGTGTTTAGTGACTGCATTTACTTCAAAATAAAACTTCCCTAAGCGTACCCACTCTTAAAATCTGTTGAGGGTTAGCCTATTACCTGGTATAGCGTGAGAGTTACTTTACAACAGTAGTTCTTAGTATAAGGAAAAAGTTCATTTCGAATACATTTGTAAAATATTACTAAGTGTCAGCTGAAAAGAGGTCGAAGCAGCAGCGAGATAACGTTTAATCGGAGACATTTGTCGTTTCTATTATTCGTTTAAACAAATACGAGATGGGATCGAATTCATATACACATTCAGGACAACATCAAAACAGGATGAGTTTCATCTCTAACCTTAGAGGTTTTTGTGACATGAAAAATTTGGGTATCCGATGTAAAAAGCATTAAAACCCTTAAAAAGCCGCAATTTTCATACGGAAGTGACCATTTATTGGCTAAATGCTGAATTAAACTTAATCATATATAAATATTAGATAAATATAAAAAATCTTGTGATGTTGAGAGAGGGAAATGCCAGATTTGGTTAATGTTATTCTTGTTTTTGAAAAATTCATTTCAAGGACAGCTGTAACATTGGGATGTCGTGTAGTGTTATTTTTGTAGTTTTAACTGTGTCCATGAAAACCATCAGCATCACTTCACAAACCTTAAACTATTTGACGATGTGATTGATACTGCCTGAACAAAAGAAATGTTAAAACTGTCCAACACTCCACATCCTTATTTTGCATAGGCAACATGTTGTGCTAGAAACCTTGAAAAGGTATTTCCCAAGAACAATAAAAGATATTGACATTGAATCTTGCTTGCAAAGCCTTACTCTCTGTTGGCCAAGTAACGTCAGGGAATTTTGTTGGCATGCCCCTTTACCTTTAAAGTTTAAAGAAAACTTGGATTAACTGTTGAATTTTGCGTTGATTTTGTTGCGAATTGACGGCATCGTGGTCTTTGAGAAGCCTCTCAGGGTTTAAACCATAAGTTCTGTAACGAGAAATAACCTTGGGAGACAGGATGACTGAAACCAAAGTCAATATAATTCCAAAAAAATATAAGTAAAAAAAAATAACAGTTTCACAACTGATGTCCGAAAAAACAGCAGTGCACTCCACTTCAACAGTTTTATACTTTAGAGTAGGAGCCCTTAGAGACCGTTAGCCACTTCCGAAGAAAGAAAATGAACTCTGGGAAGCTGGCATTATCAAGATACGGCATACACTGCTATTTCACAGTCACTATAAGCGCAAAACCATTTTTGTTTTTATTTATTTGTTGTTGTTGTTTACTTGTCTACCTTCATGCATTTTAAATGTCATTCTTACTGTCCTCTGAAAAGAAATGGGTGAAAAAGGTTGGAATGTAAATTTATCCCTTCTACACTTTCGCTATCATTGGGTTGATGTTTACGGCACCTCAGATTTTGAAGTTAGTTTCCAAGATTGATATCTCTGCTTCGTTTTCGTATGCAATGCTCGGTGCAAGGCACCAAAAGTTATCATATCTTGTTTCAATTTACATGGCGAAAGAAAATATACAAACATCTATTTCGCACTTGAGATACCTCCACTGTCCTTTAACTCTGCTGCCTCCTTAGGACCATCTTTGATAAGATCATCATCGTCCGATATGCACTTATGTGGAACATTCGTATTACCAGACTCTTGTTTATTTTGAAAGGGTTGGGATATTTTGGATTCAGAGGGTTGTTTACTTTTCTCGCCCATTTTAGGTTCGACAGTAGCAATTGTGACCTCTACACCTACTTCCTTATTCATGCCAGTACTCAAACCAACGTCTTTGAGTTTGTCTTCGGGCTTGGTGTCAGTAGAAGGTTCCATGTCAGCGGGATTTTTCACGTCTGAGTTAATATCACCAACCGCACTACCTGTTAAGTCAAACTGAAGTGATGTAGCTTTGTCTTCACTTGTGTCTACTTCTAGCAAATTCTCGGGAGATTGCCCTGTTGTCTCCTTTTCTTCCTTGTTAGGAGTACTTTCGCACGGCTCTATTTGGTTGAGGTGTTTGTTATCACGTTTTCCACCTTTTGTATCTTTATCTTTCTTTTTGTTGGCTTTACTATTTTTCTTTTCCCATTTTATCTTCTCCTTATTTAAAGAATATGTTATTGTGAAGTTGCCTTGATTCTCCGTTTTCTGAACGACAACTGCAACAAGAGAAATAAAAGCTGGTTTCAAGATATATTTATCTCTCTATTCTGCTTAACCCTTTACCGTTGTTTAGGTCCTTTTGGACCCATGCGGAGAGCTCGGCTGTCACACATCTTTACTGTTTCACGCGGAGCTCGAAACTGCCAGTAGCTACCCGAAAATTCGGCCACAACAGCGAGAGAGAAAATAGTTTAAGGTCAAGGGGTCAATGGCCTACGGAAGCCGATGCGGGGCGGGCTACGTCCGCTTTTCCGCCCACTCCCGAGGCGCGCAAATATGCCCTGGTCGGAGCACAACGGTAAAGGGTTAAGCTAAAATACCTACACCACTCGGCTAAAGGTTTACGTGCACACACGCAGAGACAGTGGCATCAGCTTTGCAGTAAACACACTCCACAGGCCTATTTTAAGCTAAAATTTAAGCTTAAAATTGCAAAGGTTATTCCATTATTCAAAAAGGGTGATCCCTCGTTACCTGAAAATTATCGGCCCATTAGTTTACTTCCATGTTTAGATAAGATTCTTGAAAGTGTAATTGAAAAAAGAGTGCGATCTTTTCTTAATAGACACGATGTTTTTTTATAAATTTCAGTTTGGTTTTCGGGAGGGGCATTCAACATCTCATGCTTTATTAGAAGTTGTAGACAACATCCGCGTAAATTTAGACAAGGGTTATAATGTCCTAGGGTTGTATTTAGACCTCAAGAAAGCTTTTGACACTGTTGACCACGTGATACTATTACAAAAACTCCTACACTACGGTATTCTTGGCAAAGCTTACGATATTCTCTCTAGTTACTTATCGAATAGAAAGCAATGTACTTTTGTTAACAATTCCTAGTCACACTATGCAGATATTACCACTGGAGGACCCCAAGGTTCCGTTTTAGGACCTCTACTTTTTCTCATTTATGTTAATGATATTCACCATGCTGCCCCCAATGTATCAACTCGTCTTTTTGCCGACGATACAAACGTTTTTCTAGCCAGTAAAGACTGTTCACATTTGAATGAAATGGTTACCGATACACTAAGTCAATTAAAAATATGGTTTGAGTCAAATAAACTTACCCTCCATGTCGATAAAACCTCCTTTACAATCTTTCATTCAAGAAAAAAACTGTAATCATGCTTGCATTGATAGCTTTTGCTTCAATGGTACCCCGATTAGGAAATCGAATTTTACAAAGTATTTAGGTTTAGTTATTGACGAAAATTTAACATGGAAACAGCATGTGAATGACTTACGCAATTCCCTCTTTAAATATATTGGTATTTTTTATCATATTAGTGATATTCTTCCAGTTGATACTGCAGTTCAGATTTACTACTCTTTTATTTATTCTAGACTTACTTATGCTATTGAAGTCTATGGTACAGCCTGTGCTACTGTCCTTAAACCTCTCCAGACATTTCAAAATAGAATACTTAAGCTTCTCTTAAAGAAACCGAAACGGTTCAGTACAAATCAGTTGTATTTTGATTATAACATATTAAAAATCAAGGATATCCACAGGTCTCGCATGGGTGTAATCGTTTTTAAATATTGTAATGATATGCTACCGAAGGTATTATCTAATGTAATAAAGCCACTTAACGTAGCCCAGTTCCCAATGCAGACCCGCCACAATTGTCTCTTTTCAGTAACCAATCACAAAACTTTACACGGCAAATTAGTTCTCCAAAATTATTGTTATAATGTTTGGCACAAACTTTCCCCTAGTGTTAGATCAAGCCCTTCACTCCATTCTTTTCAAAGGAATTTGAAATCTTTCCTTATAAGTAGTTACCATTAGCAACTTTTTAGTTATTAGTCTCAAATCTCATCACTTTGTCAAGATTTTTTTCTCTTTTCCTTTTGTCATCTTTTTGTCTATGTTTGTATGGTCACTAGCCTTGATAAACTGCATTGTTTTTCTAGTGTCCATCATATGTACTTTGTTTTTAGTATTTGTGAAATAATACCTCTGTTGATGATTGTTGTACATATGAGAAATAAATTGAATTGAATTGAATTGAATTGAAAAAAAATACCTGCACCACTCGGCTAAAGGTTTACGTGCACACACGCAGAGACAGCGGCATCAGCTTTGCAGTAAACACACTCCACGAGCCTATTTTAACCCTTTACCGTTGTTTGGGTCCTTTTGGACCCATGCGGAGAGCTCGGCTGTCACACATCTTTACTGTTTCACGCGGAGCTCGAAACTGCGAGTAGCTACCCGAAAATTCGGCCACAACAGCGAGAGAGACGATAGTTTAAGGTCACGGGGTCAATGGCCTACGGAAGCCGATGCTGGGCGGGCTACGTCCGCTTTTCCGCCCACTCCCGATCCGCGCAAATATGCCCGGGCCGAACGGAGCACAACGGCAAAGGGTTAATCTAAAATATCTGCACCGCTCGGCTAGAGGTTTACGTGCACACATGCAGAGACAGTGGCATCAGCTTTGCAGTAAACACACTGGGGCGGGGGGGGGGGCAGGGAGAGGAAGGAAAATGGTAGCATATTAATCTTGTGGGTCATTCAATTATTAATGTAAAATTCTTTAATCTTTTCATAATAATCGGCGTGGGAGGAGGTGGCTGGGGACTGTGTTTGAAAATTCGCGCTATACTTTGAGAATTGTTTGCTATCTATTGAAAGAAAAATAGAGCGATAGAAGAATAGTTTGAAAAACTTGAAATTAAAATAATTAAGATAGAGCATTAAGTTAGTCCGACAAAATCGACATAACTAATGTAAAAGAAGAGTTTTGAGGTATTTGACTCTCAGCGCGTTCCTCTAAAAGCATAAAAGCATTCAGGTGTTTGCGTTAGAATCACATGGTACACTGCTGAATTTTTACGGAACGTGCGAATGTTGAAAAAAGGTCTGTGATGATGTTCTCAATTGCAAAATTACAATAACAGACGAGAAAGAATTTAGGTCCAGTAACCAATAGTTTGTCATCTTCCCTGCCGAATTTTTGTGACAAGAATGGAAATAGGGTATTTAGTTTTTAGGGGCATAATGATAGAGTTTGAGAATTTTTTCCCATAACTCTATCTAAAAATTCATTAGCCCAACCTCGTTAAGTCACATTTGTTTCAAAAGGCGTTAGAAGAAATGCCATTTAGGGTAGGAATTTTGGACAAGCACAATTTCATCACTTCAATAAATGTTGGATCTAGCCAAGAGTCACAGCTAGGAAAACATAAGATCATAAGATTGTTTTCAATCCCGTTGTGTAGAAAAGAAAAGACCAAGACCATTTTATCTGGTAATTTCTAACCTCTCAGCAAGTGGTGATTTATTTCTATTGGAGTGAAAATTTTATTGCAAACGAAAGCTCAAGATAACTACTGTATAGTTACAAGCACGGGAAATACCATTTAAGGCTGTCTGAAGGGTCCAATTTGTCAAGATTTTCCCTACGGACCGCGCAAACGAATGGTGGCGTTCCGCTTGGTGTTTCAATCAAGCATATAAACGAAGAGAACGTTGCAGGCTTGCACATCGAGTTCTGTTGTTTGTCACATTTACGAAGTATTACTGATCACTGTTTAATTTATTTCACATTAAAATTTTATCGCAAAGAACAGAATAGCGGCAGAAAATAGCGGCATTCTAATTTCAAGTCTGCGAAATGCCATTTCCGGCTATCTTAGGAGGTACCGATTTCACAAAAATTTCTGTGCTTCTGCGCTAACCAATCTTGGCGCTCGGCTTAGATAGTCTTTCGGGAAAGGTAACATTTTCAGGCAAAAAACTCAGTCCGCCTCCAAACTGAAATGTTTCTAGGCTTATGACTATTCAGTTTTGAAATTTAAATTACTAAGGGCTTATATGTGCAAAGTACAAACAGAATACCGAAAATCTTGACAAAGGGATATGCAGGGGGAGGCACAGGGGTAATGCAGACCAGCTTATACAGCTTAAAATTAGTCTGATCAGACGTCTACGTCAATTCAAGTAGCATATGTAATGTCCATAACACTATGCACTTCCATTTTTTACCAAGTCACAACGTTTTAAAAAATCATCAGAACGAACATTACCGGTTGATTTATGCTGGTTAAAAACAGTTAGTAGGGCGGCTTTGATATCCGTCGAAAGGTCTGGTAATCGGCAATCGTCAAAACTGTCGAACGAAAAGTAAGTATGCATTCACTCCATAGTTATTGCACACATGCTGTGGTGCATTTTAGCCACATTAGTGACTGAATGATTCAATCTATTACAGAACATTACATTTGCAATAGTAAAATCGAGTTTAGATGATAAATTACGTACTAATTCAAACTTGTTTTTTCAGTCAGTGCTCGTATTTAGTTGAGGGAATCAAATGATACCTTATCATATTTTACGTGTCCCATTTACCTGTAAGTACTTAATAATCTTTAACACCAAGCGTTTCCCAATGCATTTTAGAAAAAGGACAGTTTAAAATCGCCCCTTTTATGCAAAAAAGCAGGCACTGCAGTATTTAATAGGTACGGTCTTAGCTTGCAATTTGCTAAAAGAATACTTTATTCCATAGAAAGTGAATGGCACTATTACCATAACCTTCGAGCACACAACTTGCAAATCACGACAAATTTTCACAGTAATTTCGCATTGAAACATAATTATCATTACTGGTTTACAGTCATTTCGGTTCATGTGAGTAATTCGTTTGCCCTTTGGACTCTGCCGTGGACCTTTGAAGTCTCTCCGCCCTTCATCATGGAATCCCAGTCGAAACATTACATTAACGTGTGTTTAATAGGACACTTAAGAAGTCATTCTGTACATCATAAATTTTAACCAGTTAATGTATAATAGTGGTGTAACATGATTGCGGTTCTAATTTTGCATTATGTGGTATTATGAGAAAATTGTGCTTGAATACAACCTGCACACCTGCACGTTTTCCCTACTTTGAAGAAAACGTAATGAATAACGCGTTTCAATTAAATTTACAAATCAAGTTGGAAGACTTAACCTACATTGTTAATACAACAAAATAGATGACGAAGATTGAAGAAGCGAATTAGCGTTATATACACATATTAAACACACACACACACATATATATATATGTATATATATATATATATATATATATATATATATATATATATATATATATATATTGTCGTGTCCAATTGTTACTGTTGGTTGTCCAGTTTGGTGTTTGCCACCTGATGAAGGGTTTATACCCGAAACGTCGTGGAGTTTTCCGCAAACTTTTAAGCACTTTTACTACCTCTTTTCGACCTTTATATATATATATATATATATATATATATATATATATATATATATATATATATATATATATATATATATATATATATATATATATATATATATATATATATATATATATATATATATATATATATATATACATATATATATATATACATATATTTATATTTATATATATATATATATATATATATATGAAAGTTTGAAAACGTACATTGGAAACATCAATTCTTTTCATCCCACCATCAAATTCACGGCCGACTATTCTAGGTCTAGTGTCCACTTCCTGGACACCACTGTCATGTCACTGGCTCTCTCAAACAGACTTGTTCAATAAACCCACGGACAAGCACAACTACCTCCTATCCAGCAGTTGTCATCCCCCGCACTGCACCAAAACATCCCGTACAGTCAAGCACTCCGCTTAAAACGCATCTGTTCCTATGAAACAGACTTTAAAACTAGCACGAACGAAGTGTCTGGCCACCTCCGCAACCGACAGTACTTCCGGGGCTCAATTGAAAATGCAATCGAAAAGGCAGAGAACACCCCCGACAGCAAACTCTGACGTACAAAACCCGCCAGTGCAATTCCGACAGAGTGCCGTTGGTAATTGAGCACCATCCCGGTCTGCCACCACTAGCCAAATTTATCAGAAAGCATGTGCCCACACTTCAGAGTACCGGTCGCCTTAGGTCTATCTTTCCACAACCCCCGTTGTTGCCTTCAAACGGCCCCCAAATTTACAGGATATCTTGGTTCAGGCAAAATTCCAGGACAAAGCCTCAGTCGAGGATAACAACGAGAATTTTGGTTGTTCGGATTGTCCTTCCAACTGCAAGACATGCGCTCTGGTGGATTCTACAAAAGAATACCAGCGCAATCAAAATGCCCGCACCTTTTAAATTAGACAAGCAATTAATTGTCTTTCCAAAAATGTCATTTATCTCATATACTGCAATTCATGTGGTATGCAGTAAGTATGAGAAACCAAAAATTCCCTGCGAATGAGAATGACAAAGCACATGTCAGCAATTAAAACCAAAGAGGTTGAACAACCTGTCGCAAAACACTTCAGTTTACCGGATAACTCCATCAGAAATTTACGTGTCATTGCTATCGACCAAAACGATGCATGGACTGACAAAACCAGAAAAGCCAAAGAGAATTTTTGGGAACTCAATCTCAAAACCAGAGCGCCATTCGGCCTGAATATCACAAGCGACTTACCAACTTGCTGATGCAACTCACCAAGTAATCCGATTAGGTCCTCCCGGTCTAACAATTTGCCTAATTGCCTCTAAAGGATTATCCTGTCACTGATGAGTTACATCCTAATAATCCGATAAGACCCTCCCGGTCTATTAATCCGATTGGACCTTCCCGGTCTTTCAATCCGCTAAGACCTTCCGGTCACTGACTCCGCTTAGACCTTCCCGGTCAATTAGTCTGCTAATTGCTTCAAGGATAATCTTGTCAGCAAATGGGTGGGACCATTGTCGCATAACTAAATGCGAGCTATCGTGGATATTGCGCATGTAAAATTGAGTCAAATCGTGGACTTTGACATAAAGTGGACATTTTCGTGTCCACTTATTGTTCAGGCCTCTCGGAAGAGTATTTTCTGGTGCGTGAGTGACTCCAAAGCATGACTTCTAATAATACAGAGCGCCATCTATTTTGTGTCAACAGATGAACCCGATTCAATTACTCCCTCAGTAGACATCAGTGGTTGAAATCAGCACGATATATATGTTGCCTGTTTCATATTGGGTCAATTTTTATACTTCAAATAAAGGTGACACTCCTAAAGTGGACACGATTTTATGTGAAGCCAACATTATATCTCAAATACAACATGGGACTTCAAAGCAGCCCCACTGGAGTGCAGGAGACATGCCATAGTGGTACTAAACACAATGCAGTATCACTCTTACATGCCTGAATGGTGCATCATACATCTACCATAGTGCCATAGTAATATGTCCACCAAAGTACCCTATACATATATATATATATATATATATATATAAATATATATATATGTATATATATATATATATATATATAAATATATATATATACATACTTATATATATAATTTTCTGTTTTAGACGAATAATCAAAAACAAGTGGAATACGTGTATATATTTTCAACTTTAGTTTTGTAAGACAGTAGTTTGTCCCGGTTGTGACCGGAAGCCTTGCTGATTCCCGCTTTTATAACGGGTAGGGGGTACTCATTATTGAGAAAAAATTCCTCGAGGTTATTAACATGCTTTTCGTATTCGGACTAGGTAGAACAAATACGTTTGATTCTAATGCATTGAGAAAACACAATAGACTTTTTCAAACTTAAGTGATGCGAGCTCTTGAAATTGAGGTAGCCATGTGTATCTGTTGGTTTACAATAAAGTGCCGTAGCTATGAAATCATTGTTAAGTTTAACTAGTACGTCAAGGAAAGGAATTTCCTTGGCAGAAAAATCAAATGTGAACTTAATAGAAGGATGAAAAGCATTGCAAAATGAAACAAAAGAATGTAAGTTGGGTAGGCAATGTAACCAAATAAAAAAGATGTCGTCAATATATCAGATGAAAGTGCAACGGCTGTAAGGGGTAATATGCCAGCATTCTGGTTTCAAGGTCGGCCATGAAAATTACGGCATAACTAGGTGCCATTCTAGTACTCATGGCAGTGCTGCACGTTTGGAAATAATGCTGGCCATTAAATTCAAAATGATTTTGAGTAAGAATAAATTTAATAATGTCGGTGAAATCCTTAATGAATGGTTGAGAATAACCGTTGAAAGACAAAATCTTTTTACAAGTTAGGATACCATCTTCATGTGGTATATTGGTGTATTACGCACTTACATCCATAGTGACAAGGAGGGAATCGGGCGGAAGGGGCTTAATGTCGTTGAGAATTCTAAGAAAATGAGAAGTATCTTGAATGTAACTTCTGAGGATGTTCAGTAAGCGTACCGATACAAGAAACAATAGGCCTACCGGGCCGGGAAATATTTAGAGATTTGGCCAAGTTAAATAATTGACATTGGCTGAGACTTGCGGTATCAGTAGGGGCATTCTGAGAGGACAATTTGGCGTCAACTAGTTTCGAAACTTTATGTAAGTTAGGTATTGTATAAAATGTACCTGGAATAGGTGACTTAGTAATGTACAGATTAACCCTAACAGATAGTATATATATATTTATATATATATATACATATATATATGTATATAGATAGATAGATAGATAGATAGACAGACAGACAGACAGACAGAAAGACAGACAGACAGACAGATAGACATATAGAGAGATAGACAGATAGACAGATAGACAGATAGACAGATAGACAGACAGACAGAGAGACGGAGAGAGAGACAGACAGACAGAGAGACAGAGAGACAGACAGACAGAGAGACAGAGAGACAGACAGTCAGACAGATAGACAGATAGAGATAGATAACCCAAATAATCCAATTAGGCCTCTCCGGTCTAACAATTTCTCCAATTGCTTGGAAGAGGATTTTCCTAGTGTTGATGGTTTTCACCCGAGTAATCCGATAAGACCCTCCCGGTCAATCAACCTGCTCAATTGCCTTAGGAAGGTTTATCCTGTAACAATAGAGGTGAGACCATTGTCTACACCTTTAAAAGCTTCCAAAATTTCTCATTCTTTGACCTAGTATTGATAAAGAGGTAGTATTCCTAGAAAGCTCTACTTCAAACCATTTGGCTGTTTAATTTATGTAAATTCTAGCCTTCCGCTTTTTGTATCTCCTCGGAGATCCAGCCTTTCAATTCTGTAGCACCGTTGTTTTACAGTTTCTCCGTCATGTTTATATATTTCTTTCACTGTTTGCATCAATTTTGATCCAACCTTGCTACACCCATGGAAAGCACTTTGGAAACTTTCAAATTACTTCTACTCCTGTGCGAAAAACGTGTCAGGTATCGACACCAACTTTCCAACTATAAAACATACCGTGCAAACAATACGGTACCGAAAGGGCTTCAAATTAAAGTCCCTATCGGCTTGCCACTCTCCGACAGTGGAAGCTATGCCAACTGGAAAGGTATACTCAGAAAAACGTCTCTCAGACTGATGGAAGTACAAATTGGAAATTGTCGGAAAACCATCAATGAACTCAATCACCAAATTGGTTCAAAAACCAGGAAGCTAAAAAAAGAGCTTCCCAAATTCGAGCTTCAAAACAAGCTTCGGTTTATCTCTCAGGACTGTCTCCGACTCTCTCGTACTCTAAATTCTAGGCAACAACGCAAGTTTCAAAGAGATCATGTCACTTCAAACCAAGTGACTGTCACTTCAAATCAAGTGATTTCAAATTTTCAGAAGAGCAGGTCTCGCAGATTTATTCGCAAACCGGTTACCGAGCCTTCCACCACCACCACTGCGGTTGTAACCATATCCTGTCAGCTTTCTGAAGGAGAAACTAAAATTCTCTCGAAGGGACTCAATTTCTGCCCCAAACCAAGGCAGACTGACACGCAGATATTATCGCTAGACATGAAAGCGTTTTTCCGACGCTTGAGCCTTCGGGAGTATTTTGCTTACGAAGACGGCCTAAATTCTCTACCGGACAACGATATATCGTATCAATTTCATTTATATATATATATATATATATATATATATATATATATATATATATATAACATAAATATATATATATATATATATAACATAAATATATATATATATATATATATATATAACATAAATATATATATATATCTCAGTTACACTAGTTTCCATCCACCACACATTAAATCTTCGATAGTCTTCAGCCAACTTTTGAGATTTAAAAGCATTTGTTGTGATAAAGTGGACTATTTCATAGCTGTTAGTGGCCTAGTTAAAACACTGTTGAGGAGTGGCTACCCATATAGACTAATTTCTAGAGAAATCAAACGGGCGTCAAATATTTCCCGGGAGTCATCACTGCAGTACAAAAGTAAGGGGGCACACCGTAACCGTATCGCTTTTGTTACCCGATTCAACCCCATCTATCGACCCATTGTTACGCAAAGTGAAAAGGATTGGAGAAACCTCAAAAGTGACCCAGCTCTGGCTGAAACTTTCTCTTTTCCTCCAGTTCTGGCCAAGAAACAACCCCCAAATTATTATTATTATTTTATGAAGCTTTGTAGTGTAAGAAATGGGATGATAAAGATACCGCATAGTTACCTCACATTCTCTACATTTTGCGTGACGATCCACTTCAGGTTTTCCACGAATGTTCCTTCTTCGTCATCTAATTGAATGCTACTAAATGTTATTCTTCTAACTACTGGCATTTCAAAACCGAACATTTCAGCAGGAATGATATGAGCATTTTTCTGGGATATCCTTTCAAAATTTACCTGGTTTACTATTATCTGCATGAAGATTAAAAAACAAAAAACCGTACCATTAAGTTTTTACTATCTAACTTTTATCCATTAAGAAACACAAGCAACTTCTTCTGAATTCATTATTTCAAAGAAAATTGAATTTAGGATAAAATAAGATTGTGTTTACCTTCTTTCTGCTACAGTATTGTAATAAACATTTCAATTTAGTAAGGTTGTTTTTATCCCCGTAGATGCTGATGGAGCTGTCCCCTTTTTCCAAATGCTTTCTAATGCTCTCACAGAAGCCATCTGCATTCGTTGTTTCACAGAAGCAGTTAAGAAAATATTTCATCTTTCCTTCCTGTAACATTATTTCACATATTTTGCCGGAAAAAGAAGGCTGCAGAGCACAAATAAATGGTAGCACTCTAAACCGCTTATCGCTGGAGGCATCACCTTCACATGTTTTTGTAATATTTACAAAATCTGACAATTGTTTTTTATTCTTGAGAAATGAAGCGATAAAAAAACACTCGACATCATCTCCACTGAAATTTATCTGTTTAGCAGAACTAGAATGTTTTATCAAGCCAATCGATTTACTGAAGTCTATCACATCATCAGAAATCGTAGGTTGATCACTCCCTGTACCTGTCATTTGATTAAAAGCGACCTCTCCTAACTGTTCCTCGCAAGTTGCCAAATCTTGCTCATCTACTGTTGGAAACTTTCTTGCATATCTGCGTTTCAGATTGGTAAGGCTCCTTATCATTAAGGAGGTAATAGATATATAATTGCCATTATATTGTTTTGTAATGACCTGTTTCACGATCAAATGAATCATCTGTAGAAGTAATATAATTGATTTTTCAAATTTTTTTTTTACATCACTGTTCGATAAAACTTTTTGAACAAATTCAACTTGTTTTATGTGTTCCTCCTCGGTAGAGTAGTATGAGACGACATTCTGAATGTAGTCCTCAACTTTATCAATGAATAATGGCACATCCTTCATTGTCACTACTTTGTACGGGTTGGTGTCAATTGTAACGGGATCGAACGTGACCACCCAGTGAGATATTTTGTGACGTAAATTCTTTTTTCGATGGTCAGTCAAAATATTATCAATTGTCCAGTTGAATGATACATGTTGTTCCTCTCTGCGTCCAGGGACACGCGGGGTATCGTCTTCACTTTGGATCACGACTTCATGAGAATCACCCCCTTCACCATTACGAAATAAACGCTCCAATTCCACCCCCTCAAGTATAATGTGGCATCCAAATTTTTCAATAATTTTGAAAAGATCCTCTTCTGAAAGCGGAATGGTATCTTGCAACATCTCTTTCAATGCTTTGGTAATGGTGGTATGATATGACACATCCTTCATATGGAAGACTAAAAGAACGTTATCTTTTTTTTCTTGTTCTGACCAAAGACATGCAAAGTAGGATGAAAATGTGAGTTGCATTTTATTTGAAACAAAAAGTCGCATCTTGCCATCATTTATTAAAGACCTTTCTAAGATGTCTCTTATTTTAAGAGTCGATGTTTTACCATCATCGTCCTTCATCTCAAAATCTGTATCAATGTAGACGTTATCAATAGAGACAAAACTGTCATCAAGGTTTTCATGATTTCCATAGTAATCTTCTCGATACTTTTCAAATAGCGCATTCAACAAGATATCCCTATTTTCTGTAGAAGATGAGACAGTAAAATACCCAATTAATGTATTCTTTACAAAGATTGTTTTTTTTTTTCAGTTGTGGCGTTCTGAAGTATTTCACGCTTTCAGAGAACTATTACGCATCACGTATTGGGTTATAGAGGATGTAACTCACATTTAACAGATGATAAATATAATGTTTTCAAGACATATATTACGCACGAAATTGAAACTCTAAAATGAGAGCCATAAGCACATTAAGATAACCCAGAAATTTTCCCATTGATCAAGGAAAATTTAGCATGAACGTTTTTACAAGTTTTAATTCGAAACCCCCATCTTGATCGCCATAACATCTTAAAAAGAATTTCTGAATGATGAAATGCGAATGAGTATTTACCTTTTATATTTCTCTTCTTAACACTGTGCTCTTTGCTAAGTTCTAAGGCATTAGTATTGCTGTTGTCCTTTGAACCGACCTAGGATGACAATATAGATAGAGAAAAGTTATTTTTTTGCATCCTTGGCATCTGAGTTTAGTGTTGGCTTCTTTAAGGGCAGTTCGCAGTTAGTAAATGAGCTTTGTAACGATAGCTTGTCGTGGTCAAACACCGCTTTAATATAATTTAAAAATGTGAATTTTAACTCTTTTTCCTTACGGATAAGACTGAAAGATGTATCGCGATATATAGTTGGGAAGCAAACCTCACATTTAAGAGCTAACCTGCGAAGTTAAAAACTGTACATTTTCCGTCTTCAAGATAGGAATATCTTGAAATATCATTTGAAAGAGAGAGAACAAACGATATTTCCAAAATATAGTGGTATCTTTCTTGTAATACTTTTATCTTCACAAAAAATGCTATAAAGAACAATGTGTCTTTGTTCTGCTTGCCAGTTTATTGCATTTTTACATGATTTTCGCATTACTTACGTACGTGCATGAGCGATGCATGGCATTGCGTTGGATTTTCTATCACAGTGCTTTATTATACCAGGTACCATCATGCATTGCGTTTAAAGATAGCTGACTGCCTAACTTTTGAACTGGAACCTGATTTGTAGCATAATCGAAGCTGAATTGACCGTCCTGATCAAAATTGGAATTATTCATCAACGAACCCATGTGGGTAGGTATATTTCATAAAAAAATTGTTAGCATTTGGTGTTTGTTATGAACTTCGGGGATGATTTTGGGACAAATTTGTCATCATTTGCCCAACGTTCAGCCTGGGTGAACTAAAATCTCCCGGTGGTTCTTGTCCCTTTTGGCCGATAATTTCGAATAAAATTGGTTGTATAATAACTTGCATAGGTAGTCTGATAAGTATCATATTGTTCTTGATCGAAATTGGAATTATCCAGAATAAAAAGCCATTCTTTTTTCCGAGCGTAGGTTTCCATTAGCTGCTAAATTTCAGAAATGTGTGACATCACCAGAGCTTAATTTATTTCGATGACCTTGAGGTCAGCTTCCCAGCTGATATCACAAGAGCAAGAGTGCCGTACTAAAATTACAAAATCAAGAACCTCAACATGTGCCTGCCGAGTACAAAATCATATCGATACACCCTGATAACAGAATAGCTAAGAAAATTCTCCTTTCATCTTGGCATAATAGCATGTTTTCGTTTTCTATTTTCCTTCACGCTAAAATGAACAACTCCCAATTGCCTTATTAAGTCACCCAGGATGATGGTGTAAATCAAACACATCAAAATGATTAGTATCAAATAACCATTTAACTTACCTCTACTTCAGTCTTGTTCACCTTCTGATAATCTGGAATATAAATTAGTAGAACTATTACACTCTTAAACCAAAAGAATGAAAATCGATCCAAAAAGTGCCCAGAAAGATACCTAATCCAAAATGAGAAGTACGCAATAACCTAACCGAGTTGGCAGAAGTTGGAGGGAGGGCGGGGGGGGGGGGGGATAAATTTAAGGAAAATGTACCGACAGCGGTTAGTCAATATCCCGACCATTTTCAACATTGAAATACTTTGCTTTTGTCATAGTTTCAGTGCTTTTTGGGGAAGGCTAACGTTTTGGACCGGATTTCACTGTTTTGAAGTCTTCGCATTGCAGGTGAGTACTGCGAAGGCCTGATTTTTCAGAGCCAGCAATAAGAAGTTCAAGAAGACTTAACCAATCGCAACAAATTCGTCTTTTTCATACGAAACTTGCAATGAAAGGAACAAGAAATAAAACAACCATTGAGGCAAAACGAGTATCATACGTCATGTACCTTTGATCGTATTTTGGACGCTTTCTTAAAAGCTGAAACACAAGCACTTTAGGTACATTTCAGTGCTCCAAACGGTTTTAAAATCTTAGACATTCAGGATATTTTCTTCAACATACACAATTACAGTACGTAGACAGATGACGCTTTCATACAATATGGTACTACGAGACTATTACATGAAATAGTGACATCATTGACAAGCTTTGTCGGTACGCTCATTTGTAGCTAGTCTGGTTTTGACATCCGTGCAGGTACCTTTCAATTTAAAAATCGGCTGTTCGTTTGGGCAACATCTTGAGAAAGAACAAACAAAAGCGCAGTGCAAACTTTTATTGAATATTAACGCTGTCCACAGTCTGATCTTTGTACCTTTACGCAAGGTAGCATAGTGTAGATTTGCATAAGTGCAAATGTTTAACCAATAAACGAGGTGGCTTTGTTTTGCCTTGTCGTATTTCAGGGGGCAAAACATCTTGCATAGGACATCATACTACAAACCACTTTGCGTTCACTTAGCTCATTTTTAGGCTGTATTCGACACCCAGTTCTTGACTGTACCTGGACATGCTGAGAACATGGAAATCCCTTCTGTGGTGTGGAACGACATTCAGTGATAGTTACTAGGGCATACATTACTCTGTGCATGTCGACCTAACGTGCCGCTGTATCGCGTCTTGCTTTCACCACTTACTTCGTTTAATTTTCATGATAAGTCTTGAAGACTGTTACACTAGTGACTTATTCCTCTCGAATACATGTCCTGTTCAAGATCAGTCATTGTGCTCTTGATAATTCCTTAAATTCGTCCATGAGAAGCTATCTCCCTCATCTTGTTTTCTGTTCGTTCTCGCTGCACCACCGGCGAGTTGGTGAGAGATTTGGGGGCACGAAATGGTTCGCGAGCGTGGTCTTTCATGCTCGCGTGGTCAAACTGACATGTGTCCAAGACTAAAAAAATCCGATCAATTAATTTTGGTTGAATTAGATCATGTTTCGTGCTGCAGACAAACCTAACGGAATTCTTGTTACTAATATCGTGTCTACACTGAAGGAAATTACAGTATACTTGCAGAACCATCAAATAAAATGTTCTCCTTTGTGTTCGGTAAATCTACATCGATTCTGGGCCTTTTTTAAGTGAACATTAGCAGAGAACCGCAAGGCACTGTACCTGCTGTCTTTCGACGGCTTGGGGTTCCAAGGTCTCTTTACAAGCAGGCCCAAAGAAGCTTCCAAGTAGGGGTATGACTATGCTACTTTTACTCCTGCCTCCGCTTTTGGTCTTCCTTCCAAAACCAGGTTCTAACGCAATCCATCGTAACAATCTTTGATCCGTCTCACCAGCAGGCCAACAGCCAGGGTATTCAATATGGGAGACACATGGTTGAACTTCATCTGGCCTAAGGGAGGGTCTTAAGGGAGATGGCCATCTCCCATGTAACATTTTTATCTATTCAAGGACTCTACGGTAGATGCAAAATGGTGCGAGTTTTTACATTTTCTCTCCCTAGTCCAAAATGGCTGGTCTCATCATAAAACTTAATAAATACCTACGGTTGACTTTTTCTAACTCACATTCCCCATGGCTACAACCTTGCTAGACATGCCTGCAACTGAGAATCGGATCCTGTTGATTAAGGCCAATGTAATAGACTTCTATATAGATGTAGCCTTAGAAAAAGCTGTAATTAAACTTTTCTAATTAGGAACTTACAGGTAATGAAAGGTAATAAAAATTTTCATTAAACAAGAAAAAAAACACAAACCTTTCCAAAAGAGGCCCATGTGTCTTCCTTATTTAAAAAAAAGGAAAGTGTCAGATCAATTAGAATTATCTGCATTTCACAACAATGATAGCCAACTAGTATGTTGTCTATTAACACAATCTCTACCCAGTACTAGACTTTATTTTCTCCCAGTTACAAGTCCCATTTCCAACATTGCATCAAAAATTTAGTGTCACTGAAAAGATCAAGTTTAATGTTCACTTGTGTTAATATTTAACTGTGTGATTTGTGCATGCCTTGAGTAAATGTTCATCATCTTGTACTGATAGCATAGAGAGTAAGCACTCCGACCCTCTGTAGACCCACACTACACTATCCTTCAATATCTGCAAAATTCCACGAAATCCTTCATACATCCATTCTTCTGTCCTCCAGTTGTCATGCTCTTCTTTCTAGGTTTGATGTGTAATTTGGGGCATGACTGCCAAATGCATGTACAAATAAGAGTACTGTAGTTGGCTACTAGGGGTAATGCTTGGTTTGCAGCTGACCTTCTGTTATAAAATCTGTAGATAGAATCACAAAGAAGAAGTCACTGTTCCCCTCTAATGACAACAAGGGTCCAAATTTGGAGCAGACTGGCATCCATGTTTAACACACAATATAAAACACAGAAAGTGGACACCTTTCTTTTATTGGCACTAAAGTAGAACCAATCAACTTTCCACATCCTAGGGGCACTGAGGCTAAGTAGGACTTTAAAAAGGACACAAAGCTAGCATCGCTCTCCTTCAATATTTTTATCAATCGTTCGTTCGTTCATTTATTCATTTATTTGGAAGGGGGGGGGGGGGAGGGGCATCAGCTTTAATTAACTAGTAAAGGGGCTTAGCTGCAAAGGTAGAGAAGAGCAAATCTACAGCCTTATAACAGCTGTATATTGAGAATTGTTATGATGTATGTTAATGTATATTGCGATCCAATAAAAAAAGGATCCAAAAATGGTAGTTTCATACAAAGCAGGGATCCTGAGACTATTCCTGCAGACTTTTTAAGTGATAGTAACTTCCTTTTATATATACCAATCAGGCCTGAAAAATAATAATAATAAAAAAATACGATGCCAAACAAACCAGGCTGGCACAATAAAAACTGTGACATGCAGGTACACCACAGTGTTCTCTGCTGAATCAATTTTTGAGGTGCTCCAAACATTGAAGTGGCCTTAGTTATCACAGTCTTAGAAAGTGGACCAAAGATAGAGGATGTCTTCCTTTGAAAAATGTTTACTAAAATCAATGATGAAATGTAAATACAGTTAGGCCATTTGCTTCCTTTCTGGGCTTTCATCAAATGAGGAACTGTTCTAATAATCATTATTCAATGTGCCAATTGATATTGGACCCTGGCCTACAGTAGACCTAGGCTATTTACTGTTTGCTTTGTTTAAGCTTTCAAAATGATAGCGTTTGTCTGGGTGGCTCCACTTTTTGTGCAATGGCACATTTTCGGAGCGGGTGCTAGAACACCTTGGCAAATTTTGTGCAGGTGTCGCACACAGACAAAACAGGTAGGCTTGTGGAGAACACTGGGTATTGGCTACTGCTAGGCTACCAAAAAGCTGTAGCCTACGTTAGACCTAGGCTAAGTTATAGGCCAGTAACTAAATAGTAACGTACGTTAGGCCTAGGGTAGGTAAGGCTTTAGTGACTATAAGTAATTACATTTAGCATAGGCCTTGCTTAACGTTACAGACGGTTCCTTCAGACTAAATTGATGTCATTTTACAACAGAATTATACTTAACCGAAGTTACACTTTCACAACTACATGGCTTAAACTGGACCTAACGTTTGTTACTTAGTTCTGAAGCTTAACCGACTGTATAATCCGCTCCTCAATCTTTAGTAGTCTACGTGTAAATGAGTACAGCTTAGGAATGTTTGTTGTTGGTTTGTTCAAGGGACAAAGGCTAGGGCGAAGACTCGTACCAGTAATAGCCTTTAAGCCCTTGGTTGAGCACAGCAACACAGTGTGGAAACATTAATTGGTGTGGAAAGCTATACCATCAGTATTAGGCTAAGTATGTAAGGCCTACATTAGGCTTAGTCCTAACTTACTTCCATGCATGTTTCTACTTATACAGGCTAGCATAGAAAGGTTACAGTCGCAGAAAGGTGCGCTAGCGGAGGGCAGTTAAAGGACTATTTTGCGTATCCCCTTTCAAACTCACACCGATATACATTGAAAATACAAATGAGGTGATGTTATTCAATCGATTTTCACAATTTCCCTGCTTTTTGCACATTTTGATTGGTCTATTTGACTGTTTCATACTTTTTATCCTTCTCCTCCTTCTCTGTACTGGCCATATTTTCGGTTGTCTGCTGTCAATGGTGACAGCTGTTCGCAGCTCAAGGTCAAAGGTTACCGGAAACTTTAGCGATCATCCTCGTTCATCGATGAAGTTTTCCTTTTCATATCGCTAATAGCGATTAGTTTAGTGAAACCAAAAATTCATCGCCATCGCTGGTAGCGATAATTTTTGGTAACGATCGACTTAGCGATGATTGCTAAATTTGACGTTAGTGAAATCGGCCCCAGCCGTTGTGCGTTAATGTACAAATGTTATTAAGTAGAAAGCTGGCCAAGGAGTCTTAAACTGTTTCATGTAAGTGAAATTTATTGGAGAACCTTGTTTGAAAGAATTCGAATGTTTTAAAATTACACGTATTAATACTACCGGAAGATATCAATTAACTGTTAGCTTTCAAAACGACCGATCAGTGATTAGTACTTCCGCCCCTCCGATTCGGCCTCCATGAGGAGTAACCGCGCCATTTAAAATTTGATATCTATATGAATATAACATCTTTGATAAAAAGTCAAAATGGCGCCACCACCCGTACCGAAGGTGGAGCAGAACTCGAACCCGACTTTTAAAGTCATTTTAACGGCACTTTTAAGGGCCACCATGGATTTTTGAGGGGTATCTCTTTCCCTGCAAACACGCTTTTGTCTCATGTGTCTCTTTTTTTCTAAGGAGACTAACCTACATACCCCGTCAAATAAGAATCGTGAATTTACCCAATCCGTTAAAGCTTAAAAAGGCAGAAAATGGTCTCATGCCCAGCAAAGGAAATCCAAGACTACACGTAGTCAACAACACCCCCATAACCTCAATGGAAAGGCGAAAGAATCCTTCAAGTACGTCAAAAACCTCTGTTAAAGACAAATATCAAACACGAAAAATGAGAATTCTATACATATTGCAAGATAAAATACGTGGTTCTCTCTCTCTCTAAATTCCGCCTACCCTCGACCTGGTCACCACGAGTGAAATACAGCCGAGACTTGGAGGACTATCTCGAATATACTAAGGAAGAATTAGGTGCAATGCCACTTAATAATGCTAAAAGTAACATATCAAAGGCATAACGAATCGCTCTACGGCAAATAGCCAAAGACTAGACGATTATTCTGAAACCTTTTGATAAAGGTAGAGGTAGAGCAATTTTGAATCGCACCGACTACAAAGCCGAAATTGAAAGGCAATTAAAAAGTCATCACTACCAAAATCTAGAGGGTGACATAACACCCGATACCAAAATCACGGTTCATTCGACCCTCCGAGATATGTTCTGTAACAAGGAAATTCATGAGGAGACATTTAATTATCTTAACCCACATAACCACAAAATCCTTACCCCTGCCATACGTACTTCCTAAAGCACATAAAGAACCCCCCCCCCCCCACCCCCGAGCGCACAAAATTTGCCGGCCGCCCTACCATAAGCGGCAACGGATCTCCAACGGAAAAAAAAAAATATCTAAATTTGTGGTTTATTTCCTGCTTCCGATTGTCATGAGACAGGCCACATAATTATGTGAGAGACACAAATCACATTCTCAAAATCTGGAATCTGAAATTCTGGAAGCCACCTTCTACCAGAAAATGTCTTACTCGCTACATTTGATGTAGTGTCCATGTACACTTACACTCCACAGGATGTTGTACAAAAACCATATCCGGAAGCCCCACAAAATAACTACGATAGGAAGAAAATATCACCCGCTCCATGCGTAATCTGGTCAAACTAATTCTCACGAAAAACTGTTTTGAATTTGACAGCCAGCTTTTCCTACAAACGGTAGGATGCGCAATGGGAAGTCAAGCCTCTCCTGAAATCTTCGATATTGTCATACACCACCTAGAAAATCGCATTATATCGACATATTTCAATATTATAAAATGGCTTTGCTAAATAGACGACATCCTCTTACTGAACAATGGCACACGAAAGGAACTTGAAAACCTGGTGAGCTGTTTGAAGGAAGCACACGAATATTTTAAGTTCACGGTAGAAGCTTCTAACACGTTACTTATCCCGTTCTTGAAATATTTAAAGGCGAACGTTTCCGTACTACTGGCCTACTTGACACTAAAGTCTATACCAAGTCCACGGAAACCTACCAATATTTAGATCGGAACTCAGCCCATCCACTAGCCCCCTTTAAAGGCTTTATCAAAGGCGAAGTACGAAGATACGCTTGCCTGTGAAATAACGAAAGTGACTTTCTTGAGAAAAGTAACTCCCTTTCTGAGAAACTCACGATAGGAGATCAACAGCTCCACCAATAATGTGGTATACGCTGACCTTAGCACCCTCCTAACTGAGAAAGACAAGGGAGTAACCCCACTATTGGTTTATAAACTTGTTAACACTCGAAAGGTCAACAAATCTAAGAGATTTCCTTGTTAAATCAAGGTTTACGAGTTCTAGGGAGAATGAAGTACAAATCTCAGACGATACTTTCCTTGATGCTCTATGAGAAGCAATCACGAATATTTAAACCCATGTCGCGTACGACGACCCGCTACTGATGAAGTTGCGCCATTCATAGTGAATGGGCAGTACAGCAAAAACTGGTCTAGCTTGGTCATAATATAAATATTCACACCTAGCAATAAAGTTAAAAAGCCATTAAGCCTTTCGCATGAAAGCAAGAATGATGATTTCAGGCCTTTCCTAAAAATATACAAGGTTCACCGACTTATAGGAACGTCAGATCGCGCACTGCCTACCCTTATTTTACCTGATGATGATGATGATGATACACTTACGACTTAAGCTTTCTGTATACTTAAAATCAATACTAAAGTAATCCAAAACAATGATAAAGTGTTAAACAAAAAATATGTGCAAAGAAACATTAAAAATTTCTGTGTAATTAGCTCATAAATAGGTCACTACATACAAGCCCCTCTGACCAAATTAGGAAGAACAAGGTCATGGTATTTAGACAATAAAATGTGTAGTGTCCAAAGATATGAATAACATCTTAAAAAGAGCTACCTTAAAGTTAAACAACAAAATACAACAATACTTAACAAAGATGTTTAACAACTGAAAAATTAAATGGAAAAAAATCCAAAATTCCAAAGCATAAATGAACAACTTTCATGGTATTAAACAGAATCGTTAAACGGGCCTGAATCTAATTCCCCATTCGTAACTGGCAAGAAAGTTATTTCGAGAACGACCTGCTGTTAATTTTTTGTCAGATGTAGTTATACTGTCAAATATTAGGGTGTAAGGTTAAATATAACCTAGAGAGGCATTTGCTGGGATACTCGCTGTTTAATAGGAAATTTTCGAACTGGCTAACGACAACGCAAATCCCTAACGTAATCCCTAACGATAGCTAAGAATCGCAACACCCCCAAAAAGAAATTCCTTGTTAAACAGTGCGCACCAGCCTAGAAATTAAGGTATACGGTGTGATTTTTATACGTACCATGTCTTCGTTTTCTAATGAAATAAAATGTCACAACAGCAACAGCAATGGCTACCATAATGATCACCAGCACTATTACGACAGCAGTTCCAGCAGATTTTTTCCCTTTAGGTTTCATTGGACTAATGGGAGAACATGTGTCTAGAATAGAGATTAGAAAGCGTTATGTTGATTATTTCTGGTGATTTGTGATTAATTAAAAGTCAAACCCCTACTCTGCTTTCTCGAAGTTTCAGTAGACTGCATAACGGTAAACATCCCGGACTATTAAGCTAGAAATGGTAATAAATGAATGTGAAATATGCTAAGGTAAAAACAAAAACAAGAAACACTGGTTTCAAGATATATTAAAAGTATCCTGTACATGAGATCCAGTTTATGCCGTAGGATAAGTAAATGTTTATCAGGATGGTATGCATTATCAACCCAAACTTTTTACCTGCGATTTTTCAAAAGCAAGCACTTTTAGGCGTGTTATGGGGATTGTGACATGCTGGTTGATCGTAACATGGACAAGTGAACTAACAGACAAAACATCACTCTGTCCTTCAGGGAAGGAAAGAAGCTTTTTGACTCTAGGTTCAAGGAAGTGTGGCTCAAACGTCGAATTATAGTTTTTTTTTGTATAGTTTCTTTATTCGTTTTGGAGTGAGAGGAAGGATTCGAGAAGTGAGGGTCAATCCCCGTGGCCACGCGCTTGAAACATTTTAATAATACATCTTCGTACGTTATGGTTATAACAATTTTCATTGCTGAATGATAGGTAAAGAAGGGAAGCTGTAGTGGCCATGTTATATTTAAACTAAGCACTTTAACATGCACACTATATTAGAGTCCAAATCGAAAACTACTCGCATCATTTCACATTTGACGTAATGGAACACAAGCTCATAATTCCGCCCCTTCTGTAAAACGTACGTCTTCTAAAACTTACTTTGAAATGTTAAGGTTGACTTCACTTCTTGCATTTCTGTTCCAGTTGCAATGCAGGTAATGTTACTTATGTCAACACATGCCGTTGACACGTAGTAAGCCTTCGTAGAAGTATTTGTGAGACCGGTGCTTTTATCAGTAATATTTTTTTGAGTGAAATTCACTAAATTCACTCCCTTACTTTCCAAATTAAGTTCAAATGCCGGCCGTGCCCCATGTATCGTGCACTTCACTGATCCATTCAAGTCGGCTTTGAGAGAACAATTTTGCTTCCCATTACAACGTTGAAATAAAGGAAAATATGGTTGTGGGTTGGCTGAAAAAAAAAAATGATGCCTAAAATAAAAAATTATGCCAATTAGTTCCCTTTTGTTTTGCACAAAGGCTCATGAATCCGCTTTCAAGAATAAAGAATAAATTTAGTTACGGTATTATAACTTATTGTATCGCTAGGAAAGCTGGTGGTCATTCTTTGAAATAATGTGTCATATACTATCTGTAAAGAGCAAATAGATCGATGCAAGATGAATGTTATGCTGTTTAAGTTCGACAAATCTTCAACAACAAATAAACAAAAAAGGCAGAGGTTTAAACAGGGGTTTCAAAAGAAGATGTGTCTTCGAATCTACACATCAATGACTACTAGGGAATTTCAAATATCACTTCGAAACACCTACAAGGTACCACCAAGAGTTAAGATGTTCAAAATTTTTACTTAGATATTGGGGTGTGCTATGTAGACGACTGGGTGACAGGCGAAACCTTCCATATTGCAACAAATGAAAACATAAGTAAGATTGTTTCTTTGTTTGTTTGTTTCAGTTGTAAACGTAACAGGTCAAACCTTCAACATTACAACAGATAAAAAAGTACGTCAATTTGATAATCATGTAGCTAGTGATGGATCCGGTTCATTTACATCATTACTACGTAAACTTACAAAAACTCGCGACATGTATATATTTCAGCCATACGAAACTTACTTCTGTGATTTACAGTTAAAACGCCTAAAGGGTTGACATAACTACGGTACACATTAAGAAATTAGAACATGCAGAATCGATTTTTCAAAGAAAAGGAGCAATGAACAGTTTGCAGAGGGACTGAAGCTTATTTGCTCGAAAAATGTTATTCTCTATGTTATACTACACTATCTCAGCGGAAATCCATTATTCATTGGAGCGGACCGCAAGGAAAATTTTGGGAAATCGATACCCCTGAGATGGCCGGAAATGACATTTCCCAGTCTGGAAACTAGAACCTAGCAGTCCTTATTTTGAGCTATGGTTGGCGCGGAGCGAACAGAAAAGTTTTGAGAAGTACTGGAAATGATAGGTTGCAACAAGATACCAAGCAGTTACTTTTTGAGCATTTTTCTTACATAAAACGTCACTCCAATAAAAGAAAACTTACTAAAATATCAGAAAGTAACGAAATATATATTCCGTCACCATTGGATGAAATGATCTTGTACCTTTTCGGGTTTAAACTACACAACGGAATGGAAACCATGTTAATGTTCCTGTACTTTTTGTTTTTATTCTACTCTTGGCTAAATTCAAGATCTACTGTACTGATGAAAGTGTCTATGTGCTTGCCGGGGAGCCCGACTATACATAATACTCATTCAAACGCCTTTTGAAAAAGGTCAAGCTTTGAGGTAGGTTTAATGGATATCCAGACAAAGGTATGGGTACACATTCCAACGCTCTTATGATGTACTTGAAAAACTACATACCCTTTTTCGTTTGGGCTCAAAAATTCGACTGTATTGGCAGGATAGACGAATCACTATTGGGAGCTGCACCTGAATATTCCCCTGTCGTGGCAATTAAAAAAAACATCCCACAAGTTTTTCCAACCTTCCCTCGTTCCGTAAAAATTCCGTGGTGAAGAGAGTGATGTAAACGTAAACAACGGAATATCTTTATCTGTGGCTGACACAGTTGTCCCCATTTTCAGATTTTGTCCCTCCCTCTTGGCCCCAAAGTAAGGCCATTAAGTAGTTGGATTAAACCGAAAAAATTATAAATATGGCAATATACCTGTCCAGAGATAAGCTAAGAGCTTCGGGGGGGGGGGGGGGTCTACCCCTGACACTGTGGATTCGGATTCGGGCTGCGCCCGAAAACGTTTGCCTCCGCCATTATCCTTTGTCCTTAGTTTGGCCTTCAATTTTGACTCTCTTTTAGATTAGTAATGGCGAATTTATCGTGCAAACTAAGGGGTTTTACCAAAATATCCCAAAGTTCCAGTGACAATGTTGGTTTTTTTTAATTTATTGAGAACTCTTACGAAGGGTATATATCTGCATTTTGATCTCTTTCTAAAGGTATTATCTAGAACGAGCCGAAAATACTTACCTCGTCAGATTTTTACAATTAAATAGAAGGCCTACTGTACTTTTAACTGGCGCAAATATCAGGGATTGCTACCTAATGTTGGAAGTTCTTTCATGAGTTCAAATTTGCTAGAAAGTTGGTGAAATGAATATATGTGAAACTCCCCCCCCCCCAAAAAAAAAAAAAAAAAACACTAGGAACAAAGGCACTTACAACAATTTGAGAGATTTAAGCTCAAAGTGTTAGGAAATATTTTTGCAACATTCTCGGCAGAAATATTAAATTTGACTTTTACACACAAAAAAAATGATTGTTTATGGTAATTTCCTTTATTAATAATACAGAATTAAGAGAGGGAGAAATCCCTCCTTTTGTTTTCTCTTTCTTAAAATTATTAAACATTTGACACAAACGTATAAATTTATTGATCTGTTATCTTACCAAATGTTTTCAAGAAGATACTTGCATATTCATGCACGGTGTTAAGGCGAAACACGACAACAGTATAAATTCCTTCTCGACTGACGTCAGTGTTGAGTATAACCAATGCTCCGCCAGGTGTTATTTCGAATTGGTCGCCTTTTTCAGGTACTCCATCTTGAAAACGTATTATTGGAGGATAATCACTAAATGACTCCCCTCTATACCAATATAAATTTTTAAACTCGAAGCTTATGTTGCACGCGATAACGCCATTTGTACCAAGTTCGACCTGTACTAATGCTGGACATTGGAGTGACCCTGTTGCCTCGACAGACGCTGAAAAAGAAGAGCAAAAAAAAAAAAAAAAAAAAGACGTATTTTCTAGGTGTACAGGTTGTCAATGATAAATAATTAGAAATCGGGATCTAGTTCCATCAGAGGGGATATCGCAAAATTTTACAAATTTTGGATTTGAAGGCAGTTAAGTTCCTCTTCTCTAATTAGTCATGGAAACATTGATAGATAGGTTAGTTAAGGTGATATGTTGTCTCACTAATACGGGTCAATTCCATTCCTCTATTAGCCAAACTACATTCAAAATGGTTCGATGAAATGTTTTGATCTCTACTATATGCGATTCATACTACCGCCTTGTATACACTTTAATTGATTTCAGCTTGTAAGGATTGAAATGAACATTATTGGTACTTCCTACCACAAATCGCATTTTTAAGTAATTCCAATTGATATAATTAAAAAACTACTTAAAATCTCAGTGCTTTATCAGATGTAACGACCAACACGTTTTAAAGTTTAAAGTTTTAAAGTTTTCTGCTTACACTGGAGAGTTAGTTATAGCCTACGGAGTTTTACAGCTCATCGGGTAGATAATAAGTAGCCTACTCAGTATACTAAATTTCTGGAATATTAATTTTTTACTGTTTTCGAGAAAGTTCGGATTTGGTAAAGGTTTGTTTATCCTCAGATAAGGTCCTCATGTTGAAATATTGTCATTTCTGAAGAAGAAAGGAATTTCCAATAAAGGTTCACGAGTGTATGACACCCGTTGAAACCACAATGATTTTTAACATGACCATCTCACTCTCTGTTAATGAATTTTACCCCCTATTTTCCTTTGTGTTTAAATTTGTAATTGAAAACACTTTAAACCACATTTCTTGTCCGTGTGTCGTTAAAATTGATCAACCTAACCGACTGACTGACTGACTGAATGTCTTGCTGACTGATTTGCTGACTGGCTGGCTGGCTGGATGGATGGATAACTGACTGACTGACTGACTAACTATAGTTAACTTACTAAGGAACTAACTAAAGTAACTAACTAACGAACAAAATAACAAACAAACAAACAAACTAACTAGCGATACTTTTTGACATAGAAAATATTTCAACAACACAACAATAAAGAGGAGATGAAAAGACTGACGTGTTTATATGTAATAAATAAATTGTAAAGGATATATTAACATTTGCAAATATTACCTGGTAAGAAAAACGCCTTAGCAATCCAGCTGAACAGAAACACCGCACGTTTTTCGGAAAGACGGCCCGACATTCTTAAAATTCTGTTTGGAAAATTCTAAAGAACACAGATTGAAAACATTCTAGCATATCTGCTATCAACCTGAATGTTTTATGGCAATCAAAAAGTAATAATCAAATGGTAAAATCCAAGTCAAAGTCAAATCAAAGCCAAATGATTGGACTTTTTTATTTTTTTTTTTATCTCTGTCATTATTTAAACGTAGAGCCATAACATCGTAACTTTATTGTAAATGAAGTGCAGAATAATTACACTAAAGGTGCAATACAGGGGCCTAGCTAGGGTTTGTGGCACCGGGGGCAAGAAATGAAATTGGCGCCCTGCATCCATCTTCGCGGGGTATCTTATGAATACTTACACCACTCAAGATTTTAAATAGGACAAATGTTAAAGTCTGACCAAAAGGATTTCAATGATTGCATTATTCATATTTAAAACCACAGGCAAAACGTTTTGATTTACTTGAATAAAATACGCAGGAAGTCTGTAGAGTGTATGGTTAGCCAGCGAGAATTCTCGCAAAACTTGATGGATTGTTGCCGATTTATGCGTACATTTGCTCCTTCTCGAGTTTAGATTGACATTTAATTGTGTCAATATTACTAAATTATGTTATTAAAACATGAAATTGCTATATCAATGCAAACGGTAGGTCCAACATTTTTTAATGATCTCGATTTGGCCCCCTAGAGGTGGCGCCGGGGCAACTTGCCCCCCTTGTCCCCCCCCCCCCCCATCCCAGCTACGCCACTGGTGCAATTCTCTGGGAGATGCGATATCACAATTATAAAACGCTGACATTAGCGGATTTAAGCTGTAAAATGAATGGGCAAACAAAATTCTAATTGCAGTAAAGGCTTGAAACTGGTTCATCTGTGCAGGCACGCAATGAACTTGAAAATGATTAATTTTCGTAACCCACGTCAGACGATATTAGAGTTAAAAAAATAAAACTAACCAGATTTAGCCAGGTAATCAAACTACACTAAATGAACAACCTATGCTAAAATAACCACAAAAATGATGATTGTTAACAACCATTATCTCTAACAGTTGATTAGAGAACAAAAATCTAATGCTTCCATTTAACGAAGAGTTACAGATGAATCTTACCCACCCAAAATGGTTGGATAGCGAGTACACATAATTTTGGCTAAACTTTTACTGGTTACAATTAGAAGAACAACCCTTCGACAAAAGGAACCAAGCAAATAAAATCCGGGTCATAAAAATGTTGTATCATGGCTACACTTTTGGACCTGTCCAGAAAAGTGCCTGAGTTCAAAACTTTGAGGCTGATCACACCTCAGAAGATTAAGGTACCCTTTTAATTTTTTTCGAGTAAGAGGAAGTCTCAAAGACCGTCGTGTGAAGGCGAAAATATTAACAACAACCCTGGTGATGATAAGTAGTCTTGGCTAAACTAAAAATATCATATTCTTCACAGTTAAACTGTTTAAAGGAATTTTCTCTGTTTTTAGATAACAAAATTAAAATTGTTATAAAATTACGTTCATAACATTAAAAATAATGTTTTGGTTATAAATGAGGAAAACAAATTCAAATATTGATGGATGATCACACATTCAAATAATTATGGATGTTACTCTCTGTAAGGTGTAAAAGGAGTTTATTGACAAACCACAAAAATAAAACGAAGAAACAAAAAACTTAGTTAGGTTTTTCTACGTACGCGGGCTCCCAAAATAGACTGATGCCACAAATGCATTGCCTTTGAAATCATTAATGAAGGCGTGGGTACTCTCTGTTTATTGACCTTCCCTGCTAAAGTGAAACTAACCTTGGAATGTTAGGATTGAGAAATGGTAACACGTGGTAAATGACGACTGATCAACCAATATTAAATATATCCAGATATTGAGTATTTCCAGACGAAAATTCACAAAAACAATATGACGTGCATTTCGTCAAACGTCTTCATCCCTCTACCTTAAAAGACATACCTTTTAAAATCACCCGCAGGAGTAACAAATGAAAACTTTGTTTGGTATTTCTGAACGGAAAGTCTCAAGGCTAATCATACAGCACGCCTGTGCCAATGTTGATGAATACAACCAGACCTGTTAGCTGTTGTCGGTCTTACATCGCATAATAACTATATGTATATCTTTATCTCAATAAACACAAAGTGCAAAGTACAAGTGTCAAGTGGTAACACAATCAAAGTTATGTACACATTATACCATAGTGCATGAATTACAATATAGGGTCCTAGATAGCACTATGTATGTTGATTCTTTAATATCAGACCATATAATGATGGAAGACATGATAAAAAATAAATGCTTTTCTCAACTTTAGCCAAATTTGTTGATTTTGCCTGCTACACTGTATAAACCTGAATGACACGCCAATCAGGCAACGTTGCACCATGAAATCTTTCCGTTGAGAACCTTTCTACTTGTTGCCTAGACAAGCACTTTTATCACGATTTCAGGTCATTTTCCGTCACTGAGGTGGCACTAAAAGCTTGGCAGTTTTGTTTACCATTGGTTTTAAATACCATTAACTTTCATTAAAGACGTAGGGCAAAATTGCTTTAACTGAATGCACATCTTTTAGATAACACAAAGATCTAATGTTCATGCGTTTTTGTAAGCATTAAATTGCACTCCGATGAAGCATTTTATATGAAAACAGGATTTATTTCCATCCAGTCAACCAATCAAAATCTTTGTAATGTTGAAAAAGAATGGGCATAAAGGATGGGCTTGAAATCATAACCGGAAAAATCTAGCTGACCGTTCCGAAGCTAAACTTGAAAATTGCAGCTTTGTATGGGTATGACATCTGCTGGTACACCAGAGTTAACAATTTAACAGTTATTCGGACAAAAGAAGCTCACAAAACCGAGGCTGAAGTTTCTCTGCGACTCTTGAGAGGGTGCTATGGACTTTCTGTTAGCAAAGCACCTGTAAAAGCATGATCGTCGTAAGTTAAAAATAAGACAAAACCATTAGGATGGACACTTCTCAAAATGCTACACAAAAATCACTGTTGTCGTTGTTTGTTAAATAATTTAATTTATTTATAGAGTTAAACACTATTTTCAGCACATTTCCAGAGTAGGCATTTTAAAGCTATGGTTAAAATTAAATTCCCAATTAAGCATTTGGCACTTCAGTTAACAATCAATAGAAAGTATTTTTTCCCCTTTAACTTACATTTTGTTTCACGTGATTCGAAAGAGTAAATTTAGGTAAAAATAATACACAAAAGACCAGTGAACTGGTTTTGAAATGTATGCTGTATAGTACAGGCCTAACGTACGTTACGTTAGAAGTCACCTACGAACGTTACATCCTGCAACCATAAATTACCCTCCAAAGACTTACTTTACGCTTGAAATTTCAGACAGACAGAAAGAAGATTCTGCAACGTTTTGTAAAAGGACCATACATTGACAGGAGTATGTTTCTTTTTTGTTTGTGTTCTGTTTTTAAGAAAATTCAGGCAATATGAGTAATTTTAGGACAGCTTATGGAAGTTACAACTAAGAACATCACCCCGCCTCAAAACTCTTCGTCCGTGATTCTATCATGTATGGTACATTCTTACAAAGGCACAGTAACTAGGTGCCAATATATTGGATAACTGAGCAAACGGTATGTTTTCATTTTTTCAATTTGACCTTTTCCCCAGCAAAAACCACATTGTAAATATGAACGATAGATTTATAAGGTTGATCTCACTACCAAACGGTAGTTCTGCACACATGCACTCTTTCTGACTTTCTTAAGTTTTTTGGTACGAAGGAAAAAGTTGGTATTTTCTGTTCTTATAAACCTCTTAAAAACATATGGTTTCTTTATGACAGATTATATATATAAAAAGAATCGGCCAATCGGGTAAGAGAAAGTTGCAAAAAAATTAAGCGCAATTTTCTTTGCAATTACCAGATTAAACGTCCAAACAGGAGGATATACACGTGTACCTGGCGCGGATCCAAGCGGGGCGGGGCTTTTACATCATGTTGCTGCGACCATCTCGGTGGCTGCGGAGAAACAGGGTGTTTGTATGAGGGCGTTGTCTCGCCTTCACCCCTCCCCATTCATCCCCTTTTAGATTGACTAATGTGCCCATCCAGGCAGTCTCACATGCGCCCGAATAATATTGCATTATTGGCTTAATGACTGGTGGCTATAATTACTTCCCAGCGGTAATCGTCTCTATTTTGTAGAAAAAAAAATTAAACTAGGTTAAGATTGCGCCTTTCAAGTAATTTAATATTTAGCTATCGGTCCCAAAACATGAAATTGAAGATATTTAAATACCACATAACAACACATTGAGGGGTCGAAAATTTGGCCAATCGAAATTGTTTCGCGGGCCGCTGAGCAGGACACCGAGGGTCGCATCCGACCCGCAGTTTGTATACAGAAAAGTGGTCGGCCCTCCAAAAACTCAGGGACGTGTTCAAAGACCAATATGCTTGTGATAAAATTAACAATGGTGATAGGTTGAGCTTTTGATTTCGCTTTAATGTTCTTGCGTGATGTGGGAGGATATCAACCGGCAAAGAATAACTTAGCAACTTTCAGTGATGTTTTTTATAGGAAACACAAAGGTTTGAGTGTAAATGTTTTTGTACCCTTGTTAGATGACAAGCCATAGCGTGGTGTGCTATTTCTAGACGCGTTTCGCCCGGAAAGATAACTCTCGGGGATCATCAGTAGCATGATATATAGTAGGTGGGCAATGGTGCCAGAGTGTCACGTAGGAACTGGCTGGATATTATTCTAATAAAACATTTGGAGCCCACGGTCGGGTCCAATGTGCAATAAGTGAATAATTGTAAATCTCGGTTAGCCGGTGTGCCGGGTAAGGGTGTTATTTAGCTGGCTTGAGAGAGTTACAGTGTGATAGCCCTTTCCGATATGACCTTATCCCGGTGTTATTTGCGAGACCGACCGGTGTGTCGCAGGTTCCTATTGAAAGAGTTTATGGTTAAGTGGTGAACGAGAACAAGTGTAGGATAAATCTTGTCCAATAATCAGAGAAATAGCTCAAACGCTCGGTAGGGTAATGCCGATATTCGGCAGAAAGGCGTTGGTGCTATTTGGATAAGTGCGGTTAGTGAGTCAGAGTACCGCTTGTACGTCCAGTTATGGACGTGAAAGAAAGTACCCTCAGGCTGATAATTTGAGATGTCGGATATCTGGTCATTTCGTTCTAGTTTGCTGTGATAAAAATTCGCCTCACGGGCAAATTGTATCACTAACGACACAGATAAGCAAATAGGATGCTTGGATAATTGTTACTTTATTCTAAAATATAAGTTGAGATACTGGGATGATCGTTCTCAAGTGAAAATACACGAAATTGTTACAAATTATCTCGGATTTTAACCGTACGTATGTGCTACATTCTCCGGTTTCACGAATTTGGCATAGAAAGGCAGTGCTCAGACATAATAATTTGTGAGAAATGTATAATTAATCCTACAATTTTCGACATTTTTTTGAGGAAAAAAGTAAGCTCTGGTATTAGTGTCATTTAATTATGTTAAAGCAATATTTGAAGTCCAATAAGTTTATTTTGATCAGCTAGCCGTGTATGTAACAAGTTCAAATTTTAAAAAATGGATTTTCAAAATCCACGTCTTTCCAACATTTTATCAAATATGTTCGTTTCCTTAAGGATTCATGTCTACGTTATCCAGAGAGAGAGAGAGAGAGAGAGAGAGAGAGAGAGAGAGAGAGAGAGAGAGAGAGAGCGAGAGAGAGTGAGAGAGTACCACTTTTGGCAGTAATATTCCGTGACATCTTGTCACACATGCGATAAGTAGTTAGTCCGTTTACCCCAACTATTTGTCGCACTTGCGACTAGGAGTCCGTCCTTGTCTGAGAGAATGCTTTTTTTGACTTTTTGAAATATTTCCCGAATCCTTGTGGCATCTGTGACAAGGAATTGGTCCTTTCCGACGGAATTGAGTATGAGGATATCGCATTGAGCTATGCTTTTGTCAAAATAGGCAAAAAGCTCTGCAAAGGAGCTGTCTGGATTAAAGTAGAAAATCCATTTCGAAAATAAAAACTATGTTTTTATCTGATGCGCATGGCTTATGGAAATCAAGTGTATCGAAACCAATGATATGCACTTGAGTCGTTTGCTGGCTAGAAAATCATAAAAAAAAATAATAATTAATTATTTAAATACAGGCTATTTCCTTGAGCGAAAAACGAGTTGTGGTTTTAAAAGAGCCAATCATTCTCATGCAATTCACAGGTCTGAGCTAAGCAGTCTGCTAAAACACATGGGATCCATGTAAAGTCCGATGAAATGTCTTAGTCTGTAATACATGGCCGATATGTGATGAATTACAATTTCGCCGGTTACTCAGTTTGTTCGAATTTACATTCCGCATAATCTCGTGTTCCAAGTTAGTAAAATGTTTTGTAGTGAATACGTGTATAAGCTCATTTTGCAATGATTACCTTTCTTTACATAACCATTTCTAACAACGGTAGTGGTGCATTATATCTGGTAATTTTCTGACCATTGTGCGGTATGCCCATTTCTATTGAGGTATAAAATTTACTCCATTGCAAACAAAATCTCAAAAAGTGACTGCTAAAATTTTACTTACAAGACGGTTAATGCCATTTACTGTCAAAGGAGTTTTGAAAAATGTGACTCTTATTCATTGGGCCTTTTCAGCATCTCCATGTATAAAGGAAGTTTTGACTTGGAAAATGGAACTGGTGCATTTTAAGTGGTAACTTTGAACCATTTTGCAAATTTGCTCATTTTTTATTAAGTTGGACATTTTTTTGGCAAACAAAAGCGCAATTTTTAATCCGTTTCCTTCTACTTACAAACCTTGGTAAATGCCATTTACAGCTGTCACAGGGATACAGATTCTCTTTTTTCGTTCTTCGTAAACAGAGGTTAAATCTGCCCTTTTGGGGCTCTCTTAAACAGTCGGGCACTCAATCTCCAAACACATGCTGATCATCGTGTATCGGACCCTTTTAACGAGGTATCATTCATCCGCCCCTAACCCCTCAGAGCCTAACACACAGGGGAATGTTGCTTGTACTACTACAAAATTACTGCTACTAGTACCACAACAGGTTCTATTGACGAAATCTTTTAGCCCACAATGATAAGTTGTACCTGCTCTTCCGTTCCATGCCGGAGCGTCAGTCTTCGGGGCAGGGGCATCGCCCAACCAATGTAAAATATAAGAGGCAACATACCGTTTTGCTCCCACATAGTTCAGGTAGATTAAGAACCTGCATTTTTTTTTAACAAGCTTTAAACTGCTTCCCAAAGAAGGTATTCGCCCACTGAAGGACATCACTTGACCATCTTTACGGTCCTAAGCCCATTTACATCATTGGTCGGTCATGTTTAGCTTCATAATCTTAGCCAAAAGGCCAAGAAGATGAAAAAACATGCAGAATATACTATATGTAACATTGTGGTGTCCCGATGACTTAAGAGCTTCAACAAAGTGTCAATTTGAGCCTATTTTAACATATATTTTTATACAATTTAACTGCATTTTGTAACGCGCGATCTATATATGTTTTGTGTATTTAAGTGCCTTTCTGTGTGTGTGTGTGTGTGTGTGCGCATGTTTTTGGTGTAAAACGAGGAAATGAGCCTTTTTTCTCCAGGCAAGTGTGGATACACCTGCAAGTGGGGATATGCAAAATTTGCCATGAAATTGAATTTTTCACGTTTCAAGGATATACCACAGCAAGTTTGAAGCATTCTGGAATTTTCCCCAATTTCCATGTGATGGACCTAACATTGGGTGACAAATCATGGGCTGGTGCATGTGTGTGTGTGTATCTGTGTAGTACCAGTAAATCGAGGACATGTCAATTGTCGATACACCCAAAGTAGGGATATCCACATTTTCATGGTTTAAAAAAATGTGTCCCCGATTGACGGTCAAAACATGTATGTGTGTGTGGGAGGGGCGGGGGAGAGATGTACTTGTATTGAAGTACAAACAGAGGACCCGAACAATGGATTTTAGGTCCTCTGGTGGCAATTCAATACATTTTTGGAGTCCTCTCTTAACCAAACAATAGACAGTCTATTGTTAAGGTTAGGGTTATGGAAACATGAACAAAGGGAATCACAATGATGTCCTCAGATTGTGTGTGAATCAACATGTGTGTGCGTGTGTTTGTTTGTGTGTGTATGCGTGTGTGTTCGCGGTTGTACGTGTTTGCATGTGGGCAAATTGCAGTAGAGAAATTGCAGTAAAGAGCGTTACGCAAGGTAACAGACGTTGAACAGGGGCTTCGTTCAAAAATAACTGTTAGGGTCCCATGGGACGTAATAGTTGCCCAGAAGACTTTCCACCATTGGTTGGCAGAAAATCGGGGAAGCAATTCGAAGTGGGATGAAAAACAGGAACCCAAAGCCGTAAGTGAGAATAAGGTAAAAAGTGACGCATAATTTCGAACAACCTGAGGGTTCCAGCACGGCAACATTACACTATAACACTATTGCATGCCCCTAAACTAAATATTACACTATAACAGTGCATGCCTCTAAACAGAGAATAAAGAAATGTTACTGTCAGTCAGAGTCTTTCAGTTTCTTTTTTCCAATTCTCCGAACAGTACACAAGAACAATTCTTTCCCACTCGTTTCTACCGACGTACCCTCCAACACCATGAGAACCCTAACACATTGACACGTCAATTTTCGTATTTCAACAAACAAGTGGACAGATTAAGAACATGATGGATGATAGGAGGAATCGATGAACAATGTTATTTCCACTAGTCAAACTTCTATTTTGCTACTTATCTTTTTGTTATTGATATATACTACATTTTGCAAGATAAAAACCGTTATTTAACATACAAGTTATCCGTTGAATGAAGGTGAAGGGTTAAAAGTATACTCTTAATTTTTCAAACAAAAGTGAAAGAATAAAATCTTATTTTTACAGAGCGGATATGTTACTGTTTAAAATTCCCATTTAGAGGTGAGTGGTGGACATACCAAACAAAATGGGAATCTCATCTACAGTGGTCGCGACGTGGTGTCAAAACTGGGGGACAAACTAAAGGCCACAGATAATCATTATTTGGGGCCAAAAATTTTCGGATGCAGTGCGAAACCGAGCCCAAAGAGCCCGTTTCTAGTGGTGGGGTCCAGAGGCAATCCCGCAAAACTTGGAGATTTTAGCTTATCTCCAGATGCAAAATGACGTCTCTGGAGGGTGTTTTATTTCTTTTGTTTCGGTTAACCCAATTCCTTTCTGACCTAGATTGAGAGAGACAAGTGAGGGGGGGGGGGGTGGAAAGCCAAAATCTGGGGGAGTCAAATGCCCTCTCTTTTCCCCGTTGCACCGCCACTGCTAGCCTGGGTCATCGTTTGTGCAAACTATGAGTCACCCCAAAGAGAATATTTTAACTTTGTAAATCAACGTTCTATTAAAATTCAGACATTTGTGTTTGGAATGTATGTACAAGCCAATGAAGTATTTTTACTACCAAACGCAACAAGCATTTTTGGTAAGGTAGCATATATACCACACATACCACATTTTCACCTCACATTATGTTTATGTTACGTTTTGTCTCGAAATTTCTCTTCATGTTACAACTCGACTGTTCACAATGCAATTTCCAATTACACACTTTCTAATGGTTAAATGAATTGTCCAAGTTGTAAACAGCAAACTATATACAACTTCATAGCAAGAAATACAAAATTACAGTTAGCACACGTCATCTCATCAAATTATAATGGAAACATCACTTATTGCTTGGTTACTATATTTGGTACAAATATACATTCACTACGAATAGATTATATTTTGTTGTATCGAATGGTACATTCCTCCTTTTGGTTGACCTTTTTATTCTGCAAAAAAAAAAATGGAAAAAATATTTCCATGGTTATTTGCTTTTCAGTGTCACCGGAAGAAATGAAACTTTAAGATTGAGGAAAAGAATGATTCCTTAATGCACTTGCTTTTTAAATCAAAATTTGTTTCATTCTTTGGTTCCTTTTATAGGTCACAGACAATAATGAGATACATAAATTGCTTGAAATCACTGACATATGGAAGGCCATTAAAAATGTACAAGCACCCCTAATGACCAAGGACGTATGAACAAGTTAAATTTAACACATTCTCAAATGCCAGGAAACCGCTCTGAAGGATTCCTGGCAATGGCAAATAAACTTTCTTACCTCAAAGTTAACCTGAACATAATAATCATTGACGAATGGTGAAGACAGCCCGCCCTGTTGTGTTATCAATTGCTGGATTTTGTATATCTTAACTAAGCACACAGCTGCTGCCAAAATTGCACAAATGGCTAAAACAAGTGTTATGTACGAGATTACTGGTTCTGTAGATGAAGAAAAACGTTTATTTATACATTGCTAATTGTCTATGTCAGCTCGAAATTGTTGCCCCCTACATTTTCCTTTCCCCATAACCCCCTACCATTAAGATATTCTGACGCCGCCACCCGTCTCAGTCTGTTATAACCAACTACTAAAGGAAATGAATACGTTTACCAATTAATTGGAGTGACGTTTAAATTTCAGAACATGGAATGGTACGACTTCAGATTAAAAAAAAATCCTTACTGAGGATTGTTTTGTTTCAAATGTATCAAGAACGATTCATAACTCTTAATTAAGAACACTGTAAATTTGACTGCTTAATTTCGAATTAAATGGAACTTTAAGAGAAATACGAGTATAAAAGACTGCATGAAATCATGGGAACCGTAAACGATGATGCATGCCTGGAAACGATAAGCTGTAATTAATAGAGTCAAATGTGTTTGCATTCGCAGAGTTTGCCTCTCCTAATTACTTTAACAATTTCATAAAATTTATACCACTGCTGTGACTGTAAAATTCTTTTTATTCTTATTTATTAGAGTAAGAAGGTTTGAATTCGAATGCTATAGTTACATTAAAAAAAAATACAAAATTGAGGAAGTGACGGATCCGATGATTTCTAAGCTGGACAAATGGCTGAAAATATATATATATTTTTTTGAGTTTTAATCGTGTTTAATTTGAGGGAATCCACATCAAATAATTTACACTGGGGCAGTTTATTAAAGACCGACTGTTGAAAAATTGGTGCATTCATCATTGTATCTCAAGAAGATTCATACAGAAAAGTATTATACGGTCTTTATTTCCAACCTAGAAAGAGAGATTAATGTCATTTAACTAGTGCTACAAACAGTTTAGCTGAGGAATTTTTATGGTACAAACTTAGGAAGGGAAACCTACCGAATTTGTTGCATGTTGTCCTTCCAGCAGTGGCGCAGTCAGAGCTGTCTCCTTGAGATTGGAGAACCTCTTGTTCTTTCCATGGATTGCTGGAGTAATCACTGGTTTCTGCAATACAAGTCACCATCCAGTTTTATACACGAGATTTTGATTTGATGTGCCCATTGCACCCACAGTTATCAGACCGTATAATAAACGTCACGCAAGTTTACAAATGAAGGAATGAAATCCCCTGACGAACCCTTCTGTTTCACGTAACCCTCTTTCTTGCAAATATATAAACATGCACAACTACATATCGTATGAATAGCATAGACTATAACTGTCGTGTTTTGCATGGTCATCTTTTGACTAAAATAGTAAAAAACCGTCCAAAAACTGAGGATAAAGAATGATTGAACTTTTTACATGACTACAACGCATTCGATTTTTTAACGACATGGTAAATACCACGTACTCATTTAAGCCTTCAAACACCGTCTTTGGGCCATTTAATTTATGTTACCACATGTAACATATCCACCTATCCACATAACTACTCACCATGTTGACAAAGGACTGTGACGTTGTAAGTTTCTTGACAGGTGCAGTATCTATAGTTAAGAAGCTGAACACAACTGGTGCTGTTTTTGCAGTTACTGCTATTGCACGGATCGGAACCTGTAATATTATGGCATTCAAACGCTTTAATAATCGAGACGAGAAAGGTTTCTTCTTTTCAATTTCTCACAGTACCTGCCATATCATCGTGCACTGCCAAAACCAATTAGAAGACCACTCCATGTACAGTCGTTACATTTCAATATAATATTAAAAGCACTACCGACGACTTCTAACGATGTATTTCCCATTTTCATATACTCCGAGTTAATTTTTGTAATCCTTTCTGCATTCAGTTTCACCTTTTGCCTATACACACTTGGTTTTACGCGGAATTGCAACCGTCGTGGAACAACTGGCTATTTTGCACGGCCTTTAGAAAATCACTCGTTACTCTAGAGTAAAATTTTCTCTGGAGTCTACAAATGTTCTCAATTGATAAAGACATCAAGTTAAAAAAAAAGGTCTAGAGTATGGAACGCGAAATCTGCAAGTGTCATGTGACCACACCGGAGGGGAAGGTAATAACATGATGTGACTACGTAAAAACATGGTGTGACTACGTAAAAACATGGTGTGACTTCGTAAACACATGGTGTGACTTCGTAAACACATGGTGTGATAATGTAAAAACATGGTGTGACTTCATACAAGCATGGTATGATGAGGAGTCGGCCAGTGACTGACTAAGGTGAGGGTGTGATGATCTGTGCATTGAACTTTTCCTGGTGTATTCAAATGTGAAATAAACAAAGAGTAACGGCCTGGTTTAAAATGAAAATGCAGTAATGACTTCCAAAATATTATATGAAAGATACTTTGAAGAGAAATAAAAAGGAAAATTGTGAGATTTAGCTGTTACCTCAAAATACGTTTTGGATTACTGCTCTTGACCTTTAAATAGGGCTAGTTTGGATAAGGATTACAAGTGCTTCGAAGCCGGGTTGTGGAAGGGGGGCTACATTCATCCCAATAATTTGCAGTTTGAGCTTTTCGTGTTTTTCTTCATATATTATAATTAACTATATGCTTGAGAACGGTCAAAAATACCTTTAAGAATGCAAATTGAAAAAAGAAGCCCGTATCCGAGACTTGGAGAGCAGGGCCGGGGCCAATTAGCCGGTAGACTGACCAGGTATGGTATTGCATATGGACCTAGCAACACCTTCAGAACAGGGGTGCCAAGCCAAGGAGGAGGGTCCAGGCCCATTATGCCTCCGCCAACGTTCTCTACGAGGTCGCGTACCCCGGACCCCTGTTTGCACTGTTTCTGCGTTTATCCTCAGTGAATGGTGCCATTTATTAATTGAGGACCACAAAATGGAAATCTAGTCTTATACCTTGCAAAGTAGTTTTTTTTCTTTTGTTAATACAGTAGGCTAAGAAGTTTTATTTGAGTACGTCCGGGCCAGTTTCTAAACATCTTTGTCCGAAGTGGTCAATCAACAACTATTTCTATGAGGGGAACGAAGAATGGGGAGGCTAAGCTGCCATATATCGATCGCGCGTAGCCCCAGAGGAGTTTGTGGGAAAGTGGTTAGATGATACCGCTTGCGGCAGGGAGTTGCGGAGTTCGACTCCTGGCCGAGTCATGAAGACTTTAAAATGAAGCCTACTGCCATTGTGATTGGTGCTCAGCATAAGCAGGGAAAACAGGCAGTAGCGGCGCTACCGCTACCCTCCCCCAAGTTTATCCTTGCCCCCACATGCCACCAGTTAGGTCAGTTAGGTGTTGAGTTAACCGAAAAACTAAAAAATATACCCCTCCAGATACTTAATTTTTCATCCAGAGATATGCTAAAACCTCAGACCTTTTGGGGCTTCGCGATCTGGATCCCATCCCCCAGGAACATGGGTGCTTTTGGCTCGGTTTCGCGCTGCTTCTGAAAACTTTCCCCCAACATTATCCTTTTCCCATAGTTCCCCCCCCCCACACACACACACACACTTTTGAAATTCTTGCTCTGCCACTGGAAACAAGCCGGTGGACGACAACTGGAGAAATGCCGTGGCCGGCCAGACTTAAGCCAATCGGTTAGAAAATGAGCCTTAACTTTCCACCTAACTAGCTAACCCAGAGGTGTGTGGGAGGGAGTTCTGCCCCTCGACCACGGAGGTGGCGGATTTTTTTTTAATAAAATTACATGGCACAAACAGCGCGCCAAAACTTATCAAGGGCACAATCGCTCTAGTCGTACTCCCTCGGTTGTTATTCAGTAAAAATTCTTCCAACAATTCTTCCAATTCAGCATTGCGGTGCACGTGTTATTAATAATTATGTCGAGTAGACTAGCTACACGAGGAAATGTTCAATGCCCTGTATCAGATCATCACACCCTCATTTTAGGCAGTCACTGGCCAATTTCTCCTCACAGAGCCATTTTATACAGTCACGTACAGATTTCTCATCACAACCACAGTCATTACAAGCACAGTTGACGTCACCTACTGCCACTCACAATACAATTTTAAGTGGCCGCACCATGTTATGTATCCACACCATGCTATAAAGTCACACCATGTTATGTAGTCACACCATGCTATGAAGTCACACCATGCTATTAAGTCACACCATGTTATGTAGTCACACCATGCTATGAAGTCACACCATGATATTAAGTCACACCATGCTATGTAGTCACACCATGCTATGAAGTCACACCATGCTATGTAGTCACACCATGCTATGAAGTCACACCATGCTATGCAACCACACCATGCTTTAATGTAGTCACACCATGTGTTTACGTAGTCACACCATGTGTTTACGTAGTCACACCATGTGTTTACGTAGTCACACCATGTTTTTACATAGTCACATCATGTTATTACCTTCCCCTCCGATGTATTAACACATGGTCACATGATGCTTGCAGATTTCGCGTTCCATACTAGAGTACATCATATAACGCGGCATGCACTGGGGGTGTTCTGGTTATTAATTATGACCTTCTGCGTTCATCAGGGTATAACCCTACATCAAAAACCTAGGATTGTTTTTGGACCAGGATGAGCTTTACATAGCTGAGGGAGGAGCTAAAAGAAAGGAAATTGGAAAAACTTGGAACTTGCTGGGTTGATGAATAACTACCTTTAACTAAGTTAACAAGCAATACAAATATTCATTTGAACAGCTCACAGGCCCAAATGCAGCGGTTCGTCCACAACCATATGCAAACACAAAACTCTTCCTTGCATTGTAAGGTTTGATAGTAGCCATTAAGTGGCTGATGCTTTTCTGGAAAAAAAACTTTTTTTCGTGTTAATTTTTTATGCTAGTATGATATACCACAAAGCACCGTTTTCACTGTAACGAATCCTTTGAAAAATTGTAACATTTTTGCCGCCTCTCAGGTTTTGGTTCAGTGTTTTATTTGCCGCCAATATAGCATTTCAACTGCACATTTTACAATCTACGTTTGTACTTCTTTTCTTTTCAAAGTTATCCCAACTCCATTCAGATGCCGTTATGGGTTTAACAAAATTCCTTTGCAAACTTTTGGCCCGATCTATTTACAACTACATTTAATGATTTAGTCTCATAAGCAATAGGAAATGTATGATTATCCATACCCCGGCCCAATAAATTTCCCAATTCTTCCCAAAGGGTATGTTCCTGTAGTGACAGTGTGGGGTGCGCTTTTTTCATTGATCAACTTCAGCAACGTTTTCCTCCCTGCTGTGGTCGGCTCTGTGTCACTAGTCCGGCAGTAGCCCGGACTCGAGTCTTTTCAACTGGAAAAAAATACTGTCCCTCTGGCCGAGTACATCAAATTCTGAAATCCCCAGTCCTCGTCCTTACTTGACTACAGCCTTGAATTTTCTATGAATGGTTGTCAATGTACCAAACAGTTTGTGCTCGCGGCTCTTGCATCTTGCCGCAATGTTATTTTTTTTTATCTGAAAACAACTCAACAAATCCATTCCTTGACAAAATTTACTGCAGTATACTGTATTCATGGGAAAAAATGTCCAACGTTATCATCCGTTTCGGATCTGGACCACCTTGACTTAACAAATTTCTCAAAGAAGTAGAAAGTTTTCGAATATATGACTCTTCTACTCTATCTGTCCCCTAATGCAATATGTTATGCACATGTTTCAAACGTGCAGTTTTAACTGTTTTCCTAAATGTATACCCCAATATGTAGGCGTTTTATACCACTAGATCTTTATAAACTACCTCGCAAAGCACACAAAAAATTTAAGTCACATTCTCCCAACTCTCACTAAATAAGATACGCGTCATATGCATATGATTGGTATGGAAGTGCAACGACAACTTATTAAATCGACTATTATCTGCGCCCTTGCATATGTAAAGGGCGCATTGACGATGTGACGGAATACAAATAAAAAAGAGAAAACACCAATATGAGCATAGTGCCAAGCTTGAGAGTAAAAAGGAAGCACTAGAGGAGTCTTGAACTAGGCGGAAGGATATTTTCAAGAAACGTACAATTGCCTTTCGTTGTATGCTAAACCAAAACATGCATAGAACAATTTTGAAATTACATTCAGTACTGCTTTTTGTGATTTTTCTTTTTAAGGTTTTCCCTTTTATAAATTTTGGGGCGTGCTTGTGCCGTCTCCCTCAATCTGAATTCATGCTTACGCAAATTTGGTCTACATTAGGTAATATTCAATGGCTGCTCTGCAAGTACCAGGAACGCATCTTACTGACAGTGCATAGCACCGAGTCATAGCTTATAGAAAAGGTACAACAGAAGAAAAACCAGTAGTAAATAATGAATTTACATCTCTTCCACTGCTTGCATCAACTTTGTGTTCAAGACAATTAAAAATGCCTTCTTTTAGGATGTCCATCCGAAACAAAAACAACTGTACCTGAAAATTAGTTACAGAGGTAAGCCAATGAGTCAGATTGGGATAGAGTCTTAGAGTGAGAACACCATCGTTTTCCTTCTACGTATGCCAACTATCAAAATTACCAAAGGCCAATTCTTTATTGGTGGTGCACCACCAAGATTTTGGAAGAAGGGAGCTAGATTTTGGATAGTTGATCAATATTGTCTTTGACAGGCTAAATAGTCTGTGAAATGTTTTACCCCATTCATTACAAACCCCCTCCCCCCCCCCCCCATAAAAAAAAATAGAAAACTCAGCAAATTTTTGATAGGTTTCATAACAAGTCATTTAAGTCTAAACTGATATTACAATTTCTAATTAATCGTATCCAATGAGATTGTCTTTCTTCTTTTTTATGTGCTAATCCCGTGTTACTTTTATAATGGTTGCAGGAATACTGTTGCAGAACTTTTTTCTAAATTTTCGAATGTTTTTTTTTTCTTTTCCTGTTGTTGGCTTCGTGTTTGATTGGTGACGCACCCTCAAAACTTAAATACAGAGCAGATATCAACCTTTAGAAAAACTTTCGCCTACGAATCTAGCGATTTAGTTGCTAATTAAAGGATGATAAAGGTAAGTAAGCATACCATTTTCCCATGGAAAACCAGCGACACCAGTTGATAATATATAACGGAAACTTGTCCCTTCGTTATCAGATTTTCCGTTATTAGTACACAGTTGGGAAGAGCAAAAATAGTTGCCTGTAAGACGGGAAATAAACCTAGAAAATTAGATGCTTTTTGATTGACATCAAGTTAAAAAAAATAAAAGTACTTCACATCTACAAATCATGCACTGAAAACCTTTTTTTATTACATATTACCCTCTATGAACACCACGATTGTGTCTTGATAAAGATGAGGTTAAGATAGCTTTGAAAGGGGCCAGAAGTTAGTAGACTGATACAGATTGAAACTATTTAGGGTCACATGAACTACCTTTTAGTTAGAAAGTAGATGTGCCAGTTGTGTCAAGTATTGGCTTTCAAGTTAAAATCAACATAAGCATCCAAAAGACATTTTTTGCAACCATGCTTTTTCTTTTCTCTTGAGGAGAAAATTTCATTGTGGGTACCAGACATCACATGAAACATGTCACTTTTGTATATAGGCCTACAAGTGCATAACGTAATATTGCCTGAGTCATAAAACTTTCGGTTAAAAAGGTACCAACCAGTGGCGTAGCCACGGGGGTGGTTTTGCGGAGTTTGAACCCCACCCCCCATGACCCGACCTTGCAATGCAAAATACACCTAAAATAGCGTTTTTTTCTCTATCCTTAGACTTTTCCCTTATGCCGTGCCCCAACCCCCCAACCGCCCATGATAAAATCCTGTCTACGGTACCGGTATCAATATGCTGTCTTTTTACGACCTTACTTAGCAAAATTGATGTCACTATCTATGCCTTCAACGTCATCAACTATATTCGCACTTACTGTGATTATAACAAGCAACTCCAGCAATTCTGGAATGTCCGCGATCTTCAGAGACTTTACGAAGAGGACAATGGAACAAGCTGGTTTCAGTTCCAACACAGTTAAGATTTTCCAAAAGTATCGGCCCTTCGTCTTTACTAAAATACTCCCAAGCATAGGGAGTGCCTCCTGCTGGGTATCCAAGTTGGGAACAAACCACGCTGGCGTCTCTGTTATCCCAATTATCGCTGTTGATTGCTCCCCAATGGCCGTTTATAAGTACCTCAACTCTCCCTTCGCTGGGGCGAGACCCATTTGTAAGACGTACTAGACGAATAGGGAACGAAATACGTAGTGCACCGGTTAATCGAAGTCCACCTTATATACGCAGCAGATAATGCATCGACAGAAAAAAACCAAACTCTGGCAAAATCATTGTACTCTAGACTTATAATTAAATCTAACAGAGAGATTTATTGTTCTAAGATAACTTGTAAATACCGTAAAATTATGTGGATATCGGCAGCTGATAAAATCTATTCAGATTGTTGATGCATTTGTTCTTTAAAACCAATTGTATTGCTTAGTTCTTTTTAAATTATAAACAGAAAAAAAGATACCTGGCCATGCACATTTCACACCTACATCTTCCTTATGAGTATCTTCAGAAGTGTCGGTCCCATAATCACAGCTCATCAAGTGCTGTTCGTTACCAACACACTTTACATCATCCAACCAAATTGGACCATTTCCTTGTCCAAAGTATGCTCTCGTAAAAGCAACGCCTCCATGTAAGTATCCAAGCTGTCGGCAAACAACCCCAGCATCTAAATCGTTCCACGGGTCTTCATCAACAGTACCCCATTCACCATTCATAAATATTTCAACACGACCCTCGTCAGGGCCGTTTCCATTGACCAACCGAACTTTTGGAGAAGTAAATGAATAGTGAAATTCAATGTTGATGTAGGATATGTTTCGTTGTAAAGTGAAAATTACTTGTTTAAGAAAATATCGACTCTTGATTTTAAACAACAAACATCAATTTATAAGATAACATCAATGTTCACAAAGACATTAGTATAAAAAATGTAAATATTTCGAAACTTGGCAAATAATTTTCAGGAGGTAACTACGAATTTTTACTAGTTTTTAAAGTTTTAATAGCACAGTAAACACAATATTAATGCGTTCAATCACAGTGTGCAATGTCTGCAAAGAGTTTCATAAACCCAAATTATTTAGCTTGAAGGTCGTCTGTAACAAGCGAACTAAAAGCGCGTGTAACACTTCAGCTGTATCGGATAGGAACATCAGTTAAAGCTTCACCGTCTCTTGTCAAAAAAGAAAAATAGGTTAAATATTTGATTTTTTGCACAGGGTTATGAAAGCAACATTAATCACGTCGTGGCGTCACATCAACCGCATAAAAAGCTTTTATCGGACCAGGGAGCTCTAAAGGAAGGAGAAACATCGACTAAATCTGTCAGACAAAATGTACTTGAAAAGAATTCGATCCTCTTCAAGCACCGAGATTTGATGGACAGTTCACTTTGTCTTTATTGTTGACCTTTGTTGACTTTCCTACTTAATGATGACCTCCTTCTTTTCAAGTGCAGTAATTCTGTAACAAAGACCATTGTCATGATGCTGCTTTAAATATATCTTTGATTAAACCGACTGTCAGTATCTTTTAAGTTGGACAATTCCATTATTATTCTAGTTTCTTTTTTAAAAAAGGGACGAACCTGTTTGAAAACCAAAGGGAGTCTAAATTCCGATGATGATATTTCAAAAAATTCCGGATTGTTCTTGAAATAGCGAATAATGTTCTTTTCTTAAAAAGTAATAAAGAGAAACTCTGAAACCTTTTAAAAAGTGGCACTTTGCGGCAGCAGTTGAAATAAATTTTGCTTTCTTTGACGGCTGGCAATGTAATAGTAATGGAGAATCATTATCATCCTAAGAGCTCTAGCTTTCAGATGTGGCAGATGACGAAAACAGTTGTCTTTAACGCCAAATCCCTGTTAGTTAAGAGGAATTCCAGGAATCAGACAATGCAAAGTGGCGACTACGCCCATAGGACAAAGGAGGAGCATGTGTTGTTTCTCCTTCCCTTTCAGCTCCCCTGATCAGACTAAGCATGTTAAAACTGTCTTAGCGAGTAACGTAAGGAAAAACTTAGTGTTAATTTGACCTACCTGATACTGTGATGCAAACCTCATATTGACGCTACTTGGTAAATTATTGGTTCCTTTCTGACCACGGATGAAGAAGATGTAAAATAAATTCTCCAAAATTGGATCTGTAGTGCGATCCGCGTTTTATCCATATTGACATTTATTTTATGTGACGCCAAATGTTTTTAATATAAATGTTGCATACAGGTTTCTTTTACTCGCCTGATTTTCTTTAACATTTTACTTTTGGTTTGAAAACGTGAAGATTGCAATCAAACTAAACTTTTATTTTAAGGTGAAATAAATATCAGAATTTACCTTTACCGTAACAGGCTACGCCTACGTCCTCACTATGTAAACCTTGAGAAGTAAGATTTTGATTAAAACAATTTAACAAATTTCCTTCGCGTCCAGAACAAGTGATGTTGTTGTGCCATACAGGACCGTTTCCTTGTCCAAAATATGCCTTTATGTGAGCAACCCCTCCAAGCGTGAATCCAAGCTGTCGGCAAACCACGCCGGCATCTTCATTATTCCAGGGGTCGTCATTAATGGTTCCCCACTCCCCGTTCAGGAATATTTCAACTCGACCATCGTATTCGCTGTCACCGTCGACGAGGCGGACTGTAAGGAAAGTGTAATTATTAAATAAAAGAATTTGTAAGACATATATGAGTGTGATGTATATTACATGGAATATGAACAATATACACTTTGATATCTCATTCGCCTAGACTTGGTGTTTTTGAACTGACCTAGTTCTTAATAAGGACACAGCAACCTTCCGATTACTCTTATTATGCAATGGCTTACCGTCTCCGCTCTGGAATGCACAGACTAACTCGGCAAACATCGAACAAAAAAGCAAATTACGTACAAGTGTCCTCATTTTAGGTTTAGTATTTTTAAAACTAAAAAGAGCGTAATTGAAGTGCTTGAACCAGTGTGTATATGATGCAAATGATGCTGTGCCTTTATGCTGACTAATGAGCTCACTTAAATATTAAAAAAAAAAAAAAAAAAAAATAGTGCGTATGTTTTTAAACACCGCTATTTTGTTTTACATGTAAATATGTTAGACGTCTAATTTGGTTCAGTGCACTTTTGAAATTCGAGAACTTTTTAATGATTCGTTTCTGCTTCCAAAAGCAAACAAAAGATATTTTTGGAGTTATTTGTGGAACATTTTTTTCTCGATTAATAAGTGTCTTATTGGAGTTTATTATTATCTGTGAAATGAAAACATGGATGCTCATTGTCTATCGTAATTGGTAATGCTATGATACTTTAACCAGATTGCAATATTTATATCTGACGGTATTGCTGGTCAAGTGGTAACAGCATCTGACCTGCAGCCTGGAGGTCTGGATTTTGACTCCTGATCGTGTATTTAACAAAGATATGTTTGGAGTTATTTGTGGAACATTTTGCCTCCTGCAGCCTGGAGGTCTGAATTTTGATTTCTGATCTCGTATTTAATAGTTACATCGTAATTTCTCAAATTAAATTCCACTTATTAAAATTGTATTTCACTTTTCAGTAAAATTGTATTAAACTTCAATGAAATGCAATTTATTAAAGTGGAGGTTCGTTTCACTAAGGCGGATTGCATTTCCCTTAAGTAAAATTGTATTTCCTTTACCTTAATACCAAAGTTAAATGCATTTCACGTTTCGCTTACCTGAATACAAGTGGAATGGAATTTCACCTAAGTAGAATTAAGTTATGCTGAAATCGAATGCCCTAGCGTGACTTTAGTGAAATACGATTTAACAATTTCACTTACATGAAATGTCATATCAAATAAGTGGAAAACAATTTCACTTCAGGGGAAATCAATTTCTCTTAATTGAAACATCATTTAACTTAAAAACCAAACAGAAGTGCTCTTCAACACATTTAGGTTAGAACCCTATAAAAACACCGGGCGTAAATTTAACGAGGATATTAACTCTAACACAATCCTGGTTAAATTTATACGCAAATCCTGGTTACACTGACTCAAAGTTCTGTGTCATTTCTGGTTAAAATAACTAAAATTTGAGTTAATGTGACCAGGATTTGCGTTGAAATTTGAAGCAGGATTATGTTGGAGTAAATAGAGAACCGAGCCTGGTTAAATTTAACCCCGGATTTTTTTAGAGTGTATGTTAAACCTCATCTAATCAACCGACCAGCCGACTGGCTGACCCGCAGACAGACCGACTACTGAGTACTAACCGTGAACCGACTGACTGACCGACCGACCGACCGACCAACCAACCCACTGACTGACTACGAATCTTAGTAAATAACTTACTAACTAATCAACTTATTAACTTACTTAATGAGTAATATCCTCCCTCTTCTCTATGTAAGGTCTAAACGTCTTGACTTTTAATGCATGACCTTCATTTCGTTCACAGGGCCTTTAACCTCCTCAAACCCTTAAATCTTTTATACTGTTCCACTAGCCTTTTGTAATATCACTATTTCAGCCCGTCATCTACTTTTTGAAGCTCATTTGCCTCTCTCCACTCTACTTCCCCCTGTGGGAAGGGGGTTGAAAAAATATGCCTACAGGTTTCCCTGCCTGTCGTAAGAGGCGATTAAATGGAAGACTTGAACAGTTTATGAACATTATGACACTATGTAACATATTCGTGTTGATGTGTCGTTAAATTTTATTTAACTCGCTGACTTGTCTCCACTCTACCAGTTTACACAGCAGTAAAATTCCCCGGTCCACTTCTATAATGTGGCCTTCACCCTTACAAAATCTGTTTTATTCAAAGTGATTTCTGTTCCTACTGTTCTATTTCATAAGTTCTCAATTTCATTTTTCTTTTCACTTGTCCTATCTGTCCCCATTTTATTTTCCTTATACCCGCACCTCTAGACAAGCTTTTGCCTTAACCCACATTGTTATGATCTTGCACGGACTCTGACGAAAATATTTCCTGCACAACATAAACATGGCAAGAATGCAACTCAATTAAAAGATATTTAAATACAATTAAATCTGTTCTTGGACACTGTCATCAGAAATATTGTTCAAAAATGCGCTCCCCTTATCTGAACATACGGGGAAAAATGCCAAAACATTTTTGCTTGAATAATAAGTTGACATTGTTCCAAGGAAAGCTTTCACTTTTGGATATTCAAGAAAAAGTGTCATGGAAACAAAACAGTTCCGAGGACTTCCTTGCAAAAAAGGACACGGTGAACCGACCCAGTTTAAGATTGAAATGAACGTATAGTAGATGTAGATTACTGAATATTACTGAAACAGAGGCAAGTTGTACTACTGATTCAAGAAGCATTAAAACCGTTTGGGATTCAAGTTAGGGAGCAATATTTATGGAAGAGCAGTCAACAGATTTCGGGTCCCAGTTAAGTGTAAAAATTAAAATCAAAATTCTGCATAACCCATGGGAAATATTTCGGGTTAGCGAGGATGCCATTTCAAAGCCTTATGACTTTGTCCCATTGAGGCATTACAAAAGTTCCCGACAGTATGTAAGGTTTCAATTTATGAATTCATTACTAAACAGGGACCAATGTGTTCCAGACCAGTGTCTTCACTTGGAAAAGTGCGTAATAAATTAAACGTTTTAAGCTTTTCAACAATAAAAACACCGCGCTATAATGTTTAACTTTATATTTGAATTGCACAACGATAACACTTTTGTAGTATTAAAATGTTATGACTGTTCGCCAGTTTCAACTAATTGATTGAATCAGTAAATTATCTTATAACATGAATTGGAATTACATACGATGATAAATGGGAAAAAAAGGAAGAAATTTTACGGTAAGTGTTATACATCACCATAAAGAAACGGCAAAAGGAGTTCTACTCAGTAAATTTGTAAAACATTTTCTTGGGATTTGAACTCTTTTCAATACTAGATGACAGATAGAATCTTGCAATTAAGATGTGGTGTACACAAAAACCACAGATAAGTTTAAATTTCTTAGAAAGAAATGCCATTTCTCTACTTATGTGGATTGCTTTCTATTAAAGGTATCATGGAAATAACAAACATTTTCACAATAACATTTTCCGGTTTTTCGTAAGACATACATATTTTATTACTTTAGCAAAAGTTCTGTTTTTTCAACATCAACGTTTCGTATTTTACATGATGATTTGGTTGTTCAGAAACAAACATTTTCAGTTTTTAAAATAAATTTTATTGCTTATTTGTGTACGTCAAGGGACATAACTGTGGAATTTCATAGCAATTCATTTTTTTTTTCTTCAAGGTTATTTTTAAAGAAATGAGATGTTATTTTTCAAGTAAAATCACACATTATCATTAAAAATAAGGGGCAGTCCCCCCAAATTTATTTTGAAAAAAAAAGCCATTTCTCTTCAAAGTATCTTTCATTACATTTTATGATTTAAATATTGCATATTAGAGGTAAACCAAGCAGTTATTTCTAGTAAATTACACATTTGAAGAGAAGAAACATTGTCATGTGACTCTCAACAGCCAATCATGAAACTGAACAGTCCACTGTACTACTTAAATGTGGGATGACTGCTCCTGCCCTTTAAGTGGATGTAAGAACTTAACAAAGGAATTAGAGAAGTAATTAAAAAATATATATATATATATTTCTCCTTTGAACCCTTTGACAGGGCACACAAGCAGACAACATAAGATCTTAAATGCCATACAACCAAGGACTTCCTATACATGGACAGAGCATACTACGCGTTACATTGTCGCTACCGTAGTGTGAGAAAAGAGCGCATCAAAATGGCCGTATGCTATGGTCCTGTGTGAAAACTTGGACTTGTTCAAGTATATTTCCATATTTTGCAAGAAAGTTGAAATATTACTATAATATGACAAGGTAGGGTCAAAATCACTTCACGCATTGCAGGAATATGATATTGCTTTCCATTCAAGTTAAACTTTTGTTTAAAATATTACTGAGTCGTCGTCAAATCAGACGATTTATAGGTTCACGGCGGCCATCTTGGTGCGCCTTTTTTGTCCCAGTCGGTGGCGACCATCTACAAATAGGACGTACGAGTTACATGTTCTGTCCATGTATATAAGTCCGTGCATACAACACATCACACAGGGCATATCTTGGTATACTTTAGAGACTTCAAGGTATAGCACATAAAAATGTAATGCGGTTGTGCTGAACAGTTACTAAAACAACTATTTCAATAAACGCACACCTTGTTTCAACGTTTATTTGTGTCCTCCCATTTCGGATTTAGTTCTTTTAATTTAAGAATGTTACAAGCTCGCGCATACACACCTATCACCCCTTATAGACACTACAAAGACTATGCTGGGGGGCAGCTGACCTGACGGTTTTGTTATATTCACCCACCGGTGCTTGGGTTTATCCCTTTTCTTTGCGTTTATTGCGGGTAAAAATGGAACGTAAGGGTCATCCCATATTTGTTTTCAACACTGCACAGCGCCTTCGTCTGAGAAAAAAGAACGCGGGGTAATTTTCTCAAACACTCCCATATCTTAAGTGCTTTTTCCAAAGTTCTCACAACTCTCTGATGAAGCCGTTCGGCGGAACAAAACTAATTTTTCTAAGGTTCTCCCGATCCTCTGGCAAAGGATCGTTCAGCAAAACCAAAACTTGCTTCCCAAAGAAGGTATTACATCCACTGAAGGACGTGTATAGGACTATCTGAAACAAAACTGATAAATCACCACGTGTTAGGTGACGGTATAGGCAGTGTTTGGATTTTCACGCAAGACTTTAATGACTGTTACTCAATGAAATTATATACTTTTTAAATGTCGCCCTCTCTAATGGCTTGGAAGTCATTAAAATTTAGGGTCTTTTAAAACCAATCCCTCGTCACCAAATTTACGCAATACTGGTGCAAACAAGAGTACCAGTGTCAAATTACAAATAAGTAAAAAATATACGTTTTTGTGAAAGTCTGTGTTAACTATGTTCATAAAAGATGAGTCAAAGGTTGCAGAAGGAAGTTTTGTGTCATTATTCCATTGTAGGTTCACTGAAAATACAGGCGAGCTGTTCATGCCTCGTAGCATTTCGTCGTTACCTTTAACACGCTCACCTTTTGCTATGTTCTCTAAAACATAACCTTGTTCTCTCGCAGGTACTTGTTCTCCGTTGCTCACGAGTTGAAGTTTGCTATCTAGAAATCGTATTCCCATTTATGTTTAAAGGTATTTCAGTCATCAAGCAGCAATTTATGGCATGAAGTAATTTTATTGCACCGTTTTTTATTTACTTTTATAAGGTGTATGGTGAACCTAGATATCAGATTGATAGGACCTTCTTGGCAATGTGCCGAGTTACACTGTGACATGCTCTACTGTGCAAATATAGACGATTTGAAAGGGGGCATGATCAATTTTTTGAATCCTCGTCCGACTTCGTGCGATCAATGTGTAGACTATTTTGTGCACGGCGATGCGCACCGTTTAACAAGAAATTTCCTAACTAGCTAACAATAACCCTAAAACCTGGCCTAATTCCCTCAGCCTTACAATCGATACAATACAATGGCAACAGCCAATCAACAAACACCCTAGATAAACAGTGCGCATCTACCCTTTTGGGGAAGTTTGTTGTGTGTTAAACACGAAGGTGTACATTAAATCTTCCAGCTCCCTGATTGAATGTATCTACACAATTAACTCCCCGTGAATTAAAAGTCCAATGTATATTGCTTTTGAGAGGGTATTACAGTTTTATGTTCACATTTTGCCTTCTGTCTTCCTAGGCTCGTGCCGATTATAGCTTACGATATCAATCGGACCAGTTATAATGTTTCGGTAATTGCAGGACTTAAGAAAAAAAATACGATAGCGTCCTGTTTAGAGGGTACCTCTACTTGTGAGAAAAGACGTGATTCAGTCGGGAACGATCACTGGCGATCTGTGAAAAGTAGGAGACCATCCTTTCTAAAGTGATGTTTTGCGTACGAGTAAAGTGCTGGAAAATATATTTCAGCTTTGTCCTAAAAAAGTAATGCTCTTGTTTGTATTGGACATGTCTTGATGGCTCATCGACCTACTTCTAAAAATGAACTTTCCGTTTTGAAAATTGAGTTTTTAAATATGAATAGTGATAAATATTGGCGTTTTCCTGGAAAGGGTCATCGCGTACTGTTTGGGGCCATGTGGTCCATTTGATCCCATCTTAAGCTATAGAATTCCCAGGACCAGCCTTTCTTAAGTAATGTTTCCCTGTCAAGTGATGTGTGGGTAAAATAAAAAATCAATTTCGGTTTTGTTCTCAAAAATGTAATTAAGACCCTATCTGGGCCCGAATTTGGGCCCCCTCATAGGACCATCTCCGCAGTCATTTCGATCTAAAGTATCATTTTTGGAAACCTTTTTAAGTGGTGAATGCCCCGGGTTTCGTTTTTTTTTTAAGTTTTATATTTCAATCAACTGGTTTTGGTACTTGCAGTGTTTTTTAGCTTTACTAATGTTCTCAAAAGTGTAATTGATTGTCATTTTGGGGGCCTTTTAGGGTCCCACCTGTTCTAATGGGCCCGAATGCGAAACTTAAGAAATGGGTTTCTTTCTTTGTCACGGTATCCTCAATAGAATGGGACTTTCAAACCTTATGTTCCCGAGAGTGTAAATAACTAGGGGGCTAGCTCCCTGACTATATTGTTTAATTTATCTTCACTTCTTTAGGCCATGCGCAAGAATGCTTAACAGTTACCGGTAATTGAATGTCGGTGGAATGGTAGTATTACAAGTCCACGAAGAAAACCAAACAAACCTTGTTAGAGTTACACATATGGAAAAGTTTGACGGCCAGGTGGTCGAATGAAGGACGGTTTTCTGACGATTGTTCCCAACAGTCTAATGTTATCTGCCAACTGAAGGTAAGAAACACCCCACAATTTGGACTTTTAGGGTTAGATAAAATGAAAATTATCATTTGGTCAGGTCAGGTCAGGTTCGATGGAGTTGAACGGCCCATTTTCCAAACAATAATTGGTTCAAGTCGAGCCGGGCAAGGTGTTTTTCCAGTTGTGGCTCAATGGCTTGTTCTCCCTAATCCGTTGCTTATGCTGAGCAACAAGCGCAGTGCAGTAGGTTCAATTTTTAAAGTCTTCGGTGTGACCCGACTGTGTCTTCTTAGAGAGAGGGAAACCATGCATGTTGGTATAATGTGTCCTCATAACCCTTTCTTTAAAATATGTTGGTTTGATGACCGGAAACAATTTGGTCTTGGTAGAACGACAAGGCAACCTCCCTCAAGTGACGTTGGAAACGCACTTGTCGGAAGTCATCCCGCAAACCCGCATAAACCAGACCGTTTGTAGTTGCTAATAAGTCCAAGAGGGAACCACTGATCAAGTTTTGATCGAATTATTTAGTTGCGGACCAAAACAAAAAATGCCTGCAGTGCTCTCTTTTCAATGAAAAAATGTTCCGTCTCCAACTCATCTCTATGCATTCTAAAGGAAAGTAACCCGTTAAGCAAGGCAAGAGACGTATGTAAGACGTCACTGCAGCAAAATTTCAACAGCTGCACTTGTGCAGGTTAAGCAAAATCGTGCCAATGGGTTTTAGTGGTTGACCGGCCTGCAACACAGGAAGATATCTTTTTTTATGGTGTGATCGTGGAGTTAGGGCCAGTTTTAACCTGCGTAGAGACTTTTAATTTTGGGACTATTATTTTTATGAGTGATTAAAAGAAATGTATGAGAAAGTCAAAAGAACTGTGTTTCTTTTTATTTTCTTCGGGGACAAGACTTTCTGTCGGTCTCAAATAGTTTGATTATTGATGTTGGAACAAAGTTATGATATGGAGGAAGGGTTGAACATCCAACTCTATGAGACAGTCAAAATAACTGCGTGGCAGTTGATAAATGCTGGTATGATCGTAAAGAATATGTTTGTATGGAAAGCATAGCACTGAAAAATTCATACTCCAAGCCATAGCAAAAGTATCAAATTAAGTGACAATTTAGGTAAATCTTTTAACCGAAGCTATAGGCTTGGATTACCTAGATATAACTCAATCGGACACAAATGACGTCTTTCGAAAATGAGTATAGGAACCAGCACAAATTAAAAGTTCAAAAATAAGCAAGTCGGAGAGAAAGTACGCATGCACCTCACATTCAGCAAGATATTATCAATCTTACGACAAATGCACTCAAACATATAATCAAAGCAAACTTGAACACCCTCTAATGAAGTGAAAAGTGTGCATTAACTCCATCAGAGTCTTAATTTACTCAAAGGATAGTCAAATGCACTCCAAAATGAGGGAAATTCTCTCTTTGATGGGTCCACAGTGATCACTCTTTAAAAAGAGAGTGATCTTGCAGGTACTATTGGAAGGGTGAATTTTCACTCCTCCTGGAGTAAAACTCCCTCTTTCTGGAGGGAATGTATCTCTTCCCAGAGTGTATTCACATTTTCACTGTATTAGAGGGTGACTAATTTCACGCCTTTGCTTTTAGATTGTGCCTTTGAACTTTTAATGAAAGTCGCGTGATAAAAGTCTCCTCAAAAAATATTGCCTATCAAGAAGGAACTACAGGTATGAATCCCAAAAGGGTTGCATTAGATATTAAAGCAAGGCCGGAAAAAATAAAACGAAGATAGGAAAAATTAAATCATGGATTAGGAAAATAAATGTTAACAGTAAATTTTATTTCTTCATCCCAACTAATCATTTCAAGTAACTTGTTTTATCAAAATTCATATTTATTAACATTGCCCCAGGACAATCATTAACATTGTTCCAGGACATCTGGCAGCGGCAAATTCTTTTTCGCCCTTAGTAAATTTTCGACGTCATTCCTTGCCATTTCTTTGTGGGCCAACTCACCTGAAACAAAAATAAAAGAAAAACTTAACGTCTCTTAATAAACACTACAAATCCTTTTTTTTTATGTAGAGATGACCACACGTTTACTTCACAAAAACTATTTAAAAGAAGGTGACTTACCGTGGCTAAATATTTCCCAAATGACCCTACGTCAGCAGAAGGATCAAGCTTCTCAAATAGCAAATATTGCGGGGGCATCCATTGATACGGCACTGACTGAAAAGAAGATAGTTGAAACTTTCACCGATATCACTCAGTATTTAATATATGTAACTTGTATATCATGTGGCATATTTAAATGTGGTTTATCTGGACCATTATTTTACAGATATTGTTAATGTTGGTTCTCCGCACTTGTTTTTATGTGCGTAACAATGATTCCTGGTTATTTTGTGACCGGCCCGTCTTGGTTTTCCTTTTGTTTTTCAGTGCATGTTTCTGGTTCTAAAGAACACTACTTATGTACTTCGGTAACTATTGTGTACAGGTAGCACTTGCTGGACCTTCAAATGTTTATTTTTGTGAAATAAACAATGTTTGGGACGTGTTAGGGCAGCACTGTAGCATTCAGATGACTTTCAAGTACACTGTGTCTCCATGTCCTACATCCATTTGTTATCCTTAACACACTTTGTAATACTACACCTCCCGATCAAAAAATGTACCAAATTGCTTGTCAGCCACCTCTCATTACCTACCTTGCTGCACAGTATTGCAATGATTTCTTCAACGTTATCTGCTGACAAGAAATCGTAAAGCTTACATTGAACAGATACATCGATGGTAACTTTTCCTAAACGAAGACCATGCAGGATGAAGAAACTGCGATGAAATAGAATGAAAAAAAATGATTGACAAAAATGTGATGAATATTGGACTACAGAGCTCAATTCCGGCCTCTGCATCTTGTCGCCGCTTTGGAGCATTTCGTTTTTTGAAAATTTCCCCTCAAATATTCTCCCAATTTTGTCCCCTGAACGAACTCATAGCAGAGCAAGTTAGGAACTGTAAACATGAAATATAAATTTCTTCAGAATACCGAGACGTTTGTTAATTGGCAGTGATTATCAGCCCAATGAACAACTAACCGGAATATATCCTGCAACTTAAAACGTTACCACTTCAAAGCAATCGTTTAGTTACCTTTACTGCAGAATCCAAGGAACTGAATTACGTTTTCATTAGATGCAAATGAAGAGAGCTTTCTTGCTTCATCTGCCCGGAGCTTTAGATTTAATTTCAATAAAAACGTTAGATTAAAGAAAAAGAATTACAATCAGCAAGTCACTTCTTCCAATCCAAAACACGTCACAGTTGTTGGGGTCATCAGAAAGTTCTCAAGTATGGCAGCACAGGTCCTTCATACTTTTCGATTGAGAAATAATCCATCGCTTAGAAATCTATGATGTCTAACGCAAATTGCAATTTCAAAACAGGACTTACACACCCTCCTTAGTTTAAGGCTAATAAGTGGGTTTCAAGCAATGGTTACGAAGCACCAGAAATAATTTAAATGGCCTCTTTGTAATTAAACAAAGAAATCGATGTATTGCCAGATATGTCACTGTGTTTCAAATGTATTTCAATAAGAGTTCAATTGCTTTCACTAACGCAAAATGAGACCATTGCGTATCCTTCAATTTTATATCGGTTGGATACAATTCCACACCTAAAAAGAATTTCCTTTAAATACAAAGTTTGTCAAGCTGCAGTCAGGTAATGGCTTTAATCAAAGATTGAGTAAATGATTTATTTGTTTTTAATATTAACTTGATTCGCTAAAATGTAGTTACAATAACTGGATAAATATTTGAGATTTATTGGGTGTTTAATTTGTCCATCCATTGTGTAGTTACGGAACGTTGCCGCCCACGATTTTAATTTTGTTACCAACAGGTAATAACGTAGATGTGAACATGTACCAATCTAATTTATCCAGAATAAGAGCAAATGATGACTCGAAGATTGTGACGAAATAAATATGAGCATATGACTTAAGGGCGGTATTCAATGCCAATATCTTAGAATATGAATTGATTAGGGGTTTAGGTCAAAAAACATACCACATTTTTACCAAATTGTAAGCAAAACTTAGGTCCAAAGTGGTTTAAAAGAAGTTTCAGGACTGCAAGTAAATTTTGACAAATATAAAATTCTTCCCTCTTGGGCGAGGCGAACAATACAGATCAAACTCGAAATATTCATTATATTCCTGTAACCATTCATGGCGCTATCAAAGTACTCGGCATTATAATATCAATTGATGGTGATGACCTTTTTCCATTGAATTACCAACCCAAGTTGTGTCGCCTTAAAAGTATTTTGAACATGTCTTGTGCCTACATTACATAAGGCAACCGATTAAACAGACCATCACAGCTTTTCGTTGTTGGAAAAAAGAAAAATATTCGCAGAACCCAAAATTAAATAGCGCCACCTTAAATAGTTGCCTTGTATGAAACATACATTGGAAGGAACCGTTTACCCACACCAACCGTTCTCTTTTGAAGGAAGAAAATTAGTTGGATTCTACACACGTGTAGTTTCGGAAAGAAGATTGAACAGTCAAGCATTTCTAACGGTAAGTTGCGTTATGAAATGTTACATAAAAATGTGTAAAATTAATGTCATTGGGTTTAGCGGGTCTTTTACCACACAGAATTTTGTTTTGTAAGGCGAGGACAAATTTTCAGTGCAAACCTTTGGCCAAGATACGTATCTACAGGCCCACTCTGAGTTTCTTTTGCTTGAGTGCGATTAACGAAAATAGTATGGTACATATTGATCTCAATGGAATTAAATATTGGTTTGCACGATTCTTACAGTGTTCTTAATGCATATACTGCTTGTCACTCATGATCACTTTTACTGCGTTGCATGGTTAATTTTTCTTTTTGGTACTTCTATTGGAATTCTAATAGGTTGGGGTAGCGTACAAGAAAAATATTTTGACCCCAAAATTTTCCCAGATGATAAAAGATACCATCTCCGGGCCTTTTGATCTGCATTGAAACTATTCCTACATTGAAATTTCCTGTTCTTTAATTTTGTATGATTAGAAAAAAAAAAAACAGTTATGCAACTCCTCGGTGGAGAGTCCAGAGGGACCACCGATCCATACCCTACCCGACAGATAAGCAATTCCAAAACCCGCTTACTTTTTCTCCCCACATGATTACTTTGTAAAGTCAAGAATTGATGAAACATGGTAAGGAATGTAAATTGAAAGGTACATTTGCAAATTTGTTATGTTAACATAGAATTCTTAGGGATGAACTATGGTTTTTGTAGGTTTAAATGTTGATAGTGCGGGACAGCTGATTGACTATATGTTCGGGGTAGGGGAAATTCAAATAGCATTTACTCTGAATATAAATGTCACTTTTTGATAAACGACCCATCAATATGTTTGCCATCATCACGTTTATCACACAAGAAAGTTATATTGCGAATTATGTGCAATATGAGGTCACCAGAGGTCAAAAGGTCACCAAATTTCAACGATGCCCAAAATGTAGCACACCCATTTCGATATAGCCATTTCTACCCCCGATTTGTACAAAACACTGTAAACTACATGGAAAGTGTTGCTTAGTCATCTCCTTACATATTTAAGCACTCAATATTCCATTATTTTGTATACATTGATTTCTGTGACAACGGAAGTATGTCAACGGTCAAAAAGTTGGAAAAACTGAGAAACAAAGTTAAAAAAAAAAAAAAAAAAATCATTAAAAATACCTTCAAACTACCAAATATTTTGGTATGGGACTAAAGCGTATTCTTTAAACTTTATTTCTGATAGTTTTGGCAAGCCTTCAACCTGACCAAGATGGCGAAAATCATGAAAGGGCCGCCATAATAACAGTCTTCATTTGTAAAATTAATATGAAAAATCACTAAAAATAATTTAGACACTCTGCCCTTAACATTCGGCTATATTTTATGACATATATATTGAAATTTTGATGAGAATATTTTCTTACTGAAGTCAACCAAGATAGAAGAGAAGTAAATGGCCGCCGATGCAATAGTTATGTCACTTGAACTTTCAATATAAATACATAAAATGATCATTAAAAATATCCTTCAGTCGAAATCCCTAAATACGTTGATATGAGATTGTAGCGTATGCGTATTCTTCAAATTGTATTTGTGATATTTTAGCAGGATCTCAACTTTACCAAGATGACGGAAAAAACAAAATGGCCGCCAAAATAATAATCACAATTTATGAAAATATTACGAAAAGAATTATTAAAAATAATTTAAAAATATGCTTTCTTTCAAATTTGGCCATATTTAATTTCATATAAATTGAAATTTTATTTTGGATACATTTTTTCAAATTGAGGTCAACCAAGATGGCGGAAAGGTAAAATGGCCGCTAATGCAATTATTATGTTTATTCCCAATATAAATACAAAGATTAATCATTGAAATTATATGTCAATGAAAAATCCTAAATTTTTTGATAAGAGATTATAGCATAGTTTTTTAAGCATTATTTCTTATATTTTTGCATGATCTTAATGTACTCAGGAAGGCGGAAATAACATAATGCCGCCAATGATAAAATTAATAACAAATTAAAAAAATAATGATAACAATGCTTAGAAAATAGATTTGTAACAGATGATGACACGTGTTTGGTCTAACGGTAGAGCATCCGACTCTCACGCGGAAAGCCCGGGTTTGATTCCCATGTCGAGTCATACCAAAGACTAAAAAAGGAGGATCTGACGGCATTAATGCCAAAAATCAAGTACTCTTATTTCAGAACATTTTATCAGAATTCAAATCAAAAATGGCCGAAAAGGCAAAACGGTTGTCAAAGTGCATCCATATAATGTAACAATGTGTAAATAAAGTTTCTTCCTGATCCAGGACAACCAAGATGCAGGCAAAACGACCAGCTATGTTGAAATTACAGTATAATGTAATTAGAAGGAAAGTAATCTTTAAAGATACGCAGTTCACAGTTCTTCTTTATAAAGAGACCATGCGTTATGTCAAGAAATAAAATCTTAATTTTAAACCGTTTTGTTTGGAATTTAGTGAAACCAAGATGGCAGACATATCAACATTTAAACATACAGAAACCATAGTTTATCCCTAAGGAATCAATGTTTACATAAAAAATCTGAAAGTTTACACTTCAAACTACATTCCTAACCCTGTTTCATCAATTCAAGGTGGCAGGGTGCTAGGTGGGCCCCTCCAGCCCAAGGACTAGGAGCATAGAAACTATCACACCTACCTAATTTTCGTTTAGACGAGTTTCACCGAGTAATAACTTGCGGAACTGGTCGGCATCGTAGTACGATCTGAGTCACTCTGTAATAGATCTCAGACGCTGGTTGCTACTCATGCGGGTGGTGGAAAGTTTGAGCATGTTCATAAATTGAACCACGGATTGAAATCTTGTATTCAACTCGGGAAATTCGTAATCACGGTGAGCTTAAAACTGGAAGCACATCAAAGCGCGCAGTAAATACGCGTCAATAGAACATGATTAATTGCCGTAGAAAGTAATTCTGCAGACAAGGTCGCCCATATTCTACTAATAAAATTCGATATTATGCGGCATTCGATTGTTTAAGCAAGTTGTCGAATACAGCGACACTTATTTCAAAATACAGGAGGTTGAATTTTAAAGAAAAACGAAAGGAGTGAATGAGTCCATATTTCATAGCTTTCTGTGGTTTCGTTAAAAAATATGAGCCCATATATCATAGCTTTCTGTGGTTTAGTTGAGAAATGGAGATATATTGCAAAAAATTAATGAATCTTCAATGTTGCATATCTTGCGTTTGGAAAAGAGTATGGCGGCATGGTTTTCAGAATAGGATCTGGCAGGAGTATTTTTTCGTATTTCTTGCAATACTTTAATGAAAAACCACTAGAATATGTCTTTAAATTGCCTTGAGCAATTTTATACCTGTACAAAACATGTGGCATAACATGTCGCCAATCTGTACTGGTGGGTCTAAAAGTGTGATATCTTGAGTTACAAAAATGAAGTGGCAACAGGGTTTTGAGAAAATGGTGTGAGATCTTGGGCGTCTGTGCGAGGAGGGGGTGACATGTTCCCCACTTTTTTAGTGTAGGGGACGCAAACATAAACGTCACTCAGCACTTCTTGTGACTGATTTTCTGTACCAAGAGATCAATAAGGGCGCCGACCGATATTTGTGCTTAGTGTTTCTTCCACATATTTACTTTGGGAGCCCCGCGCACTTGCAGTCTCATTGATGTTCTTCTGATACATTATCAATTGGTCTGTATGATTATGTGGATTGTTTGTGTAAATAGGCCAGAGGGTGTGGTTATGAAGGAGCACAGCATTTAAGACTTTAAAGAAGAGAATGTTTTAATGAAATCTGTAATCTTCAGTGAATGACCAACCTGACAGGCTGGGATAGGCTAACCCATTTTAAGGAAACTGAAAGTGTCCCGGTGCACAGTCTGCATGCAACTTTTTCAGGAAAATAAATGATTTCTTATACAAAACTTCGACCCGCACCTTACACATTTACAACGATTTGACCATTTCGTATTTAGACATTTATCAGAGGAGTAAAATCACACACAGATGTTTGTTAGATAAGAGAATTCACTCTGGAATTAGAGGTACACCTCCATCTTCTGTCGGCAGATAGTATATGATGAGGCCTAGTTGGAAAGGACGATTGATGTACCTAAATGTTTTTGTATCAACAATCTTATAGTGGTTTAAAGGCAATGGTGCCTCAGTATCAGCAGTGAGTACCATACCCTCTTCGATCTGTGAATTTCTTGCAGTAGTATGACCTGTGCTTTTTTATCAAAACATGGATTTATTTTTACTATGTTCAGGAAAAATGGTTCCTGATCAGAACTTTTCCATAAATCCTTGGCAAAGCACCAATTTTTTTTGTTATTCTGATTACTCATAGATTACACCCGGTTTTTAAATTCACATTGACCGTAGAACTTTGAGGCAATAACCCACACTTAGACCATGTTTTGCAAGCTTTAGAATTTTCCTAGTGGTCCCAAATTATTGAACCATAAAGCACCATGTTGCATTCTGGGTCCCCTTCTCTTAGACACCCAGTGGTGTAGCTAAGGGGGACAGGGAGGAGGGCTCTGAAAAATTAAGAATCTCTCTCTGAGAGTCGAAAAATGCAATTCCGAATCCAGTAGTGCTCGCTCATACTTTCAGTTTGGTAAACTTTCCTGAGCTTTGGAAGTAATAAAATCGGAAAATTTCTTTATGTAATACCATATCATCAAATGAAACCGGTAACTACAGTGCTATTTTTATAAGTTTTTTTAATTCCAAATTTTCTCCAATCTGAGCTCTTGATTTTACTCTTGATTCCTACTCTTTAGTTTAAAAATGTAGTAGGAGAGCATCAATTCGAAGTCATAGGATAACATTATGTAGCAACAACGATCTTTGCTCGCCCTTCAGTCTCAGGGGTAGACAAGCAGGTTCTTTAACAACCCCTACACCTTACCAAGTTCGCTAAAGTTTGATGCCCCCTTCGGAATAACATCTAGCTATGCTACTGTAGACATCTTACCAGGACAGAAGAAAAACTTAGGCCGACCCGCTGCTTTGATATTCAAATCGAGGTCCATGTGTGGGAGATTTTTGTCCTTTCTATAAGACCCAAGTGAAAAGTTGCCAGAGTATACCTTTACGTAGTTGTTGCATTAATCGAATCTCTTCGTTTTCCCCCTAAAAGATTTATGGGAAAATATTCCAATATTTCATTAAACTATGCAGTGGTGTAGGAAGCAATATTAAAGTGGGGGACCTTTTGGACAATACAACTCACCCTGCCCCATTGACCAAAAGGTACATTTTAATGCTAAATTATTTCGCTTTTTCTACGAGCAAGAAAAATATTTTTTTAATGAAAAAATCTATTTTTTTCTAAGTGTGAACACTACGTACTGTGTAAGGAACGTAGGGCCTGATTTGCGGAGGGTGCCGAAAATTTGGGTAATTTTAAACTTTTGTAAATATAGAGCTTGTATTGCAGAAAATAGTTTTCATTCTAGGTTTTTTGTAAGGAAATTTGAATATTTAGGGAACTGTCGAAGAATCTGCGTTCCCTATCATCGTAAAGCATGTTGAATAAAGATCGTTGATGTTACATAATGTTATCTAAGGAGTGCGGATTGAGGCTTCTTTTCGACATTCAAAAGCTGCTGAAACTTTGTTGCCTTTATTTATTTTTTTTTTAGACAAAATATTTAAAAATCAAAAGGCTATATTGAAGAAATTCTTAGGGGAACGGCACTTAAGAGGTACATAGCACTTAACCAATAACTGCTTAATGAGCGGCCACTTTCTGCATTAAGAGTTGCAATTTAGGGCGCGCGAAGCGCGCAGAAATTCTCGACTATTCAACACCAATAATATGGAGCTTTCATTAAGGAGGAATCAGAATTTTAAGAAGGAAAGATTGGGAAAACGGCACCGTATTTGACTGTGTCTCAATTGGCAAATTTCCGATTTTTTCACTTTTTCGAGCCAGGGGACAATCGTCTTCTGTAATTACGTCACTGTTCCGAACGTTGAACATTGGTAAAATTTTGACACATCAATAAATAAATAATCTATCTACACAAACTGCCCAATCGACAGGGTTGAAAGGTATTTGATGATAGGAGTGTATAAGAGCATTTGATTACGGTAGACCAATGGTTCCCTGCCGGGAATATGATGTCTTGCTCAAAAGACTATCTCCAGTTGGCGCAGAGCGTACACAAATGTTTGCAAAATTGCAACCTCTCAGATAGCCGGAAATGGCATGTCTCGGGCTTGTAACTAGTACCTAATTTTTTCAATTTTTCTTACAAGTGTGAACACCACCTTTTTTAAAGTCCTCCCGACTCTCGCAAAGAGCCGTTCGCCGAAACCAAACCGTGAACTGCTTCCCGAAGAAGCAAGATTGCACGACGGCTGAATCGTTGTTGGTACATAGTGTTATCTAACGCCTACGAACTGACACTCTCCGATGACATTTCAAAAGTTTCCCAAAATTTGCTGTCCTTGTTAGAAGAAATATTTCAAAATGAAGAGCCTTCACTAAAGAAAATTTGGAATTCTATGAAAGACAGTTTTCAAAAAAAAAAAAAGAATATAGCTGCCTATACCTCTTGATGATTCGGTGTCTCATATGGTAAATATCCGATTTTTTCCTTTCCAGAGCTCGAAAAAGTTTACCACACTGATTTATGAGCGAGAACTAATACATTTCATACTGCATCTTTCTTACCCGGGTGGTGGGGGCGGTATGGTGGAAGCATGCTCCAACCCCCCTTTTTCCACTGGGGGCTTTCGCCTTCGGCCCGCTTCCTGCGCTTTTGCAACTATGAAAATAGATTTCTTTCATTGCATTCTGCGAAACGCAAATCCTACCTTCTAAATTCTATGCCAAATTTGAAAAGAAGTCGTGAAGCATACCACTAATATTTTGACGTGAAAGCAGTACAAATGGCGTTCTATTACATATTTCATAACTTGTTACCATAGGTTTTCATGACCCCTGCAGATTTTGGAAGAATTGGTCACATTTGTTATGTTAACCATGTTCAAACCCTTGTAATGTCTCATCTTGGAATTATCGACAAAACGATCTGGAAACAAAATAAGCTTCGAACTCTAACTTAAGTCCTTTCCTCTGGGGAGTCTGCCAGACAAAAAATCCCACCTAGGGTAACTTTCAAGGGAATTTTAACAGAATAGATACAGTCTACAAGGTGTGGATGTCTATAGCCTAACAACAATTTGTAATGTAAAATATGAATGGAAAATTTGCTTGCCAGGCACGTACTCACCTTTTATCTTTGTTCTTAGGGCAACAAAACATAATTAGCAGTAGTCATTTCTATGATTGGAGTGATTTTTCATGTCAGGAAGCTATTTAAGTTTTTAATAACAGAGATCGTTCTAGTCCACAAGCAGACTAGGAACTAGGAAGTTGTACCTAAAACACCTTTTCCCTTGAGAATTAAAAGCAAAAATATTATTTTCCAATGTGAAGAACGTGAAAGCTATGCGAGTGATATGGTGAAAGCTAAACATTTCGGTGAGACTTCCATTTAAACGAACACGTTTTCTCCAAAAATATCAAGAAATGCATTCAATCGCTTTTGGTACAAAAACAAATTTTAGGACAGCCATTGAGCTTCGTGTGGTGCAAGTAAAATTCGGACAGTCATTTGAGTTGTTAAATATGGTTTTAATGACTCAGAAAAATACCAGACGAGCTGTAAATCAACGCGATATGGCCTGAAAAGAAAATGACAATAGTTCTGAGCCCCACGTTATACTGAAGTCTTGTAAATAATTTGCTCGAATCGGTGTAATATTTGGACGAAGATTGGAAAATGTCGGATGTTCTCCCGCACTGCCAAATTACCCAGACGTGGGGGGGGGGGGGGGGTTACATCTATTCTGAATTCGGACAATGGTAATGAAAATCGGACAGGTTGTTTTTCTTATACACAAAATGATGCAGTGTGACAATGTTTCCTGTAATTCTGCCGTAAATATCCACCCACCTCGTAACGTGACATTTTTCAAAAAGTGTTAAAAGTAAGTAATTTTTAGTCGGGAATTCGGACGCTCATATCGACAATTTCATCAAATCAATAGCTCTTGATATGAATAGGCCAGGAGTCGCAAAAAATATGAATGAATGAATGAATGAATGAATGAATGAATGAATGCATGAATGAAATATGAATTGGTCTTCAATCATAATGCTCTTTTGCATTCAACCAGTTTTTCGTCGTACATTTTATCTGGAAATTTTCTGATCACTTAACAGGCTGTTAATATTTTATGTGAGAGTGCAACTTTTATTTTTTTTTATTGCGAACGAAAACAAAAAATGTTAATTGCTACGTCTTCCAGCCAAACGGGAAATGCCATTTTTGGTCGTCTGAGGTACGATTTGTTTTGAAAATGTCCTGCACTTTCCGCGCCAAACGAGAGAATGGTGCCTCTTTAAACAGATCACCAATATTTGCAGTTAATATAGGGACGTGATGCGTTATGTAATTTATTTAATTAGGTAATAAATTTAATTAAGCTTACTGTGAATTCATTAGCCGATTTCTCGTAAAAAACATGTTCGAATAGAATGGAAGTTTCACAAAATTGTGAACATTTAGTCACTTTTTATCATACCAGATCCATACTTTTTATTAATAATCCCTTATAAAAAAAAAAAAAATTGTCCCGAGGTTTGGTTCAAGTGTTATGCAGCCAGTAGTTTGGAATCGAAATGGATCCTCGCTTCCTCCAATTAATTTCACAATCTGAAGGCACCGTACATTGTGCATTAAGAGCATTTACTGGCATTGTCTAGAGAATGCTTCCAACAAGGGAGCTGTCACTTCCCTGTTTTAGCTTACAAAGAGGCGCTTTTGCATGACTTTCGTACAGTAAGCTACGTTTTTATATGACGGCTTTGCAAGGTTTAACCTTATCGTTACTTTATTGATTGTCAAAGGTACAGTTTATCTTGTATCACATCACCTCTTATACACGATGAAGTGTCCCACTACGTAATGCGGTGACTCCTTATATAAATAAATATTATGAAATTTGACAGTCCCCCTCAAAATTAAGTAAAATGAAGAAGAGTTTTGTCGCAATTGCTTCAATTTCAACGCTGATTCATAATTACCCAAATGTTCTCTTAAATCAGAGTTTAAAAATGCATTTGTCGTGAAATTAAACTTTGATAATATTTAGCAAACGTCGTAAATTAATACCCACCTTTGATTAAAATCTTATTCCTAGATGCTATTCGGCATTTAGAAATTGCCACCTACACGTAATTTCAACCCATAGTTGTTGCAGTTATATAGCAATATAGTCATTACAAGTGTAAGTAAATGTATTATTCGTTCTTCCACAAATGTTTCTGATGAATGGTTTCAAACACTTCTTTAAAACGTTTCAGCAGGTTCTTCCTACATGAAGGATGAATTTTCAAACCGCTCCAAGAGAGTTCAACGTTTTTTCCGTCGTTTCGGCATGGTGCTTCTCAACGGGTGAGTTATGCTGCTATGCTTCAAGCACGTCAAAGCGCAATGTGGTGTATGGCAGCTTTTTGTACAGGTATTTAACTAAAGTTTGCATTCCCCTGGATACTTTGATGTCGTATTGGTGTTGTGCAAAACTTATTTGGAGGAAGGTGTAAGCTTGTTGTGTCATTCATTTTTATCTCAATCAAACCTGTGTCGAATGCGTTGCATCTGTTGGCATTTTGACTAAACAGTGTAGTTGGAAAAAAAATCAACATCCAAAACTTTGTTTGTACGTTCTTATTTTTGTTTGTTTGCAATTAACTATAGGTATTTCAGCTCACATGTTCTATTAATTCCTTGAACCATTACACATTCATTTCCAATTAAGCAGGGAGCTGTTACGGAAAGAGAAAAAGCACTTCATCCAAGTTCATCCAATCAAACAATATGTATTGGGACTACTTTAATCTTTTCTATGAGAAAAGGCTTTGATTGACAGGTCATTGATTACTTCTTGTAAGTTTGTTTGACTTAGCCCTCCTAATGATAAATCAACCCTCCATACTAGCGTAATGTTCTAACAAAGAACTCATTTTGACAATGCGTAGAAGCTATCAGCATTGCCGACAAGTGTGACACCTGCGTCAGCCTTTTGGACAAAACGACTTTACTGCACTTTTAAGTAATCAGATTCTTTTATTTTTCTATTTTTTCCATTGGTCACTGACATCGCTTTACGAGTCGGATTTCCCCAAGTAAGCACCAATGGGGAGATATAGTTCTTGCATGCCTCCTTCAAGTGTAAGCAGCCAGTAAGTGTAAGCAGGCAGTTCTGAACAGCCACTAGAAGTTGCTTCTTTCTTATTTGAGTAAGCATGACATCACAGCGTTTGCAAATGGAATACACACAAACTGGCTGTTTTGAAATCCAAATTTCGACCTTAACAAATAAAGCAATATTATCAAACAAAAGTATCAAAAATTTTTATAGAGAACGCATTTTCCGATAGTTTTGCAACATTTTTGAAGCATTTCATTTAATGAATTCGAGACGATTTTTCGAACTCGTGAAAAAAGTTTCATTCTGTTCTGAAAATCTGGCTTGTTTGCGAAAACGAGGTTTTTGCACAGTTGCACAGTATGCAAGAAAGAGAGTTCGTTAGAAATTTTCATAGCCATCAAATAAATCTACAGTTACAAGGAAAAATTTTTGAACACGGTCAGGTATTTGCATTGTATTTTCCTGAAGACGGTCAATCCCGCTTTGTTTATGCTACGAATCTCTTTGCAGTGCACATGTTTGTGTTTCAGCCATCTTGAAACGCAATGCATGATGGTACCTAGCATATTGTAGCACTGCGTTACAAGATCCAACAAAATTCACATGCTTCGGGCGTGCACGTACGTATAAGTGATGCGAAATTATCATTGAATATTTCTTGTTCTCTTCCCTTCAAAATGATATTTCAACATATTCTCACCTTAAAGACCGAATATGTGCCGTTTTAAACTTCGAAAGTGAGCTCTCGCTCCTTCGGTTTTTTCAGAAAGCTTATGACAAATTTAGAATCTAAGCCAAAGTTCAACCCCTGACAACCGTTTTCTACTAAAACGAGTTTCTTTCGAATATTTGACTTTCAATTTGTCTTCAATTGAAAAAAAAAAAAGAAGAAAAAAAAAATTCAATTACTTAAGAACTTGGGAGAGATTCATTGACATTTTTAACGGGTGTCGGTTGATCTTGCACTCGAGACCCTCTAGCAAACTATTCAGGATTTTGTGGTTGAAACAGGTGTGACGTTTGTCACACCTGTTGAATAATGAATCAATTGCAATGCAGATATTGAAGGGTTTTCAAAAAAAAAAAGAAAAAAGAAAAAAACACTTTTATAGAGAATCCTGTTTTTAAAGGGTTAGATAAACCAAGGTGGTAGGACCGGGAGCAGTAAGAATTTAGTGCTGAGGTAAACTCTGTTGATTTAGAACCTTGTCAAAATCACGTGGAGTATGTGGAGGATGTTAGAATTCTTGTTTTGACTTGGCGTCATGCGAAATATGGTTTCAAATTTAACGACATTGACGTGCCGTGTCACTTCAGCTTGAAAATCGGTCATTGGGAGTTTTATGGGCAGACTCTTTTACCCTCTTGGTTTCTTAAATACATTTGGCATCAGAGTTTAAATCTTATTACAAACGCCATAGAAGCTGGAGAATTAAGTGACCTAAGGAACTGTGGGACAACATAGTAAAAATATTAAGCAATTGGTTTTGTGATCAAACAGTTTTATTAGGTGTCATTGATTGTCTCCGAAGTCATAATCGCCCCTGTTCGTACAGTTACCCTACCAAGGTTGGAGTTATTAGGTGGATTGTTGAGGGCTAGACTGTTGTCCTTGGGGGTACTATATACCTGAAATTTCCAGAATCGATCATTTATAGGTGCTGGGCAGACTCAACAATAATGTTATCTTTGAATAAGTGAAATCCTACACAGGGGAAAATATTTGTTGCCAACAGGGTCAGGGAACAAACCCAAGTTGTTGGTTACCCACTTGTGGCTTATAAACTACCTACTTCTGATCTTTGGCTCAATGGACCATGGTGGCTTTTGTCCATATATCTATCTCAGCTTTTTACCAAGATGAGGGGGCATAAGGGCCACCTTACGTGGAGAAGAGGAAACGGGAAACTCAAATAAGTCTGGCCAATTAACACAATGAATACCGCTTTTCAGGGACAAAGTTGGACACTATGGGCAAAATTGTGAGGGAAGTAGCTTCTGTAGAAAGATTCATTGATAATTTGAAGGGAAATCTGTACGTGAAAGAAACCTGGGAAATCAGATAAGGTTGAAGTTGCACGGGTGCATACAACCTTGTTCTTCTTTATCCAGAAACAGCAGTTTGCTGTTGAACTTGATGATTTAAGCAGTGGTAAGCAAATGCTATTTAAGCAGTGGTAAGCAAATGCCATTCAGTAAACCTTTGTTCAAAGGGCACCTCAAGTGAGAAAAATCAAACCTTTATAACCAGCATGTAAAATGAATTCTCACAGTCCAACTCCCATCTTCATAGGACATTCTTGAGCCTAAATGTAAAATGTTAAAGTTTTTTCCATCAAATTAAAATGTTACATTGCGCAATAATTTGTGATCTCATTGTTGTACTCAAATTACAAATTTGGTATTTCTTTGTTTTTCTGAAGTTTACTGTACCTTGTACCATAGTGTAATAGCACTCTAACCATTGTAAGGTTATAAAGTAAATTAAGCCCGTTCTGTGCAACATGCTATGCAAGAAAGCGGGACGTGTTCAAGGTCAGAAAAGCATGTTTAATTTTAAAGAGAAACAAAGCCGATAATGTGAATTGCACAAGAAGAATGTCGCAAATTATTGGAAATGAACTTATTTGTTTTGATTGAATACATTTCATCAAATTATATCTCGGCTCAAGAATGTCGTACGAAGATGGGAGTTAGACTCTGAGGATTTTTTTCGATCCTGCTTAATATATATGTTTTGACTTTTTGATTGAGAAACACTTTAAGTGTACTCAATTTTCTTAACTTGGAGGGCTTGCTGAGACTAAAGAGTATGCTCCACCTGTTATCAGATTTAGCTTACGAAGAAAATCACCCTTTCATATTACCCCCTTGTTTTGTTACTTTCTTGGTGGCGAGAGAACAGCATAATATCTTTGGTCATGCAGTGGTTGGAATTCTGATGAGAGTTATTCGGGGACACTACTGGGTAGTAGACTAAAGATTATCCGGGGAATCGACTGGATAGTAGGCTAAAGACGTTTGACAAAAAGAATTAAATATGAGTGTTACTCATGTCAGCAACAAGAGATTAGAATCAAGTGCCAGCCAGTGGCACCTTTTCCTAAAGAACGAGAGCAGGAGGCAACAGCGCTAGAATCCCCCCCAAAAGAAACGAAACAAGGTAACTTGCTTAAATTCCTTTTTTCAGGGAGTGTAGGTATGGATTTTGCGGAAACTACTGTATCCTAGTATCCTAGGCAAAAGCTGTAGTTACTGTTACTCTTTTTCCCACGTCCCAAGTGTTGATATTCTGCTTCCGACACTTACGAAAATTGTGAATGATTCCCTGGAAACTGGTATTTTCCGAGATCACTTTGCAGAGCTGCTATTACTCCTTTTTTAAAGAAGCCATCCTTGGATGGAAATGACCTGGCTAACTACCGGCCAGTATCTAACATTTTGTTTTTTTTTTCAAAGGCTATTGGAAAGGTGATCAAAGTTCAACTTATTGAATTTATGTGCAAGCACAGTGTAGGTGAAGTTAACCAGTCTGCTTAGAAAGAAAATGCAAGTACAGAAACCGCACGGCAGAAAGTCAAAAGCGATACTTTGGATGCTGTAGACAGATAAGAGGTTGTTTTTGTGGTCTTACATGATCTATCTGGAGCATTTGATACTGCCAGCCTTGATGTACTTCTGAAGCGCTTGCACTTCGATATAGAATTATCTGGAACTGCTGTATATTGGTTTAGAAGCTACTTAAATAGCAGATCGAGTTGTGTTTGTATTGATAACGTTCCCTCTGCGCAGTCTAAACTTATCTATGGCGTTCCTCGGGGTTCTGTAATCGAACCAATTCTGCACTTTTTCTTTCTAGATTAGACTATGGTAACGCCCTCATCTATGGCGCAAATGCTCGAGACTTCAACCGTCTCCAGCTGTTGCAAAATAGAGCTGCTAAATTGATTCTTTCTGCCTCTAGACTGGATAGTCCTTTACCTTTAATGAAAAAAAACTTCACTGGCTTTCTATCGAAAAACGAATTAAATTTCAAATATACCTTTACGTTTACAAATGCCTGAATAACAGCGGACCAATTTATCTCACAAAATCTTTAATATGGAAACAACTGCAGTAAAGAGGTCCGCCACTGATAAAACTTTATTAATAGTTCCGTCTAGAAAGAAACACGTTGCCAATAAGGCTTTCTCCGTAGCTGGCCCCTCACCTTGGAACACACTCCCGCTAAATAACAGGGAGCTCAATCAGTAACTACTATGTAAAAGTAGTTAATGATTTTTCCAACTGTACTATACTTTACCGTTCTCTTTTTGTTTTTAAGCGCTTTTGATCATTTGGAGCTAGTGCTATAGGAATATTTGTATGCATTTATGTATGTATGTATGTATGTATGTATGTATGTATGTATGTATGTATGTATGTATGTATGTATGTATGTATGAATGCATGCATGTATGAATGCATGCATGCATGTATGTATGTATGTATGTATGTATGTATATGTATTTATGTATGTACGTACGTATGTATGTGTGTAATCACTCGTGCAATTGTGAGGGCCATTCACTTAGAAATGACAGATTCCCTATCCCTGGAAGATTTCATACTGGCCTTTAGGTTTGTGGGCAGAGAGGTTTACCTACTGAGGTGTTTTCTGACAATGCTGAAACATCATCCCCTTGACAGAAGCGTCGATGCTGGGGGGGGGGGGGGGCTGGGAGGCCATTGTCCCATTAATGAAAATATTCGAGGGGGAAACACATTGTTAAGCCTTCCCCAATAAGTTGGACAAATTACAAAAAAAGCAGACAGCATAATCAAGATGTAACATTGTGGTGTACAGATGACTTAAGGGTTTCTAGGAAGGTCAATTTTGAGCTTATTTTAAAGAAATGGCGTTGCATGCAAAGCTCCCTCTGTATTGTTTGTATAGGAATGCTTATGTTAGTGTGTATGCGTGCTGGTTAGTGTGTGCATAGCGGGTATTTGTTCGCGTTCTTGTTGGTGGACTGCTTATAGACGAATCCGGTCGTGGACACGAGCCGAGGTTCCACATCTACGCTCCTGCACCTTGGTGGGGCGGATGGTGGGAGTGGTTGGTAATAAGTGTCAAGAGCGGTCTAAGGGAGTCAGGGGCAAATGTTTATTGGAAACTCTTTTAGTGGAGGCTGAAGCATGCCCTGATTCAAGACTTTGGTTGGTGATGGGATAGACTCGTTGGCTCTATCGACACCATCACATTTTCTGATTTGGGGTTGAAACAGTGTCCAACCAGAGTTTGATTTGTGTTATCAGGAAGTTGTAACATCATTAAACCTGCAAAATAGAGAAAACAGACACCACAATTGCTTGAGCAGTTCTCAACAGAATGACATAAAGGTTATCTTTGCAATTTACTCCAATACTCAATAGATGTTAGAAACTAAGTGACCTTCATATTGCGTCTGTTGTTTTCCGCAAGAAGGATTTTATTTCATTAAAGAATGAGATGGTCACTTGGGGTAGTTTCGGAGAAGTATCATGGTGGAGATGGCATATGTAGAAGTGTTAAAGTTAAAAATCAGAAAGGTGAATATGTCAGATCAATTCTCAATTCAGCGCTTGTATGAATTTGAAATTCATCCTGTTGACCCCCTGTTTCCGATGGGTTGAGCGCGGCTGCATTCAGGTATGCCCCAAGATCAAAGAGATTGAGTTGAAAATATTCAAAGTGTGAAATAAAAACATGATGTCAAAGATGGTGGAGTGAATAAAACATTGAAGTATCATTCAACAAGTAGAAGTCGTGTATCTTAGCCAAGGAAAAACTTAGATTTGTAAATCAAGAGCAACAAATTTGGGAAAGTTTGGCTCTGACACTGTTATGAACATCATATGAGAGTAGTCATTAAAGCATCAAGCAAAAAAGTAAGCCGTATTATTTGATTATTAAGTTTGATCCCTCGATAGGACAGCGACCATTCATTAATGTTGCTTGTAAAGGAAACATTAAGTTCACTGATTGCTCCAATGGGGGAGGGCGGGGGTATGTTGTGATACGTAAACGCTCCTGCATTCCCCTAAGTACGCACTAATTTGGAGGTATAGTTGCTGCATGCTTTCACATAGGCTTTCATTGTTTTTATGTAAGTGTAATGGCGAACTGATGTTGAAGAGTGTATTATGAGACGCAATGTATACGTACAGTATACGCGAACAATTCAAATTATAAATTGTCTCTTCGTTTATTGTTTACAATAATGAGAACATTATTGTCCCTCCAGTTCTCAAACTTCGTGTGGGAAAATCAGGATCACTTTCGAAGAAACTCTATTACAAAGGACAACTAAAAACAACAGTTTGGAATCTACTTTGAACATAAATTCAAAACTTCATTTGCATTTCTATGGTGCAAAATGCCGTTTCTTACTATTTTGGGGGTTCCAGACCCTTACATTTTTATAACGCCCGTGCCTATGGTGGCCCGGGGCATTGCTAGTGTTTCTTGAAGTATTTCATTTTTTGTGCAGAGTCAGTTAGATAGAGTTTTACGGCCTAGTTTCCAACCTACTGGTTTTCGTGCAGAGAACCCTGCCTAGTTTCCAACCTATTGCTTTTTCCGTGCAGAGAATCCAGCACCTCAGCTTACAAGGAATTTTTCTATGTGGTTAAATTAAGTCCACCCATGCTTGTCCGTTCGTGTAGATATAGCAAAGCTTGCAGAAATTCGTGCATGTGTCGTTATTTTTTTGGGAGGATTGGGTTTTGCCTTCTCAAGCGGAGAGAAGTCCATACGCCAATGGACAAAACCCAAAGAATAATATAGGTTGAAAACTGGGCCGTAAAATTTCATCTAACTTACTGCCAAACGAAACAAAAAAGTATTTGTTTAGAAATTTCTAAAATGAACCAATTTTAACTTTCTCACAAGGTATCCTTTGTGCCCTGGTGCCAGGGCCTGAAGACATTCACGTGTTTCATGGAGAGTCTGGAACTCTCACATGCAATGTGGAACCGGGAGACTTAGTCATCTGGTCTGACATCACTTCTGGTGTTACTATTTTTGCTGGTGAGGTCGGTAGTAATGAAATTAAACGTGGAGACACTGCGGGTGTAGGGACGAAATATGAAAATTTTGACTATTTTAGTCCGTCTGGCTCTGTGCAGTTTGACCTGGTCATTAATAATGCAGTTTTTAATGCAGATGAAGGAGTATACGGATGTCACGATATACTTTCCTTGGCTGTAGATGGAGAAGTATTTATTGAAGGTAAGAGTTTGCGGTGCTGCCATTTCATATTTCATTAGGGCACACATTGCCCTTTGGACCTAAAATTTCTGAACTCTCTGAAGAACTTTTATAAGAACACTATGTGATTTGTCATATAATGTTTTGATAAACGTTTTTCAGAGTGTACAGAAATTTTAGGTCCAAAGGGCAATATGTGACCTAATGTCTGTATTGGGAAATATTGCATAATGGTCAACCCTTCCTCCACTTAATGTTAAACATAGCTACCAGCCTGTCATAATGGTGTTTGGTTGGTTTTCATATGGTGCTCTTGAAGCTAAGTTTTGGAAATGGAAAAGTATTCATTGAAGGTAAGTCTGGATGACACCACAACTTTTTTAGCACTGCATTTCTGAAGCATTACAATGGACTGAAGTATTTCATCTTCTTTAAGTTGCTTTGTTTTTTCTATACGAAATTATTCCATGACGAAACATAAGTGAGTTCCAGCAGAAAATTTCACCCGGATGGTGAAAGGTTATAACAGTTGAACAATCAGTCATGCACTTTGTAATTATGACTTCAAAAATAATATAGAACAATTAACTGCCAACAGAGTAACAGAGTAAGTAGGACTATTAGTAGCATGAAAACAACAATTCTCATCTTGTAAGTGAAATAATTTGAATGCAAAATGGATTAAAAGGAAATGTTTATCCTTGGTAGAAAGTACGTATAATATTGAACTTTAAACCTTCGTGGGGGTGTTAACCTGAGCTGAAACGTATTTTTATGGGGGAGGGGGGAGGCATGGACACTCCCGGTTGTAAAAAAACGTACTGTGCAAGAGGTAAAAAAATTGGGAAAAAGCATTTTCGTGTTAAAATAAATCAAGTCAATGGGTTTCTTACCAAAATATGGGTGCATTTCTCCCAATCATCGCCCATAGGATCTTCATGCACCCGCAACTCTGATGTTAATGTCTACCTCATTCTTTAATCCTATCCTGTCCTAACTTAAGTTTTTGTCTAGTCCTTAATTTTATTATGCTTATGAACCGAGCTTTAATCAAAATGTTTATCTCATCTCAAGTAGATTTTCGGCTTAGAGTATTTTGCAATAAGTATCTAAACCTTTAACCTGATAACCATTTGGTCGTAAGGGTGTCCTGCCATATCAAACATCGTCAATCGCTCTGCGAAATATTATACACACCATGAGCGGCGCAATGAATTTATATGTTTTGCATTTGTTGAAGTTTGGCAAATCTTTTAGGTAGAGAATCAATCAGAGTGTATACAAACGTTTGCTGGTTCATATCTAGTAGTCGTTTCTGAGTTATTCTCTTTACTACGATCTCATCTCCAATAATTGTCCATGTGGTTTGGTTTGAAGAAACAGCAACGTCATGAAGAGAAGTAGATAGTTTAGACTATGTTATGTGACATTACAGATCTCACACTTCCACGGAGATTTTTAAACGGAGTAGGGAGCTATACAAGGTAGAGAAATATCGGCGACAAATGCAAAACGCAGGTAATTGGAGTTACTTCAATCCTTTTCAAACACCTAAATTTCGTTATCAGATTACTTTGCTCCCAACATTTGAATCCAGTAAGGTCTTCTTGTTCATAATTGTCTAATTTATTTTCGAAATTTGAATCAAACAGGTTCATTACTTTTTTCATCATAGAGACTGTACATCTTAGACGATTCTATTTCTTACTTCAAAATGAAAAGTTAGTTACTTAGATGGAGATTTTAGACCAGTTTTCAAGCAATTGATTCAAGTCTATCCAGTCATGACCTTTTTCAGTTGAAGCTAACTAGCTTGTGTTTCCATATTCAATTGTTCCATTCAATTGTTTTTCAAAGGTTCCATTTTTAAAGTCTTCAGTGAAAAGACTTGAAATAAATTTAAAGAGGAAATTGATGAGGGAAATAGTCCAATGTTTCCGACTTTTTCGTAAGTGTGAACACTAGTCTACTGGATCAGGAGAATAATTTGCGGAGTGCGGAGCGTGCCGAAAGTTTCACCCTTTTTAAACAAATATTTGAAAACATAGAACTTTATTACAAAAAAATTGGAATCCGAGTTTCATGTAAGGAAAGGAAGAATCTGAATTTCCTATTGGCAAATCTGAGATTCCACGGCTGCCAAACGTCTTTGTTGCTTCATAATAAGATAATGTTATCTGAGGCCTATAAATTGAGACTCCTTTGTCACTTTAAAAGTCAGGAGTGTAGATCGAGAGAGAACTAAGAATTTTATGCAAGAAAGCTCAAAGAAATAGCCATGTAGTATTTGCCGGTGGCAAATTTCCGATTTTGTCATTTTCCAGAGCTCAAAAAAGATTACTAAACTGACTTATAAGCGAGTACCACTCGATTAGGAATTGCAATTTGCGGAGCGAAAAGCGGACGGAAAATACAAATATTGAGCCTATGTTTGAGAAAATTCGGATTTCCTGAGGATCGGGAAAACCACACTGTAGTGCAATGATGCCACAAATGGCAACTTTCCGAAGTAATCATTTTTCAGAGAGTAGGAGTAATCGACCCTGCCCCCCCCCCCACTGTAGTTACGACACTGGTAGGCTCCCTCGGAATGCAGTTGGCTACGAGAACATCTTCTCTCCTCAATCCCTCCTCAGTTGTAAAAAAGCAGGAATCAGGTAATACTAAGCTTCATTTCGATTGGGGCTTAGTCCTTACAAAATGAAATGCGACAGCTCTTAAATCCAAGGGTCCATGCCCTTGAACGAAATACTGAACTTAAATGGATATCGGACAACGTTAATGCCAACTCATGAAATTCCTACCATGCAATTCAAATCGGAACAACTTTAAAACTGGAAAATCCCCACTTTTGACAATTCTCATTGGATAACTCCTATCCGTACGATACCTACCAAGACAATGTCCAACCGGACGTTAATTAGGTTGGATTTTACAGCTCAGTTGATAACCAATTGCTTCAATTCGGACCGGCCACTGCCTCTTTCCCAGACATTTTTCACTTGTTTCTTTTTCCCCCGCACTTCATCACAGTAAGGGCCGTCGTGACCGGGGAGGCAGTGTGAGGTTGTCTCTCTCATTTGTCAGAGCAACGATTGTTCTGAAATTCCAGTTAGAAATGTCTTTCTCATACTCAGTCTATCACGTTTTGTTGGTAGAATTTCAGAATGGGTATGTGGATCCAGAATGGCTACCAAAGGATCCCTAATTGTTTTAGGGAGGTATGAACCAGGTTATCTAGTGTTGTCATCAAAGGTAAAATTCCCAAAGAATTTCCAAGATGACCATCTGAGAAACCAGAGGTCAAAAAGTAAACTGAAATGGACATTTCTTTTACGTTTTCTGTCACAAAAAGATTTTTCTTTATATGAGAAAATTACTGACGTGTCAGAAATACACGTAGTGAATTTTAAAAGGGGCTAAGCCTTCCAACAAAATGTATAAAATCTTCTAATTTGCGACAAAGACACGACGTCACCCCAACATTGTCATCCATATACCTTTTTGTAGAGGATCGGTGTACCGCTACTAAAACTTGAAAAGTCACACTCATCAAAGTGTGACATAGTGATGCCGGCTACAGGTGGACCCATTTTAGTGCAATGCAACTCCCTTTACCTGGCGAAAAAAAGGGAAACATTGCGTTTCACCTGATATTTATGAGGGTCGGAAATCTCCCTTTACTCAAGAATTACATTGGCTTATATCAGGGAATATCTGGCTGTTATAAAGTTTTATATGGGCATATGAAGCCAGATATAAAACCCTATATAGGTATCTTGATGCGTCATATCAAGTTTTAAATGGTCATATCAAGCCAGATATAACTTGAAGACATGCATTTCCAGATATCCAAATTAAGTTTTATATTGCCATGTCAGTCCAGTTAAAACGTGATGAAATGCAAGTCCATATATGTAAAAACGTTTGGCCATATCATTTCAAATATAAGTAAATGAAATGCCTTTACAGATATTCAAATAAAGTTTTATACTGCCATATTAAGCCAGATATAACTTGATGAAATGCCAGTCCAGATATGTAAATAAATTTTAAGGTGACCATATCAAGCCAGATAAAACTTGGTGAAATGCCAGTCCAGATATGCAAATGATATAAGGCCATATCAAGCCAGATATGAGTTGATAAAATGTCAGTCAAGATATGTAAATAAAGTTTAAAACGGCCGTATCAAACCAAAAATAACTTGGTGAAGTTTAAGATGGTCATATGAAGCAACTTGATGAAATTCCAGTCCAGATATGTAAATAAAGTTTAATATGGCCATATCAAGCCAGTTATAACTTGAAGAAATACCTTTCAAGGTATGCAAATAAAGTTTTAAATGGCCATATCAAGTCAGATATAACTTGATAAAATGTGAGTCAAGACATGTAAATAAAGTTTTATGGGGCCATATCAAGCCAAATATAACTTGGTGAATTGCCTTCTAAGATAAATTGGAATCCAGATACGAAAATAAAGTTTTTTATGGTCATAACAAGCCAGATATAAATTGATGAAATTCCGGTCCAGATATGTGAACAATGTTTTATACGGCCATATTGAGTCAAATAGAACTTGAGGAAATACCTTTCCAGATATGCAAATGATAAAAGGCTCGATAAAGCCAGATATAACTTGACAAAATGTGAGTCAAGATATGTAAATTGAGTTTTATATGGCCATATCAAGCCAAATATAACTTGGTGAATTGCCTTCTATGATATGCAAATAAAGATTTACATGGCCAAATCAAGCTAGATATAACTTCATAAAATTCTTTGTTAGCTAATTATTATCGACCCATATCCCTTTTAAATACAGACTTTAAAATTGGAGCAAAAGCTATCGCTTCTTTGTTAAAATTTGAACTTGATTGGTCCAAGTCAGACTGGTTTTCTCAAAGATAACTTTATTGGTGAGAATGTAAGATTTTTCTTCCACTTAATAGCAATACCTATACCAATGAAAAAATGCCAGGTTCGTTTTTTTTGATCGGTTATGAAGAGACTTTCAACAAATTGAAATTTAATCTTATTCAGGCTGTACTTTCATTTTTTAAATTTGGTAATAGCTTAAAACATTGTAGCTACACTCTAAAAAATATTTAAACGATTTTGTTAAAAAATTAGGATACTCACGAAATTGAGTATTTCTACTCGAAATAAGTGAGTACTTCAACTCAATTTGCGTAAAATTTTGCCCAAATTCAGCAATTAGTGTAAAATTTTGCACAAATTCAGTTGTAGTAGTTACTTATTTCGAGTAGAAATACTCATCTTCGTGAGTATCCTAATTTTTAAACAAAATCGTTTAAATATTTTTTAGAGTGTTTACTTTGTATGAAAATGCCCGGGTATGCATTTGTAATAGTACCTGTTCATTAGGCTCTTTCCCCATTTCAAAGATGAGTTAGGCAAGACTGTCCGCTGAGCCCGTTCCTATTCACTCTTTCTGTAGAAGTACTTTCCTTGAAATTTAACCATTTAAGCCGTATTTAAGGTATCTCTATTAATGGTGTTGAGACTCGTGTTATTCAATATGCGGATGATACTTCATTCATACTGGACGATAGCGAAGAAACCTTAAAGGAGTTGCTTTCTGTTCTTGATAATTTTAATCAAGAATCTGGGGAAAAGAATAATTTTTCAAAGCCTCATTTGTTTACATTGAGTCCTTTTGTTAACGAAAATCCACTATTTCTCACCGATTTGAACAACAAAGACACCTTGGATCCTGTCCACATGTTAGGTATTGCATTTACTCATAATTTAGATGACTAATTTCGCCTCAATTACCACCCGAAGCTCTCTCGGCTAAAAAAAAAAACTCCCTTCGAGTCTGAGCAAGTCGTGACTTAACCCCTAATGGCCGTAACATTATTGTTAAAACTTTAGGGCTTTCTTAGCTAGTGTATTAAAGAACTCGAGAGAACTTTGTTTGATTTTATTTTGTCTGGTAGTCCAGACAAGGTTAAACGCTCAACAATCATCAATCCCATTACTTCAGGAGGCTTAAAAGTTATCCATATTTATAGTTTCAACGAAATTCTAAAATGAACATGGATTAAGCGTTATTGTAATGAGTTGAATGGACCCAGGAAAAACTTTTTCCACATAGCATTAAAGAAGTATGTTCATGGACTTTTATTTAATTTTAACTGCAAACGAGATCCTGTTAAATCCATTTGTATTACTTTTTTTTTGGTGTGAGGTCTCGTATGTTCCCCCTAATACAAACTATAGCTTCCAAATCGTTTGGAACAATTCATATATAAAGGTTAATGGTGAAATTGCTTTTTATAAATTTTTGCTTGACAATAATGTTAAGTATGTCAAAGATTTTTTTGACAGACAAGGGAATGCTTAACCCCATGATGCCTTTAAACGTAAAACGAATCCAACCAGTTTACCGTTTACTTTGTATTATGGTATAATACGAAGTGTACCCACCAGTTGGCGGGAATCGTGGACTTATGATAATGGTAATGAGAATGTGAACGGAATTTTTTTTGCAAATTACATGAGTGCACACAGATCTTCACAATTTATTTATCATGAGTATTTACTATATTTACTATATCTGCAAGGCCAACAGCTATTAATAAATGGGTTGTTTCTTTTGTCAACTTAAAAGGTTGCGACTGGACCCGCATTGATTGTACTCCCTGGTTTTCCACGTCCGATGCGAAATTACACAATTTCCAATTTAGGTTTATACATAGGTTACTCCCGCTTTCTTTTTCTAATGGGGAAATCTGAATCCCCAAATTGTACTTGGTATGAGCATGGAGAAGAAACCTTAGACCACGTTTTCTGGGAATGCAGACAAATTTCACATTTTATAAAAGGGATAGGAAACTTGCTCTTTAATCAAAATCCTGTTTTCTCTAAACAAAGATTTTTTCACGTAGGAAAAAGCCAAAAATCCTTTCAATTTGTTGGCGCTGCGCATGAAACATTATTTTTTTAAATGTAAATTGATTGAAAGTATACCAGAGGTGAATGCTTTCTGTCGTATATTTAAATTTGATGTTAAAGTGGAACAATGTAAAAAAGTAGAAAACAAGAATTTTGTAAATATTTTCGACATCAGAAAGACATTTACTTCCTGTGGGAACTTATTTTCAGGTTACTTTTTCTAAACCAGAAGAACTCTGACATTGTATTTTAGATTCATTGAGATATTTCCATTTGCATTTGAAAAAGACTTCACATTTTTTTTTATTTGTATTTTATATCACGATGGATGTACTGTATGGATATAATTTGAACACTAATAATGAAGAAAAAAGGGAGAATAAAAACTTCATGAAATTCCAGTTCTGATATGTAAATAAAGTTTTATATGGCCACATAAAGCCAGATATACCTATATGTACCTGTCTTCTAATAAATAAAATAGTTAAGTCGAGGCAAGTGATATATGACATTTGAATTCAGGAACGTATGAATTTGTTCTCCGTATCCTTCAATACATTGTTCTTAACTGACAAATTTATTACATAATTTCATAGTGAAACCACAGCAGAAGTCTATTTCCTGTCAGTCATTAATGGGATGCCCATCAAAAGACAGTAGTATCCCATATGAAGTAACCTGTGTGTGTACTGCAATTGGTGCTTTTCCCGAGTCTCTTCAGTTTCAGTGGATTAATGCAACTGGATCAAATACAGAGAGGACTGAGAGTTCTTCTGGATTCAGCGGTACTTTTGATTTCACCAGTTCTGCTACAGTGGTGGTTGACAAGGATAATCCCGTGGTGTCATGCAATTTGACAGGTTACAGTAGTGAAGTTGATGAGAACGTGATGATCAGCACCTATCAATTCTGTAAGTTTCTAGTATAACCTATCATATGTCAATAGAATTGTGTGGAAGTCTAATCTCAGTAAGTTATCTGCGAAATTTAAAAAAATTACTAGCTGCAATTATAGTGTCAATAAATTCCAATTCCAATATTTTTAAAATAATTAAAGCCCAGTACATTATTTGGTAGAGAGTAGCAGGGTTAAATTCTTTCTTTGTTTTGTCTGTTTCTCACAGCACCCCCAAGTTGTATGTTAAATATTGACTGCAGCGAAGCTGTCATAACCTGCAACTGTGTAGATGCATCTCCAGAAGACATTAAGTACACTTTCTATGATAAAGACCAAAATATATTGGATGGAGATCAACCAACCAGCAAACAGATGAGAGTGGACATTGAACATGGTGAAGGTAACATCTTTTACTGTTGGGGATGCAATGGAATATACTATGGAGAACTCTCGTTTGTTAATAGTACAGTTTTCTGCCCCAGTAAGTATAGTTTTCATGTTCTGTTTACTAACATTAATGACGTGTCACTGTTGGAGGTCTCGAAATTGTTTGATTTTTGAACAGTTTGTTAGGTTATAAGAAGCATAAGCCTTGCACACGAGCGTTGTATTGAAACCGGGAGTGTGGACTTCGCCGACACCTTTCCGGGTCATACAGAAGACTTTAAAATGGAACCTACTTAACAAAAAAAAAAAAAAAAAAAAAAAAAAAAACCATGCAGTGGCGGCACCAGAATTAACAAATTGGGGAGGGGAAAACAAGGGTAAAGGATAATGTTGGGGAAAAGCGCTCGTTATTTGCGAGCTATCTCCGAAAGCTCGGAGGTTTCAGCATATCTTCGGAAGAAAATTACGTGTCTCAGGCTGCAGAGGTATGTTATTTTTTTACGTTTAACCAAACTCGTAAATGACCTAAGTTGGGGGGGGGGGGGGGCAATGGATGCGGCAAGGCCACAATTCGGGGGATTGCCCCACCCCCTCTTGCCTCTTGCGTCATGTAAATAACTAACTAAACAACTAGCATTTAATTGTTAAACTTTTAACTTTTGGTAAGTTTAGTAAAGCTAATCGAGCCAAAACAAACATAATCGGAACTTAAGGACACAAGAATATGTAGATGTACACCCACTTCTGTGACATTTCCGAATTGGAACCTTATCTGTCACAGCCTAGACATGGAGCGTATGATCCACTATTTGTGGCAGAACCTTGGACCATAACAGACAACTTTAAGTGAGTTAATAATAATAAGGCCTTGATGGGCAGTTGTTTTACGACGCTAAGAGACCACGAATGAGGGAGAAGCCGTTGGCTTATAAATTACAACTTCACGTCGGGTGGCAACCAATTCAACAATTTGGATCAAAGTTGGTATTTTTGAAAGGCCAGTTCAGACGAGAAAACCGTAGATTGCTCTTGGATGAAAAACCCACCCTACTTTGACCCGGCCAGGAATCGAACTCCAGACCTCCTGGTTACTCAGCTTCATCGCTTCAAATGCCACCGCCTTTTATCCACTCGGCCATGACACCGGTTAGTTGAAGCAAAGAGCTGGGGGCTCCCTGGTTGGAGTTTCTCCTCGGCCCTGTGGTATCTGGGAAATACCATGAGTTTTCGGGAAGTTTTTGAAAAAAATGGATGTTAAATTCATTTTAAAGAAAGCATAGTATGATTTGCAATTATCACCTGGATTTACATGAAAAATTGTCGGTTATTCATTGTTTAATCTTATGCCCCACTGGATCTTGAGTGTTTTGTGCTGGAAAGCAAGCTTGTTCTTTATTTAGACAACTACCTTTCCCTCCCCCCACCCCCTCCTTTCTCTCTCGTGTTCTAATGTGATCTTGCAACCGCTCTTGCAAGCCCGAAGTGGCGAACGTAAGATTTCTGCGAAGGGGTCATGCAGTATGTTCAGTGATCGCCGGCCTGGGGGAGAAGTCTAAGGTTGGGTAGTTCATTAGGATAAAACTGAACACGTCATGTCTTTACATGCATTTACGCTACCTTTCAAAGTAGAAGTTTTTTTAAATTTGCATACTTTTATGAGCCAACATAAAAGAACATCGATCGGCATAGGGGAACGGGAGTATTTCAGTTTGCTTTTTTCTTGGCTACAAAACTTCATTTTCGTACACAGACTATTTAAGCGGGGTGCCGTCGTTAGTTGGTCCGGAGCGTGGAAAAAATTTCGAAATATCAGACCCTTGTGATGGTCGGAAATAGCATTTAATACGAAGAATCTAAAGAGTCGCCATCTTCTTTTGTCGTTGTCAATAAAATGCTCAATTCAAAGTAAGTTTCGAAAAACTGCAAAGTGATCAGAGAGTTAGGATTTGTCAACCAACCGATACAGGGGTTATGTGTGTATTCCGTGTATTCCGTCCACATGACCGATCATCTTCGTATACATAGAGTTTCCACAGAGAGACGCATTGACACACAGATCACTGTTATGGGGAGAGGTCAAGGAAAGGGGACGCCCTCCATAGACAGACTTTCCACTGTGGCTTTTGGAAAAGGAATGGAATGCAAAATTTCCTACATTTTACATCATTTTTTAGACACGCATGACCACTATTAAGACCGGTACTCTCATTACAGAACTTTTCCAGTTTTAGAATCTTCTTCTAACCCTAGATTGTGGATTCTACAATTGAACCTATCTGCAAATCACAACCTGACAAGGCGATCCGTGTTCCGAATGTACGGAATGATATATACGTTTGCTGCTATACGTCTGAGTGAGTGGTTATATCAAAAGGAATATTGGTTTATATGAAAGCATACAGTAGAGTCGGAAGCACGCGGACACAACCCGTGACCGGCCAAATTAAACTAATTGGTTAGGAAAGGAGCTTTAAAATTTCTTCTAGGTATTTGAAATTCGCGGAGGGCGTGGAAATTTCGTCCGTTACCCCATCTCACCCTGTCGCTACAGAAATATAGTTTAAATGCTCCAGTGGAAGACTGGAAATTGAGGGTGTCGGGATCATATTCAGACGAACACTCAACCAGCATTGGACCAATGCATTATTCGATATAATTGATTGAGATGCTACTGAACATTACCTAATCTATGAAAGTGAAATGGCAGACCATTAAGAATTTGAAAAAAAAAAAAAATGGGGCTAAATGGTACTGATTTGAGTGAGAAAAGTCTACGGTATATCATCTTCTTGGAAGAGTCGATATCGGCCTAGTCAGAAAAAAAACATGCTAGAGCTAAGATGAGCTACTTCGAGCTAGTGTTGCCTGCAACTAATTTTGTAGTCTTAGTGGTTTGGAAATTTCGCAACATGGCCTCCTGAATCAAGGTAGTTTTATAAGGTCTTTATTTATGCGGGAATGCATTTCTTTCATTACATAAAACAAAAAGCTCGGGTTCACAAGATTAAAAAAAAAAATACCGCACTGACTGGAGTCAATGTTTTCCCTCTATGGAATAACAAATATCAACATCAAGGAAAAGATGACGAACAACAACTAAAGGAAAAACCAAAATACAAGCTTTTGTTGAACACTTAAATAAGATAAGATTGTCACTCTTGTACACTCATAAAACGTGAAACATTTTTACTGACTTTTATCAAGTTCTGGAAAGATATGTGTCTGGCCAGCTGGCCATAACCCATTGATATACAATGCACGGAATTCTACAATACTGTTGCACCTTCGTAATTCTTAGCCTATTTTTGTTAGAAAAAACTCAGTGTATTAGTCTGTGAAGACTAGAATTTTGTGGCGAGTGCAAGAAAATTTTTTTCCCTGGTAATGATGCCATTTATCGGGCTTTGTCCACTACATTTTGCTCGAATGCACCGACTGCATTTGGCCAAATTGGAGGGCGAGTGTCCCCTGCGCCCCGTCTCGTACGCCTCTGCATACAGTTTAGTTATGGTGCTTTTACCTTGATTTTCAGTAAACATGGAATAAGGATTAAGGGCGTTCACTGACGTCACTGGTTGGATGGCATAGAGCATGCGCAAGAACACACTCGTGTATGTTAGGAGTTGTGCGTGATAACGTTCACGCGATGTCACTCAGAAAGTAGACCAATTAGAATCTTTTTGATTGTGAAAACAAAGTTAGAGCGTCTTTTCGACTCTCTTGACGCCCAGCATTTGTTTGTAAACACTGTATGACTCTATACGCTGACAAGCTACCGATCTCTTAACATCTGAAAGAAAGTGGGAGTCTGCAACCTGTAGGTAACTTGAGATGTACCAGTCAATGCTGGTAGAACTTCAAACGTTCCAGTTGCTTCAAACGGGACGACAAAGTAAGATCTGAATTTACATCAGTTTAAAATTTACATGACGTCATTGTTAAGGTTGTAACAAAACTCTATGAAAAAGTAGGCTATATCACAGGTCAATTCATTACCCAATAGTATTCTTAAGAATATCTACCTCTTAATTGCTTATCCACGTTTATCAAATTCAAGAACAGTAAAGTTCACGGGGAGAAATGATCCCCAACATGTAGGCTACCTGCGAGGGCCAAACGCCCTCAGTACTGATTGATGCGTTTTACCCAACAAAACGTTAAATGTATTTGGACTAATATATATATATATATATATATATATATATATATATAATTATAAGAATCTTTTGTTGGATACTCAGTTTCTTACAATGGTTTGGTAAAGTATTACCGATCAACTTATTTATAGTTTTACGTACTGTATGTGTGCTTCAAAACGTATTGGCGAGCTTTTGCCCTGGGCCCAACTGTTTAGGAGAAGTGGCACTTTTGCGGAGGCAAGTCGAAACCGGCGGGAAAAATTAGTGTAGTCATATATTGAAAAAACGCTTATTTCAACTTTGCGCGCAAACATTACCTAGTGGGCAAGGCCCATAGACTTCAAACTCACAGGGCCTATTGGCCTATTGTTCCGCTATAATATATTGACGATTTTTTTTTGTCGTGGGCCCAACGGTTATGGATGAGTGGCACTTTTGCGGGGGCGTGTCGAAACTTGCCGTAATTATTAGTTGTTGTTGTTGTTTATTTCAACTGTACTACATACAAACGTACATTCATTATCATTATTATTATGACACAATACGTAATAATATTTACAAGAAACGTGAGTATGAAGACAGTAGAAAAGGAACCAGATGAAGCTTGCAAGCTTTTCTAGTCTGGCCCTAATAACTGAGATGTTCTTAATTGCTTACACAACTAGAATATATAAATACAGATATGACTCCTATAACATTTACATGATTGTATATAAAGAATTGCTGCTAGTTTGATGCTTACTTTTAGCCAGATTTTTAATTATTTATTTATTTGATTATTTATTTATTTTTAAGCCAGGTAAAATTAATTATCCACATACAATAACAAGAAAGATTTCTTTAAGTACTTCTTGAATAGATTAAGGTTAGGGCATTTCTTATGCTAATGTCAAGAGAGTTCCAGAGAGATACCCCGCTACTTCTCACGTGAGAGTGCGCAAACATTGTCCTAGTATATGGCTGGAGAAGATTATCTCTTCTTCGTGTTGGATAGTTGTGATGACAACTATTAAGGTTGAAAAAGGAATGGAAATCAGGACCGCTGTTGTGCCTATACAAAAGAACGCCTAACTGGTAATTGTAGTGGTCCTTTAGAGTTAGAATATTATAATGGTGAAAAAGTGGAAGAGAATGAGTGTATGGTGAAGCTTTTGATATAGTTCGTACAGCCCTCTTTTGAAGAATAAAAAGCTCGTCTGTATATGTTGGCAAGGCATTACCCCAAAATAAAATACTATAAGTAAGGTGTGGTAAAATTAATGCATTATAGATAGTTAACAATTAGGGATATAATGTTTTAGTCTATTCATAACACCGACGATTTTAGAAACGGATTTAGTAACGTTGTGAATGTGATCCTGCCATGTAAGTTTATTATCAATTGTAACCCCTAAGAACTTAGTAGAATTATCACTACTTATGATGGTGTTCTTAAAATTTATAGTAAAACGTGCAGTGTCACCTTTCATATTATTAAAAACCAATAATTTAGTTTTACTTATATTTAAAGATAACTTGTTTGACGCTAACCATTCAGAAACATTTTTTAACTCTGAAGAAACAACTTGGAGGGCTCGATTGACATCAGGATTATGATAATAAACAGTTGTGTCATCGGCAAATAATATAAACTTCAGTAATTTTGACGACTTACACATATCATTGATATATAATATAAAAAGAAGAGGTCCCAGTATTGAACCTTGCGGAACGCCGATATTAATATTATTAAGATCAGAGTCCTTCCCTTTAAAACGGACAAATTGTTTACGATTAGAAAGATCAAATGCCACACCCCGTATTCCATATCTGTACAATTTGTTTAATAAAATTTCATGATTTATAGTATCAAAAGCTTTAGATAAATCGATAAATCAGGCTACGGTGCTGACTCTTCTATCTAGGTTACACACTATATCATCAACAAACTTTAAAGCAGCCATATATGTGGAGTGATCCTTCCGAAATCCATACTGCCCGGAATATAATAGGTTATTCTTATTTATAAAAGCTGATAATCTATTGTATGTTATTCTTTCAAGTATTTTAGAAATAGCAGGTAGAACTGAAACAGGGCGGTAATTAGATACAGTTTCACTTCCACCAGATTTATAAAATGGAATGACCTTTGCAATTTTAAGTTCATTCGGGAAAACACCTTCAGAAAAAAGATAAATTCAAAATATGAGTAAGAGGATCAATAACATGGCCATGTACCTGTTTTAAAATATCATTGGTAAGGCCATCATACCCTGGGGATTTCCCACTTTGAAGTTTCAATATAGTACTAACCACTTCCTCATGACTCACTGGGTGTAAAATAAAGGTATCTAAAACACTAATATCATTGAGATAACAATTGTAGTTATAGTACGTTACATCTATTTTAGAAGCTAGATTTTCGCCTACAGATGTGAAGAAATTATTAAAATCATTAGCAAAATTTTGCATGTTATTCGAATCATCATTTGTATGTAAATTCTCAATTCTTGTCACATTAGTGTTGCCACCCCTTCTGTTCAGTATCCCATTAAAACCAGACCAAATCTTACTGTTATTTTTATTTTTACTAAAGTACTCATAGTAATACGAATTCTTGGCATTTCGATTTACCGCGGTTAATCTGTTCTTAAAATTGCGATAATGCAGTAAATTCTGTTCCGTGGGGCTTCGCTTATACGCACAATACAATACATTTTTCTTGCGAATGGACTTTAAAATACCAGAGGTAATCCAAGGTGATTTCTGTAAATTTCTCTTACACTTAATTTGACGCACAGGACAGTTTCTTTGGAAAATATCACAAAGTTTATTATTAAATTTAGCAAAAGCAGACTGAACGTTATTGTCACACAAAATATCATGCCAATAAGTAGAATCTAATTCCAGTTTCATATTCAATATTTTAGAAGTACTAGTATCACGCTTAAAAATAGCAGGCCTAGTGAAATTCCTTCTACACGGACTTAAATGTTCACAAATAACAGCAATGGGATAATGGTCAGATATATCAGTTCTAATGATGGTAGATCTAGTTGCGAAATTAATATTTGTAAATATGTTATCAACAAGTGTTTCCGATACTTCTGTCACCATAGTGGGTTTATCAATTAAAGGATAAAATGAGAATGATAATAATGTATTTTTAAGTAAGTCCGCGTTTTGTCCAGAGTGTAGATTTACATTGAAATCCTCTGCAATAAAACAAACACTGCGATCATTATTTAAGGTATATAAAATACTATTAAATTCAATAATAAATTCATCAACATCTTCCCTTGGAGGTAGGTCGTTTTAATTTTCACATATAATGATTCAAAATTATTCGAATTAGTTATATTATCCATAACGACAAACTCCATATCTGTTCGAACATAAAGAGCTACTCCTCCCCCACGTCTATGTGCTCGTACTTTATACACTAGTGTAAAATTTGGGATGTTGTACAGAGCAGTGTAGTCATTTTCATACAACCATGTCTCAGTGATTGCAATTATAGAAAAGGGGTGGTTGTTGATATTGCTTATAAAATTTATAATCGAATCAAAATTTTGGGGTAAAGACCTGGCGTTTATGTGTAGTATAGAAAAATACACATTACTATTGCTACTAACAAACGCATTGAAATTTTCGAAATCTGAACAACAAAAATCAATTGGTACCTGTACAAGATTTGGATCTTCCTCGCATATCATTTAATCAATAATTGGTAGATAAGTAAATAATAAAAAAAAAAAAACTGAGATGAGTACAATACTTAACTTAATACCCAAAGTACTAACTTCAGAGCGTAGAAATCAAAGCTGATTAAGAGTAGGTAATCCATGCAGTGAACATGTGCAGCAAGACAATCCTTAACAGAACAGTAATCATAATGAATAACACGAATTGCAGTAGATATTTCACAGTTTACACAGAATTCAAGTCAAAAGCAGAAGTACAACAAATCACAAAAGAATAAAGTAGATAATCCCAAGTTAAAGTAGCAGACTTTTACTTAATCAATAGACGCATATATAGGTTTAAAAGGACACACTGACACTAACAATTGAGGATCTTTATATTATGCACGAGTGTGCAATCCAAAGGAAGCGTCCAAAATAAAATGGCGTCTGCATATTATGGTCAGCCAATATAGACATCGGAGTTTATCATCTGTCCTGATTTGTAACTTCTTCTCGTCCCTGGTTATGATATAAATCCGCCCATCTAGAGTCCAGTGCCGTGCGACCTTAGGGTGCTTCCTCACGCTGGCATACAACCGCTGTTTGTTTGCGGTTAAGTCTTCATTAATGAATATGCGGCTCCCCTTCAAACTAGACCTTGCCCGGTATATTTTGTCTCTCATATTATAAGTTGCAAACTTAACAAGGATAGATCTGGCTTACTATTTTCGACATCCTGGTACGGAACTCTGTGCGAACGGTCAATGTCTGAAGGCTTAACGTCTACATTCAATCTTTCTTTGGATAATTTAATAACAGTTTCGTCGGTTGTTTCGTTCTCAACCTCAGGCAAACCGTAAATTCTCAGGCAATTCCTCCTTGAGTATTGCTCCTCATCATCTAGTTTACTTTCCATTGAGTTTACTTTCTTACGCAAAAATTCAATTTCTTTGGTAGCATTATCAATCTGTTCTTGTTTTTTAGCAAGTTCCATCTGGAAAGTTGCTTCTATTTCTCCACAAATTTGTTCTTTAATCGCCACAGTTATAACTGGCAGTAAGACTTTAACAAGGTTTCTGCTGAATTCCTCAGAACTGATGACCAAAGTTATCTCGTTGCGTATCACTCCGACTATGTCCACTTCCGACACTGTGCCATGCGTTGGTACATTAGACCGATTAGGTGTAGGCTGCGTAGGCGTCGTGGCTTTCCTCCTCGCACCGGTTTGATTTGATGGTGTATTTCTTTTTGGTCGTTCTGACATTGTATCTTCAAAATTGTAATTTATGATGCACAGAAATATCTAAACTGTAAATATAGTGTACGTGTGTACCCGAAAAACGCTTTTTTAAACTTTGCTGGCAAACATTACCTAGTGGGCAGGGCCCACAGACTTCAGACTCACAGGGCCCATTGGCCTATATGTGCGTTATAACGTTTTGCCCTGGGCTCAACCGATTAGGAAGAGTGGCACTTTTGCGGAGGCGAGTCAAACCTGTCTGGACAAAATGAAAATCATTATAAATTTCTAACCAAAAAGAAGTAAATAAAATACTTACCAGAGAGCCATGCAAATGAGATTTACATAATTTCTAGGTGTACCTGTGCTACATAATATATTTGCGAGGTTTGGTCATGGGCCATACCGCTTGGGAGAAATGGCACTTTTCCGTAGACGAGTTGAATTTGTCGCACCAAATTAATGTAAGCATATATGGAAAAACGCGTGATTCAACCCGGATTTCTGTTTAAGGAGTGACATGTTCCTGGTTAAATTTGACCAGGGAAATGTCAAATTTTGACTAACATTTGGTCCGGGTTGGATAACCCGTGACCGCACCCTGGTCAATTTTAACCAGGGTGTTTTAATAGTGTATGATTGAAAGCACACATTAACCTATCCACACTGTGAATTCCATTCACGTAGCCCCCTCTTACTAGACACAGCGGATGCGCACGCTAGTTTAAATACACTCTTTTCGGGTTGACCATGTCGCTTTTTCAGTCAACCTTGTCCGCTTTTTCAGTCAACCTTGTCCGCTTTTTTAGTCGACCGTGTCCTCTTTTGGGTCGACCTTGTCGCTTAATTTTTAGGGCAACTAAGAACTTATCACAGTACGCCAAGTCGTGACAGATGTATTGACCCAGTTTTGGACTGGGCCCAAATGATATGCAAACCAAAATCTAGTGAGTTAATGTCCCGTTATGATAGATTGACCACGCGCAATTTCGCCCTAACCCTTGAGCCCACATTTCAACCCCCAGATGACCTTTGACCTCAGAGCTCAGAACTTTGCCTTGCAAAGTTCTTGCAACGAACAACCTTTGACCGAAATTTCGTTGACCCGTTTTTGAGATATGAATTTTTGAAAGTTCAAAATTTTGACCTTTGAACCCCTGTAAACCCGGAACCGGAAGAGCTAAAGAGCTGAACTTTGGGTATAATAAAGTCCTTGCACAGGGCTATCACCTACTAAAATTTCAAGGTGAAACATGTACTGGAAGCTGATTCGAGATTTTGACCACCAAAAAATGAGGTATATGAACGATCTTACAAAGCAAGAGCGTCTTTTGCTCTTATGTCGCGCTACGAAACCCATCCCTCCCAGCGAGGGGTTGTACCTATGGTTTGGGGGTGAAAAGGGTCCCAAACGTTATTTTGGTCTTGATAATACCCCCATATTAAGTTTGGAGCCCCAGTTTTACAGGAAAGTGGTCATCCGATCCATTTCACAGACGATCAGAAAAAAGTCGGACCCAAACGCGAATTTCATGAGAAAAAACGGTTATATATATATTTTTGTACTTTCCGGTCATGATATTAACACGAAATTATAATATGAACCTATTTAAATTAACGCTAATGCAATGATATATATATATTTTTTTTTCGTTTTTTTTTTTTTTTTTGCACTTTGTTCGAAAGCAAATGACCATGTTTTCGAAAAGTGACCAATAGAGGGCGCTCTTCAAAATATAACTTTTAACCACTGTAAAACCGGAACCGGAAGTGGTAGACAGCTGAACTTTAAGTATGATACAGTCCTGGCATAAGGCTATCATCCACAAAAATTTCGAGGTAAAGGTCAATCGGAGGCTGATTCGAAATTTTGACTTCTCCAAAAAATGAGGGGTGTTATCGATTTATCAAAGCAGGAACGTCTTCACTCTAGGTCGCGTTATGAACCACCGGGGAGGAGGTGAACCTAGGGTTTGGGGGTTAAATGGGTCCCAAACAATAGCCTGGTCTTAGCAACCGCTTCAAAGTAATTGCCGAGCCCGAGATCGACAGGAAAGTGGCCATCCGATCCATTTCACATACGATCAGAAAAAAGTCGGGCCCAAACGCGAATTTTATGAAAAAACACACTTTAATATTTTTCTTTTTTACTTTTCGGTGAAGATATTGACACAAAATTTTGATATGATTCTATTAAAATTATGGCTAATGTAATGACATTTTTAAAAGATTTTTTTCGAAGCCATAAGACCTTGGTTTTGAAAACTGACCAATAGAGGGCGGCCTAAATTTCAGACAAGGTTTACCCAAAAGTGGACAAGTTCGACCGAAAAAACCGACATAGTCGACTTCAAAAAGCGACGTGGTCGACTGAAAAAGCGACATGGTCGACTCCAAAAAGGGACAAAGTCTACTTAATGTACTTTGCACAGCCGATGTGTCTAGTGGGAAGGGGACACGTAAATGAAATGTAGATAGACAAATGTGTGCCTCAAAACATATAAAAGACCAAGCGTCGTGTGATGTAGCGCTTCGGAAAGAGGGTAGTTTTAGTAAGGCATGTCTAAATTAAGTTAAAAATTAAGTGACATGGTCGACCCAAAAGCTGACAAGATCGAACAAAAAGCGGACAAGGTCGACCAAAAAGCGACATGGTCGACTCAAAAGTCCAATAAATTTTTTAAGGCACCTCCAGTCAACCGATCGACACGAAATTTGAAATGTTGTTCTAAAAAGTAAAAGGAAGGAGTGTTACTTTTTCGAAGTCATGCGACCTTCCTACAAGAAATCCAAATAAAGGGCGCTGTTCCAGGTTACCGGTGTTTTGCACAAATCCGGACAAGGTCTACCAACTTTAGGACGAAGTCTACCCAAAAGCAGCAAAGTCGACCGAAAAAGTCGAAAAGTCGACCGCCCCGCGCCAGGCTCCTAATTTGGAAACCTGGTTTTTTATGATAAAATAAGTAAAATGCTCAAAAATCGTTCAAACCTTCATCGAGATAGACTTGCCCCAAGTCTCTCACGTAATCCTTCCATCCACATTGCATTTTATTTCTGTTCCTATTATCACGATGATTCCATCGCATTGTGCTCCAATGCAACCATTTAAATTACTTCTCACTGCCCGTTGCTGCAGCTTCCACTGCTGTACGTAACACCTGTAACACCTGTTCACAACTGTTCTCGAAGATTGTACACAGCACACACATTCGAGCCTGCTGAGCGGCCAGATCAAACTTGCTGCTTGCCGTGAGACTTGTATCTTTTGCAACTGTTTACGTCATCATTTTTAACTTCTCTATTGTATTATTCATCTTAGAAATCACATGAATATTTTTCAAGATTATTTACTGTCTCATCCAATCGGCTTCGCCATTCTGCGACTTTGCTGGATATTCATAAAGATCACCGTGTGATGAACGGTGCGTCGTTCTGTCAGTTTACATATAGTAAGCTTTTCATGGGCTACGGAGATTAGTGATTAAAAACCGGACCGCCCAAAATTCTACGCCACCAGTTACAAAAGCTACAAATCTCTCGAGCAAGCTAGATCTCCGCTTGTTGACATGTGCACGGCGTATAAAGAGGAATCTGCTACGCACGAACGTTACAATGACTCAGTGTAGAAACGTTCGAAGCGGTGAGTGTAAAGCCCGGTACACACTGCCACGACTACCTACGACGCGACAAGACTTCACCTGTCGTAGACAATCTGCATAAATCGTAGACATTCTGGCGCCTTCCTAAACCCACGAAAATACCATGTCACACCGCTCCGACACTAATCGATGGAGCGACGCTGCACGTGGCGCGCCATCAATCAGGCTATTCCAGGTTTGAGATTTAGGCCCTACAATAAATTTGAAATGGTTCATTTTTTGGCCTCTGGGTGGCAATTAAGAAATTATTGGCGTGTACAGGCTTTAAAGTAGGCCTTTTACACTGTCCAAAGTTTGCGTATCGTGTCCTTTAAAAGATTGAACTCGGTATATGAATTAGTAAGTTAGATGGGCTTTAACGGCTCAGTTTCTAACCGAATTGTCGAAGTCGGGCTGGCCACGGCCTTTTTTCCAATTGGGGCTCATTGGCTTGCTTCTCTTAAGGGCTGTGATTTCCCTGGGACGTAGGCTGGAGGAGGGGGTGCGTGCGGACGCACCTCCCCGCACCAGCTGGAGTTCCGCTCAAAATGAGGCAAAAGAATTCTTCAAAAAACATAAGGCGAAAAAAGAAGCTCAAGAAGACTACGGTGCTACTCCCTGACCAGGGAGGTGTTAGGACCTCTAACACCTCCCTGCTCTGGCCGCCGTCTCCCCCCAGCACGCTTGTGCCTACATGCAAGAGGATGAATACAAGTCGGCTATTACAGATTTATCTTCCAGCCTTCGTAGGCGAACGAATGTCTTACAAACGTATCAACACTTGTTATTTTGAAAATAAATATAGAAAGAAAAATATTCCCCTTAAAAAGGAAGTAATTTCTAATTGGCTCGGTATTCTAGGCCTACGTAAATGCTTGAACATGAACACACAATGACTGGTTTGAAGTTAACGGACTTGTTCCGTCTTTTTCTGTGGAAAGTATCTTCAAGTGACCCACTTTTATAGGTGCGTTCGTTTTCCAAGCACGCAGAAGTTTGCATCAACTGAAATCCTGATAATACCTGCTCTCGGTGTTGCGCAATAAAAACATGCCGTAACTGGAACTGTGTACCATGGGTGAATGCTGCGCTCTGATTGGACAAACCGCATGAGGCCTGTTTGTCGCGTCGAAGACGAGTTCACACCAACACAACGAGTACCGCCTAGACCCGACTACGATTGAACATGTTTAATCTTGCCGACGGCATACGACCCGGCGGAATCGTAGTCGTGGGAGTGTTCACACCGCCCATACCCCAGCCGACGCGTTGGGTGGTCGCCCTCGTGTCTTGGGTCGTCGTGGCGGTGTGAACCGGGCTAAAGTAATTGTTAGCGGGCATTACCGGTAGATGTGTGCTGGTCGATGTGGGTTGGTTAGCACAGTGTGTATTGGTGTTATAACGAGTCGAAGTGGAAAGGGGAGAATGTGAGAAGTTGGTTTGTCTGCAGAGGTGCATTGGGAGAGGTCAGAGGTGTGACACATAGAGAAGGAAAAGTGACAAAGGAGAATCCTTACAGCTGGGAGGGAACATCTCGAGAGACTTGCGGCAAGTCTATCGTCGAGATTGATTTTGAAATATTGTCCCATACGGTAATTAAACCCGCAATGCTGTGTAAAAATTTCCGAGAATGAATTTTTAGTTAGTTTTGCTGTTTATCATGTAATGTAAGATAAGATAACAATTTAAATAAGTGAAGTCAAATTAATAAAATGAAATACTTTGTTAGAGATCTTCAGATAGCCCTTGCATTTCGCATCTTTGGAAGGCCTCTGATGCTTAACACAAAAGGTGAACAAATTAACTTTAGTGCAGACATGTCTTAGACATGCATGACTCTTCTGAATGCTGCAAATATGAAAGCCACATAAAAACTTTATATCTGGTCCAGATGTGACTCGGATATATAAACCATGTATGGTTCATTAATGGATTTGCCATATACGCACCGTATCTGTCCTATAAGAAATTTGGGCCATAAAAAATTTGATGTGGACCATATATTTCATTATGTTTTGTCACGATATATCTTTCATTTTTTGTTAACACCAGATAAAAATTCCATACCTGGACCAGATTTTGGCAAGATATCAATTAGATTCATGTTATGTATGTCGTTTTCGAGTAAGGATACGTAAAATAGTTATAATGATTGCACGGATAACGCATACGCCTAATAATTCCGTCCAGTAATTCCGCACATCGATTGGCCCATTTTTTACCAGTTAAGCCGAATCGCTCCATAACCTGTCTTCACCTCTTTGTGTATGTGCGCTTATGGACTGTGTGGAGGACAAGAGCGAGTGATATACTTCAGTAAGGAAAAGAAAAAAACTGGGAAACGGTAGTGAGCACTTTTTTCACTACTGTTTGTTTTCAAAATAGGTGTAAATTCTCCACGAAGAAGCGTTACGCTAAGATGAACAACCCTGAAAAACTTGAAAATGAAAGATACAGATATGCAATGGTTAGTAGTTTTATCATTGACCCATGATGCTCCATCCCACTCAGATATTTCTGTTTTATGTCTCGCACCGTACAGCTTCATCTACATCACCGCCTTCAACACCTCACATTATAACAGTTGATGGTATGTTTGCTCGACTCATATTTCCTCAGTTGTATCTGCTAAATCAACTTCGGCGTGATCTGATATTATGCTCTTTAGTAGGTCAAGCGTGATCCTATGATCAAAAATGATAATTGTGCTACCCTAGAGCCGATTTGATCCAAATCACAGATAAGAATGGTGAAACCAAACACAAGAGTTAATTTAAGTTAAGATGATGAGATTCTACAACAATTGCTAAACTAAAATCTGACATTTCGCGTAACTTTTTCTCAAAGAGTTTCTAATTCTAACGTTTTAATTGAAGCTTTCAGGCATCTTCAAAAGTACTTTTGTCTAAACAAAAGAATTTGTTGTTAAATATACTGAACTTGGAAAAACATCATCAACTTTGCTAACCATTGCCACCTTAGGAAAAATGTCTGAAATATTTGGTTAGTATTGTTGACTTGGAAAGGGATGTATATATATTTTTTAAAACCGCTTCTTATTCTTACTTGATCAGGCACCAGTACATTTCATTCGATGACATCTGACGACAAGATAGGTGATGGTAAGTGGTTTCCAGTTTGTTTGTAAACAAACGAAAGTTATTAAGTTTAGTTAGATGAAGTTTACTGTTTATTTTTAAGACCATTCGTTTGGCAATTGGTTCATCGGCCGACCACTATGGAACGCCAGAACAAAAATGCAGTGCACAATTATTTAGTGGTTATCCATTATTTAGGTACAAAAAGTACTTTAACATAAAGAAAACTGACCCTTATGTCCTTATGTGAAAGTCTCTACATCGTCACAGAGTGACCAAGAATATTTTGCTGTTAATAATGACCGTTAAAACAGATATAATTAAAAAAAAGTCATTATGTGACATAAAACACTGTCAGGTAATGACAGCTTGTTTAATATCTTCTCACCCACTGTCAGATAAGTAGTTCCTTCCTACTGCACTTAATTTAACACAGTTATCTTCTGCAATAGCTTACTGTGGTAATGTAGAGCTATGCAATAAGGAAATCATTGATTTTCTCTTTACCTCCTGCGTTAATATCATTGCATTGTACGTATATAGCTGTTTGCATTTACCAAGGTTGTGTCTTTTTCCTCATACTATGCTGCCCTAGAAACAACTTGTTTTTAGTACACAGACGTGAAACAGAAGAATAGGGGACAAAATTGAAAGATAGCATCGGAGACAGATGCAAAAACCAAAATAAAATGTTCTTCTTGGTAATCTAGTCACAGCGCTTAGTGTCGGTTATGATACAATGTAAAAATGGCTGTACATTCACAAAAGAAAAATGTTAAAAAAAGGAAAACAAAAAAATACACAAAAAGTAACTGACGGATGAAAATGACTCGGAATTCCGGATAGAAAATAAACAACCCCGTTCCGGATCAAAATTGATCCAGATTCCGTTTCCCAGGGGCATCTATTAGATCCTCATTATGACCCTCTCCTGGATCAAATCTGATGCGGGTTCTGCATCCTAGGGTACCTATTCCATCTGGATATGCCTGGAATTTCTGGAAACCAATGACTCCATTCAGATTCAAATCTGAATGGATTTAAGATGATATCCCGGTGGCTGCTATTTGATCCAGATGACAGATGAAAACAACTTGGAATTATTGGTTAGAATAAGTGACGATGTTTTATAATAACTTTCATCAAAATTAGGGGTCACAAATCACCCTTGCTTTCTTCAATGAGGAGGACCTGTTCTAGAAAAAAATTCACTTTTTCAATCTATTTTCTCTGAAGGAAACAAAGTGGCTCTTTAGCTAGCATCCGATTACAATATTTAGTCCAACAATGGAAATAAGAAACAATAATGACTACAAATATTGGTCTAGTTGACAATGTATTTTGGAACACACTGCAAAACAAATTACCAATTTCCAACAACAAAAAATCTGCTACATGAAAAGCGGTAAGCATAAAATGGGTTCATAAACTCATGTTGACATAATTACTATGATCTCTACAGGATGTTATGAAAAGAAAGGCCATTTAAAGAGGCAGAAAATTCCAGCAATGTTGATAAATTGAAATCTCAAAAGGGTAACATGACAATAAAAACAGCCTTAACTGAAGAAGCAATGTTTGTACATGTCAGATATAAAAATTTTATGATCAGTCTGACATACTGATGTCGTACTCTATTTGCTTAATCAAGAATGCTTTCCACAGATGCTCACTACAACATTGATTTTCAAACTAAACTTCTAGTCTTTTACTTCAAAATTCATATACTTCCAAAAAAAAGACTTCGAAGGCTTACTCCAAATGGTCATTGAAGAAAATGGTACACTGACTACTCATTTCTGAACCAGTAACTAAGGCAACAACTCAGATTTATTTCAAAATGGGGGGGGGGGGGGGGTAAGCCCTTTAAAAACATGAAATCCTGCTACACAATGGAATGGAATGGAAAGATATTAGAAATTAAGAGCTGAAAGGCATCAGGTGAGATATTACGTGCATACCGTACATAAAGAAGTAATGGAAAATGGACTTTAAGTTCCAACTTTTTCACCACCCACTGGCACGAGATAATGAGATGGGATTGTTCAGAAGGGAGTAGTAGCTGCACTATGCCATATTAAACAGTGGCAGCGCCAGTATATCAAAGGGCGTATTGAAGGCAAAGGAAATGGCGGGACCTAAACATTTGTGTAAACTAGAAGATCTTGCAAGAGGGGTTTAGGGAGGAATCCAACATAGGGCGTCTAGTGGAGGTCCAATGGCCAGAGGATGTTTGGGGGGAATAAGCTTTGGGTTTTGTAAATGTCTCTGGGTGAAAAATAAATTCTCATGATAGGTGTACCTGGGTTTGCATGTGGGGCCCAGGTTACTGATCCCATACTTGTTATATGCTTTTGCTGAGGTGGGCTGTCATTGGGATGGGAAGAATAATGATTGTGCTGTTCTGACTAGCTGCTGCCTCTGCTTTTTCATACTTCTTTGAGAGGGGTGAGGAGATTTCAGGGAAAACTGATGTTACCTTTAGAGGCAAGTTTTGAAAGTTTGATAATGTTAAACATATTTTGTATCCACTCAGTGTCAATATTCCAGTGGCAGTGTCAGTTTCAGTAAATGTTTGATATGTTTCCTATACAATTAAGTAAAATTAAAGCGCTGCAATTATGTGATAACCGACTCTTGTATTACAGAATTAAATATATATGGAAATGAAACCATGAAAAATTGCTACCTCACTATGAAAATATCATGCAGTACTTAAATCAAAGTAGCATATCACTAGCTGGACCACACAATCAATAAGATAATCACAAAAAATGCAGCATATACTGCACTCTTCATTCAATCTTGTTGGTTCCATAATTGCTACTGTACCTGGCCTACCTGCTGAAATAGGTTTATCCTCCTTAGCTTTACCTTTCCTAAGGTTGAACAATGGATTCTGCTTCTTGCAGAAATCTCACGTCAATGGAAACCAGAAATGCATAACTAATGTTCAAGACATCCATAACTGAAAGCAAATTTCAACACCCTGCAAACATCCCTTCCATCTTAAGCGCCTTTCTACACAGTAATAAGCCAAGAGGTCTGAAGTTCCACGAGTGGGCAGGTCATACCGAAGACTTTAAAATTATTATCTACTGCTTTTGTGCTTTGCGCTCAGCATCAGAAAGGGTGAAGGGAAAACAGACTTAAACCATTTGGTTAGAAGCTGAGTTTCAAAACCTCTACTAACTAACTACACTGTAACAGACACCTACTACTTTGCTTTCCTGGTCCTAACTCCAAAACAAAAGGCTGCCCACTGAACCTCTTCACTGGAAGTTAGGTATTGATGATGAACCTCATCCGGAAAGTACACATGGTATTGGTCCAGACCTATGAAAGGCAATAAATAAAAGCTTTTCATCAAGGTATTAAAATACAAGAATAAATTTGTAATGAGAAGCATTCTTTCCAGCAGTGACAAGATTTGCAACACAGTGACTGTATAATTTACCGTAACCTGAGATCTTGAGCAAATTATGTAGAACTGAAATACTCTTCTCATTTACAATTCAATATACAATGGGGTAGGAAATCATCTTTGAGCACATATGGCAACTGGACAAACAACACTCACGTGGCAACATTTACACCATTTTTTTCAATACATGCTTGTACTGTAACTGAAGATAAAGTTAACATTGGCAGGCTTTGACAAATCCACCATGCAACAGTGCAGGATAGTAGGGGGTCCTGATTTCGGGAATTAAACAAACTTTGATAACAATTTTATGGTAATGTTATTCTGGATTTTTAATGGTATAATATTTTGTTTTTGCTGTTGTCGTAAAGGGAAACTTTGCATTTGTTTAACAAAGAAGTTTCATACTTTCAAAACCAGTATTTTTTGGGAAAGACTTATAAATAATTGCAAATAAGGCATTGTGGTAGCCTTCTTTTGTAAAATAGGTTCAACTCAGATAGAATTTCGGTCTTTTGTTTCTCAAGAAAAATTTGTTCACTTAAAGTTTCAACATGTCAAAAGATGCAACTTCCATTATTGTGCGTAATATTTTGAGGAGATAGAGTCATTTCTGGGGTTTATTATTGAGACCGAATGACTTTAAAATGACTAGAGCTATTTACTTTTAATGCTACATTATGTTGGAGCATTTTAAACGCAATATTTCTTCTTAAAATCGAGGTTTTTGCACTATACCTGTCACAAGCTGTTAGTGTGGGTGCTTCATCTGATCTCCCTTTCACTACAGAGCCATCCTGAGTTTTCAAGTTGCAGTAGGTTGGAGCTTCATGATGACCTAAGTTATTGAAGCGGGTCACAGCTGGGCTTCAGCTGGGAAAGGCTAGCCCAGTTGGGCCCCACGTGGGAACACCTGACAAACACGGATGGGCCCCAGCTGGGGCCCAGCAAGTAGCCCAGCTGAAACCCAGTTGGGGCCCAGCTGGGCATGTTGGCTGGGTAGTGATTGTATGTTCTTTGTTACAACAATGTGCACCCAGCATCACATTGCGGAAAGACATGCTTGTAAGTGGTAACGTTACAGTGCGAATCTAGGCTGAAGTGACATTTGAGCAGTGTTGTAACAAGTCCCGACTCGAGTCACTTGCTCTCAAAATGACAGTGACTCGATAGAATTTAGGAGTAATTTCCCCATTGAAATAGTACAGTGACTCGAGTCAATGACTCGACTCGAATCACTTAAAAGTTTGAAAACTGGTGACTCGAGTCACTAATCTAGTGACTCGATTACAACACTGCATTTGAGTTTATCAAGAATCAAGATTTGAAGACAGCCACATGGCAAATACCCTATGAGCACAGTGACATTGAAGATATAAGTGAGAGGCAGAAGTCTGAAAAGGATGATTTCTAAGAGTGAGAGATGCATGTTGACGAATATATAGCTACTTCTTTTAGTGCAAGCACCAATTCTGAGAGACTAAGTTAATGTCTGCAGTAGGCTAAACAGGCTTACGGCCAATAGATCCATGGTTGGGCTTCATAGGAGTTGTGGGGTGTAAGGAAATTAATTCAGGGTGGGGGTTAGCAAGTGCATGGCTTAACTAAACTTCACGCCGGATCTTAGACGTAACATAGGCCTACCTCACCTGGTACTGCCTAATAGATGAGGGGAGGGCTCTTAGTTAATCGACTAAAATTTTTTCCAACCTCAGATTTGTGTTTATATTTATATAGGTCTACAGTGGGTTAGTACTACCCCCCCCCCCCTAACTAGTACATGTAGCCATGTACTAGTGAGGGGGGGGGTCCACTAATGTCCTCCAACAATTTTCTAACAAATGGTCTTGCACTAATCATTATGTGCACTCAAGTATAAGAAGGATTCCATAACTTAAATGCACCATCACAGCTAAAGCTTCACGACTAATTCTGTTTAAGTCAAAAGACTCTCACACCATTTTTATCTGGGTCCTTGAAAGTGTTGGCAGCAATATGATTTTTTAAGGCTAGTGCTTCCCCTCCAGATTCATTAGTCTGGCTTCAGCCAGCATATTGTTACTAAATGTTAATGATCTTCTCCCTCCATGAAGAAAAAATGTCCCACGTACCATCCTCAATTCAAATGGCCCCTACGGAAAATCTGCAGCCATAGGCTACTGTATGAATTAGCAACTCAATAAATGCTCTTTATCTACTCTCTGTAGTTGAATTTGGTTCAAGTTCAGTGTGCCACAGCTGCCACTGCCACAGGGCAGGAAATGGATTAAAATTCCCCCCTAGCCACTGTAAACAGAGTATCGTGGAAGGTGGTAGACTCACCAAGTGCCTCTTTAAGCGTGTGCTATCACTGTTAGTCCCTATACCACACATACAGCGGGAGTTCTATGCCATGCACTGTCACTTTTCATACTTTTTCACTTATTTATATTAGATGATCAACAGGATTTACAGAAATTGGCCTGGGACATTCTGAGAGACAGACAATTAAAAAGTGACTAAAAATTAAATAATCACAAGTCACTGGCAGGCCTATGTTACACTTGTGAGCAAAAATTCATGTGCAATGCAAAGACATGATGTCTGTAAGTGGAATGGTATGTACAGTATATAGGGCTTGGTTAGACTGTATTCTTAGGGCTTTGCGTGTTCTGTGTAGTGCAGCTTAATAATTGCGAATTGTTGGTTATCATGAGACTTCACTATCATTTGGATTTACTATCACAATTGAGCCAGAGCTGATTCTATTAAGGTCAAATATCCTTTTGTGTATGGCCTGCATCACACTGATGAAAAATAATGTTACCCCACGACAGTACAAAGCCAACAGTTTCTTTCTTTCGACAAAAGCAGTCAGATTTTCTGGGTCTTTATGTTACACAAATCTCCCATTTGAATTACTGGAAGATTCAAAAAGTACAAGCAATCCTGCACAGGAAGGCCTACAGTACCTTGAACCTACAGTACATTCACTGTATAGTATGGTTATTGATTATAACCACACCTTTAACAATGCAAGCAGTTAATATGGTCTGTAATTCACATTCTTGCAGTACAATGTTAGTGAATCTTCTAAAACCTCCCATTCAAATCATAAAGTAATTATGGGCTTTAGAGGAGGTAATACTTTCTTTTGTGTTCATCCTGTTTAACTGTTTGCAAATTCTAGTGTAAAAAGAGAACTGTGTATACTGCAGGTGACAAGGCTTGCAAGTTGCATCTATGTCAGATGTGCAAATAAAGTGTTTTCAACATCATATACAGTAGGTCAATGATAAAATTATTACTCTACACAGCAATTTTACTGATCAGTCATGTAGTGTACTGTACATCCTTAGCCAAGGTAGTTTGAAATTAACAACATGCAGGTTTTTTACTATGTGTAAAAAGGGGCATGGAATTACAACTAGGTGAATTATATAGACCCTGTGTGGAAATGTTAACATCACAAAGCTTTTTAACCAACAAAGAAAAATGTATCTGTTGTATATATTCACCCTGAAGAAATAAACTAAGGTTGTGTCTGAATGAGGATGAATTTTGAACAGTTGTGGTAGAGACTTAAGTAAGTAGGTAAGGAGAATTATAAAGTTGTGCTTAGGGTGAGAAGATCAGGTATTAAATTAGTGACACCCAACACTCACTGCCTTCCCATCAAGCTGCAATTGCACGCTGTGTGGGTGTGCAAGTAAATTAATGAACTTGTGGGTAGAAGTTGTTCATACAACCAGACAGAAGTCAACAAAGTTAACGCAAGAGGACATAAATTCTTGAGGTTGTATTTGTTGTGCTTGCTACACAATTACACAGCCACCTCCCCTTCATCAATGTGTACGGTATTAAGTGCAGGTGTCAGATTTTTCCCTGCCCTAGTTCACATATTTACCCCTCAGGCAGTCCTAGCACAATCACTGATAGGCACTGCATGCCATGCTTTCTCTAACTCTGTGTTACAAGTACTGTAAATATGAGTCTCAGCTAGAGGTGAGTGTGCACCATGCACTCCTCTCACCTCTTGTTCCATGTACAGGCCCCTCCCCCCCCCCCCAAAAAGTCCTCACCAATAGAATTAATGCTCATAAGTTCTTACTGTCTGCCAGGCTGATACTCAAATTCTGGCAGACTCTGAGATTCGGACATACTTTGGACTAGTAGGTGTGTGCTGGACTTGATGCAGGCTGGGACTATTCTGGACTAGGATTTGGGAAGCCTAAGTGGATGCATCCCCAACCATGCTAAGCTAACAAGTAGTTAACTGTATGGAACACTGTTGTCAATCAGAACCTACAGTATGCAATACAAGCTTAAATTTAACCAGGCCCCCATCATGTATCACTTTTAATTTTAGATAAACTCTTATTCTCATTACAAGAAGAATCAATGTATGTCCTGTGTTCCCCTTACTTTTTGGTCCCAGGATGACTAAAAAATTCATGCCCCAAGAAGAGGCCTTAATTACCGGTACCCAAAATATAAAATTCTCCCCCGGGCCTAAAAAATTTATCCAGAGCTGATTCCCAATAAACACCACTCATGCACCCTCCCCTTATAGTGCAATTAACCCCATGGACACTCCTCCCAGACAAGGGGCAGGTAGCGTCATAGTAAATAAAATAGGAGCTAGCATGGGGGGAAGGTACAGTAATAATAAACATAGGATTGAGATTGAAAATTGCATACATGTTTCATGTAGAAATTGTAGTGGACAATGATCTGTTTAAATATCATAAGTGTGTTGATGGAAATCATCAAAATTTGGTATGGTGAGTAGTTCCATATGTAATAGAGTACACCCTCTGGAATTCACCATGAACCTTGGGTTATATACTGTCAATCACTGTAAAATAAAGTTGTTTTCTGAGTACAAGACCGGCAGCACAGGAATGAATACCAGGTTATGAGTATGGGTACCAGGTCATGAGTACGAGTGCGGGTACGGGTACCAGCTCATGAGTACTAGTACGAGTACGGGTACGTGTCCGAAGAAAAATAAACCATGAGTATGGGTACGGGTACGGGTACCAGGCCATGAGTACCGGTATGGGTACGGGTATCAGGTCATGAGTACGAGTACGGGTACGGGTACGAGTACGGAATCTTCTACTCGAGTACGGGTACGGGTACTGCAACACTGATGTACACACATTCTACACTGCAAGCTGCATGGCAATCAATAATACAGGAACAGTGTACTAAAAATAATCATAAAAGATTAAAATTCATCAGGAGTTTTGCTAACACAGGGTCATAGGTCTCGGAAACATGTTTAAGTCCCAAGGACGATTGAAAAAATCTGTGCTGCTGCAAGACACACAAGCTCTGGTTATTTTGCTGTAAACTTATGTTGCCCTCACTTCTGTCCAACAGCACCTGTTAGATTAATGGTTGCAGTACTGTATGTGAATCCCTAGGCTACTGTATATACTCTACTGGATAAACAGAGAATAATAGTACAGTACTGTACAGTGTCCACTGCATGCTAAATCCTACAGGCCATTGGAAAAACAATGAGACTCTTTAAATTTTCCTCAGACTTTAAAAAAATATCAGGGGTCTCAGGAAGAGTTGTTAATTTTTTTTATATTTTTAGAAATCAAGATTTAATTCAGAACTTTTTTATTTAAATTATGATTTTTCAATTAAATAAGATTTTATGTGTACCATTTAAGCAAAATGTCCGTTGCAAAACAACAGAAACATCACTGCAGCATGTTTTATGAAATTTTGCCATAGAATGCAAGTTGCAGACTTATGCACGCTATGCAGTATGCATAATTTCATGCTGTACTGTATTCAGGCTTAGATTCAAGGCCGGCTTTTACCGCCCCAGCCCCACCTTTTTCGTCACATCAACAATAAAACATACCCGAAATTAGCAGTGAAACTCTCTTACACCCATTTCAGGGGATAATTTATCAAGTATCACATTGCAATTTGCTACACAAACATGCCAAGATGCTACTGCACACAAATGAAAAATTGTGTAGCAATTTTCTGTGTGCATAACCCTTGCATTTTCACAAACAGTGTGGGAAAGACCTCAAAATCTTTAAAACTGCTACGCAAAATTTGAATACTAAATTATTCCCTGATTTTTTCTTAGGTGAGCCCCCTTTTTGGAATGTCTGAATCCGCACAGAGTTATTATGAAATTAATCTTTAATAAATAAGTGAGCTAATTGATCATTCATTTTTGGGAGCTTTCAAAAATGTGAGTTTACTTGAAAAATGCATTCTTTTTGAATTCATCCAAAATATGGGGGATTTGGACTTGGAGAGTATTGTGCAGTGGGACTGCACATTTAAACTGCCTTTTTGGTGTAAAGTTTGCATTTCAGTGTGCTGCATTGAAGGATAAAGGCCCCTTTTTTTCTTTCGGTTGAGATCGATATAGGCTACTGTCCACAGAGATAGTGCTAGTGACACAGTACATTGTTTAATGCGCTTCTTGTTTGTAGGCCTTTTGCATAGGCTATTAGTACTAACAGTATTAATGTTAACGTATAGGTCTAACTTAGTGTAGTAGCATATATGGGCGAATGCAATAACGTTAAATGACTTAGTTATATGCCCCTATAAAGGCGTTGCATTTAGTCCACTAACTGACACTACGAATTAAAGCAATCACACTCTTCAAGTTCTAAACGTTTTGCTTACACTTATTTGAAAAGCTCTTCCCATTCTCGAGTTGATTTGTCTGGGAAAAGACTTTGCATCCAACAATCCAAGTTGCGATTCTCAATTTTCAATTCTCGTGGCAAGTTATGACGTCACAATAATACCTGCCGCAGACCAGCCAAACACATTGTAAAGGATAATTGCGTTATCAGGAATGTATCAATTTTATCCGCAAAGGATGAAATGATGGTTGCGTTTAAACGGAAATGTGCGAAATTCATCTCAAATGTGATCAGAATATTTTCATCAGGGATCCGGATAAAAAATTTGATCCGGCTCTATTAAGAGTATGGACAACACGTCTCCATGCAATGTTTTTGAATTTCGTTATTTTTTCTTCTCTTACTGCTTGAACACTTTGTAATATCACAAACATTTTTACTAGGAACAACTGTGTTTCAGTCTTTGTACTTCAAACTACAAATTTTCGACAGTTTTTAGAAAGCCTTTTGATAATCTTAGCTACTACAAATTGTTACACCAAATTCACTGTGTAAAGAACAAACAATGACAATGTGCTCATTTTTCCATCCAACATGAATTTTTAGGTAGATTATACAAGTATCGTATTTCTCCGAAGTGGCGGTCAGCTGCACAGTGTGCTTGACAATATCTAGACACCATTGCATCTAAACATTCCTTCAAGTTCATACTTCAAAAATACAGACTTACAAAAAGCTTCTCACAAATACTTGAATTATGCATTGAGTCTTAGATTGCTTTTCAGAAGACATGTCGAAGCCATATAGATTCAATTATTTGTGTGAAAAGTTGAAGAGAAAATTTCGTACCTTTTCTGGCAGGGATCGTTTGACTTTTAGGACAACTTTCCAGTGGCACCCATTGCATGTGTCAAACAATGTTTTCGCTAACGTGCGAGATTGTGGGATTCCTACAATAAAAATTCGACACCCTCTTCAAAAAAGTTCACCGTTGGAATTATAGCATTGTGTTCTCAACTTTGCAAACCAAAAATCTGAAACCTCAGTTCCATTCAGAAATGACATCATTTCAATCCTCATTTTAACCTGGAAAACCATTCTTTCTAACAGGATTCACATAGTCGATTGGATGCTAATAATACGACGCACTGTGGTCTGGACGGTCGTACTAAATTTTTGCTTGATTTCGAATGTAATTGTTTAAGTGTCGAATGACATCGACACCATGAGAAAACTGCAGTAGACAACTGGTTAGGTTAGGTTAGGTTAGGTTCGTTTAGGTTAGGTTAGGTTAGGTTAGGTTAGGTTAGGTTAAGTTAGGTAAGGTTAGGTTAGGCAAGGTTAGGTTAGGTTATGTTACGTTAGGCAAGGTTTGGTTGGGTTAGGTGAGATGGACGTTTACGGCCCAGATTCCAAGCAACTGGCTCAAGTCGAGTCGGCAACGGCCTTTTTTCCCCTTTTCAGTTGTGGCTCACTGGCTTGTTTTTTCCTACTTCATTACGTATGCTGAGCAACAAGTACAGTGGCAGTGGGATCCATTTTTGAAGCCTTCGGTATGACTCGGCGAGGACTAGAACTCCCAACCTCCCGATTGCAAGTCGGGTGATCATGCAGCATGCAGCAAGCGCAGATCCATTTTTATTAAAAAAATATGTATTAAAAAAAATAAAACAAAATCGGATAGAAATCACACATTTGGTGAGACGTTTCCGGTATTTGGGGTACAGTGAGGAATGCAAAGGCCTCCGTTCAACAGAAACTGGATCATCTTTGAAGCAACTGGGCGCTCATATCATGGAGCTATTAAATGTCTTATTTCTGTGTTTACACACGTCCTCCATTGTAGCGTTGCGTATAGGCCTATCTGGCTGACTTGAGGCAAAAAGTGGGGTTTTAATATAAATAACTTAAGTTAGGTCCAAACGTATGCCAGAATATCTTACGTTGCTCTAACGTAACACCGATCAATCCAACTGCCGAAATTATTCAGTAACTTATGACGGTAGTAAGGCCTATATGCTAACTTCAGAGTAATTTCCTGGGCGGCTAATTATTTTACAATTGACGACTTTTAGTATAGCTAAACTAGCCCGAATACCTCAAGTTACGGAAAGCCAGACCGGCTACAACAACCGCCGAAATACATACCGTCAGAATTATTTGTGGCAAACTAGCCTATATCGATGGAGGAGGCAGAACCAGCCTGTTACTGTGTGGAATAATCACATTCATTCACTTTAACGTCCGTCATTGTATAAAAACATGGAGCTACAAATGGTAACACCTTAACAATTTATCTCAACTGCCTAAAGAGAAGCTCCACTTGGACTCCCATCGTGTATTTCTTTTGCGTCTGCTGTTATAGGTCGATAATTATACAGCAAGTGAATAATTATGGTTCTCGAGTTCTCTTTTGCCGAGCTTTAAAGAGCGGAATTATCCCGGCGAACCTCACACTTCCTTGTTACTGTACCTCCCTCCCACCTATCCCAATTGTTCACTCCCTAGTGAGCTTGAACACTATGATATGAACGGGTGGGTGACATTCTTGGGTGAGGTGGGGATCGGATAGTCTTTTAGCCTTGTTGGGATAAGTCGGTGGTACTGAGGAAATATTTGTGGGAAATGTCAAGTCAGTTTTAAAAAATGTATGAATTAGGCTGTCAGAACGGCTAAGGTCATAGTCACTCTCGTAGTGTTCAATATTTTAGGTATTAGAGAGCAGGATTCATCGATTATAAGGGATTCATTGATTTTAGTGACCATAAATGAACTAAGGACGTAAGTCTTAGGCATACTAATGTCCTTCCTTAGGCCCATCTTAATTATGATCAGTCTATGAAAGAAGCCTGTGGGCAACAGGTGGGACCACAAGATCAACTCGAACATTCCGTAACGTAACATGTCATGGTAACTGTTAGAAAGTGATGGCATTTTTTGAAACGTTTTTTCGTCAGTGCTATTGAAAGGGTAAACAATTACAACTTTATTTGAAAAAGCTTGTATCCGACTCTGCAAACGTTGTGAGTACAGTACACTGTACAAAAGAGAACAAGATTTGAAATGCTTTTTGATGAACATAACTTCAGCGGGGGTTGCTGAACAGCATAATTATAATTACAAACAAATTTGTAGATCTTTTATCTTTAATTTGCTTAACATGTTTGTAAAAAAGATAGTCATATCCTTTTGCAAATACCTTTTGAATAAATTCGAGTAACAGCCTATATTTCACTTGGGTTGTCAATAATCGTAAACCTTTGTCCACTGAATAGAAAGCAGGTCACGCTGAGTTGCAAAGAGCCTTGAAGATCATTAAAAGGTAAAATGGAAGGGGTCGCTGATCATTTCTGCTCAACTCTTGAGGCAAATTTTAAGTAACTTATACATTTAAATTGTCTAGTACTCCGAGGGCTTCAGGAGCTTTGCCCCCTGGACCCCACCAGGGGCCCTAACGCTGGCCCCTGGACCCTACGCGGTTATATTCGCGCTTCGCACTCGTGGTGCACCTTCGGTGCACTTCGTTCGCCCCGCTTACAGCAGTTGCTGGATCCGCCCCTGTCATGCAGTCGCGGTATATCACTGAAGCTGTAAACTGCAATAAAAAACTGCTGTAGATAACTGAAGTAAATAACTGAGGTACACAACTACAGCTAATAACCGGCAGCAGGGAGGAACTTCTTATCCCACTGTGCCCACTGTAACGTTACCGTACGCACAGTCAGATGAGAAGTGCAGAAGCTTATAGGAATCAAGTTGCCATTACATGAACTGTTTTATGTTTCTTGAAGACATTTTGAATTTTGTTTGTTTCGGCGGTCATTGTCTGATATTAATATATTCTTGGTTACAATGAGGCAATATAGTGCAGTTTTTTCTTCATTTAATATGTATATGTATATTTATATTTGTACGTACGCGATGACTTGGACTACATCATTCTGTGGCTCCAGACCAGGGGCGGCTAGCGGGAATTTTCTCTCTCCTAAGAGACGGAAGTTTGCCATAGACTAATAGTTTTGTATCCATTGGGCAACATCTAAAATATTTTCCACCGGAAATGTTTTGATCCCCTACGGTACCTTGCCTGCATGGCTAAGGGCCTGGCCGCGTGGAAAAAAAAAACTGCACTGCGACCACTATTTACATGAAAAGGAGTCCTGTGGTTAGTTTACGGGAAAGCAATTGCCGTGGCTCAACTGAAAAGAATAGTCAACAGTCAAATTTCTTTTTAGTATTTTAAAGAGGAACATATTCTAAGCATTCTAGTGAAAGTTGCATTCATTTCCAATGTTCGGTTCTCGAGATATTAGCAATTGAAGTTGGCACATTTTCCGGAGAAAGTGAACTTGAAGCAAACAGGTGTGATGTCATGGATTCACATTCTTGGCTAGTGTTTTGTTTTCCCCTATTTTTTATCCTTTTTGTTTGACGTTGAATTGATTGGGCATGCTATTTTGCCCGTAAGGTATGTGAAGTGTTTAAAATTCCATTGCTCAGGATGCACCAATGGCATTAGTGGATTAAGGTTTAGTTGCATAAAATTCATGTAAAATTATGAAGAAAAACAACACATTTGCTAAAAAAATTGAATCCATGATACCATGCCTGCTTGCTCCAAGTTAATTCTATGTTTAAAATTTGCCATATTCAATTGCCAGTTTCTCGAGAACCGAACATGGGAAATACATAAAAATTTCCCCAGAATGCTTAGAATATGTCCCTCTGTAACAAATCAAAAATTAATTTGGCTTTGGACTATTCTTGAAGAGAGCCTTTTTTAGACTTCAACGGACAGAGACCTGGTGCAGTTCATTTTTTACGTTGGTTATGGGCAGGCCGGTAGCCCAACGAGGTTCTAAAGGGGCGATATTTCGTGAAATATATCAAATTGTACATGCTAAAACGAAACCACATAGAGACTTGAACGTAGAATTCTGAGACAGCGTTACATTCTGGGACTGAAACACACAAAGTTAGCAAATCGACTTTGCAGGGATTAGGTTGTATGCTTGAAACCCCCCCCCCCCCTCTGTTTATGTGCTATTTTGCGGCTAGACTCACCATAACACGTTAACAAAGGATTACGTCTCTCGGTAATCTAGGGGAGTACAGGATGTGAAAGAGAACAGCCTCTTACTATTCTTATGTCCTGTCCGGACTGGAGAATCATCACTTCAGAGTGCGATTGAACATGGAATGATATTTCCACACAGATGCGAATCTGTGTTATAGGCGCATGACTCTTCATGCAAATCCCATTCCAGTATACGATTAAGTAGATCTTAGTATCTTCTCTACAATTCTGTAAAGTCCACTCGAGTTACCATATGTCTGTGGAAAACAGTGAGATTATTCACTTTTCCTTTCAAAGATGGTTCTCTTGATCAACTAACCAATTGCAGATTACCCCCTGGCGAATAATCAGGTATCTATGCCGACTTTCTGTCACTATGCTGATTCTAGTCACATTTAACCGGTTCGTAAATTTAGACTTGCTGCAGGCATACTACGAATACTCTTTGCGACCTTACTAAACCGAAGACCCGTGTTTAACACAAGGTAGAGAAAACGTACTGATCAAGCATTTGCCACTATCCATACTTTAGTCGGATAGGTATGATCACTCTTCTGTGAAATTTAAGGTAGGTTCCTGAAAATGTAACTTTATGCTGTGTGAGCATGTATGATGTACATTTTGCAGAGTACATCATTTCAAATTAGGCTAAATTAGGCTAAATTAGGATAAGCTAAGAATACGCACTGAATTTTCTTAAATACACCGTAGCAGGCTTCTGTAGCTCTATGTTACGAAAGGCACAGATACAATTGTTACAAAAGTATATTGTTTTCTTCTAGTCACGAATACGTGTCAACATCTTAAATGAAAGAGTGTGCAGATCCCGAAATAGCCCGAACAAAATTTCCCATTCAACTCACTGAAAGGCCTTCTGGTTAAAAAAGTGAGATGAAACCGTGTACTAGTGGTAGAAGTTTGATTGTACTGATCAACAGTTTCCGCTTTGTTTTTCCTCAATGAACGGCCTCGTGATAAAGGTGTAGTTTATTTCGTAAATGCAGAGTGGTTATCTCACAGTTAGTGTTATTAAGAGAAGTGGCCCTCTCTGTTCATTGTTGGTCTTAAACCAAAATATGGTGGACTCCAAATCCAAAACATCACATTTGATAAACATTGACGTCATACTTTAATAAAAAATGTATCTTGAGGAGTCGATGGTCAAACACACCTTTCGTCTTTGTCATTTCGTTAAATGTACTTGAGAAGTACTGACTATTTCTATGAGGTAAATTAAAGTCAATTGTACAAATTTGTGGCTTTCAAGTAATGTACTTTTCTTGATTTTCATATGCCAATTGCAACAAATAACAATTTGTCAATTCCAAAAAGTTTCCTCCCAGAACAAAACTTCTTGTCTCTACATTTTTTACCTACACTCTGGATTAAAACTTGACAAAAACACGGCGTACGGTATAACCAGGGAGTTCTCCAGCAACTCAATGGTATAACAGTTGTCTTTATAGCTTATATAGTTTTTGAAAGAATGGAGTTGATAATTTAAATGTGTTTGAATAAAAATTATTCCTGGATGGGGAATTGGAGAGTGTTTTTCGTCAGGTGAGGCAAAAAGGCAAAACAAATGTGAAAATCCATGGCTGAGACAGTGCTAAGGCTCGGTGTAATTACCTCCTTCAAAATTCAAAGCGCTCCTGAAGAAAACTCTAGTCTAATTTTTCTACGGTAAGGCCGTAGTGACTAAGCAGCAAATGCAAAGTGAGATGAAGTGTTTCTGCGAAATAATTCCTTCAAAGGGAAGTTACGGTAGATTCGATGTGAAGCAACCACGAACAATAATTATTACTACAGGTTTCATAAACACCCTTAATTTAGTTCCTTTTTATTCCGTTTATTAGATTGTCACAAGTCATTATCACTGGGACTAATTGCCATCTGTTGTGTTGAAGGTGCTATTATTGCAATGATTTTTGTCACTGGTTTCGTGTACTCAATCAAGAAAGGTGAGTCAGATGTTTTTTTTTTCACTTCAAAATACCAACTTATATGTTCCGATCCGGTAGAGCTTTAACATAGCATTCACGATTTCACTCTACAATTCATCGACAGGGGACACCCTTTACGATTAATCAAACAGCAAATTGACAAGGTCCGACGTGTCTCTCGTGAATCACTCCTCACGGGCAATCGCAAACAAGAGAATGACGATCGCATCCAGTTCGTGGTGAAACATCACCCTTCCAATATAAAAGTAAATAAAATCCACTTGGAAAATACGTAATGAAAATACTTCCCTTGGTGACCTTTTTGCAAAATCCCCATTACTGCTACCAAATAACCCTTTTAATCCCAAGTCCTTACTTGTACGTTCAAAACTAAGACCTGCTTACACACAGCAGGGAAATATTCCACGCAAAAAGCCGCGTTGTCAGTTTTGCCAAAACATGTTAACTGACGTTTCTCTTACTCTCAATGGTGTAACCGTCCTCACTGGACCTTACAGCTGTGATTCATCCAACGTAGTCTATATTATTTCTTGCAGAAAATGCCCGAATTTCTGTTACTTCGGAGAATCGAACACCAAAGTTAGAATGAGATGCAATAATCACAAACACAGTATCCGCAGTACGAACTTCTGTGGATTTCCAGTTGTAGAACATTTCAATAGTAGGGGTCACACAACCGACGACTTGAGGTTTGTCATTGACCGTGGGGGGTTTTGGTCTACTGACGACCGTAAACGTGAATGAACTTTAATTAATTCTCCGCTTAAATAGTCACAGGCAAGGTTTTAACTGGGACTTATCATATCTGTCAGGATATAGTTTTTTCAAGTAACCTACTGCTGTAAACTCAGGATCGCAGCGTCATTTCTCTTACCATTAACACCGATGCGTCACATTTAAATGCATTTGAATAGCTATTGTACTAAGTGCCCACACATTCTGTGAAGCTACTCTTTTCAATCATCTAGGCCTACTCATAAACTATCACGGACGTGCGGGCTCTGTGCTGTTGAAAAAGGAATCACTTGCACATGGTAGTAAAGTATTCAAGTCAGTAGCAACACACAATGTGGACTGGTTACTTCTTAATTTTTTTCTTGACAATATTTGAGCAATTCGTATTTGGCCGCTATTTGCTGTTACGTAACTAGGCAGTTCTTACTTTGTATACTCACTTCATTTTGGTTTTTTATTATTCAAGCAATACATTAAGGTATGCAAACTGTAATTTAGAATAGTATCTGTTCCGTCACTTTACAACACTTTTGTTAGCTTGGCACGTTATGATGATGGCGGTGCGAGCTTCACGTTAACCGACGTGTAAGAGCACGCGCTCATTATGGCTGGGTACTTTGTGATCACTTACTTTAGGTCCGAAACTAAAATTTGGTTCGTTACGTCAATTAGGTACATTTCAAACTTTGCTAATGCGTCACAATTTTGTGCACGAGCTAACTTGTGCTTGCATTTCAAGTTTATTTGACATGTAACGGTTGGATTTCATAGTACAGTTAAAAAGTCCCCAGGAGAGGGCAAAAATTTCTGTTTAAGGAACCATTCAGTTGGATCGAAATGCAAACTCTCCTTTTCAGCATTCGTTATTCGTTGCATCCCACACACATACTTTAATGGTATAGCTTAAAATTGCAAATATTAGCTAAAGAAAGTACAATGGATATTATCAGGCGCTAACTGTCCTTTGAATGCCCGGCTTCCAGCGTCTCTTGAAGAGTCCTGAGAGCGCCTTTAAAGATATGCTGCATAACATATTTACAAAGTTGATGATGGAGTGCCAATAAAACCACATTGAAAAGTATCGTACTCAATCTGTCGAACTGGTTTGAAAAGTGTCATCAGTTAATATTGCAAGTTTTCACTGATTGGCTCATTGAATTCCTGTGGATTATACTAAAATCGATCTTTTTCTTGCTCCTAAAATAGATTGGAGCAAAAAAGACGCACCAAAGTAAGTTTTAATTACCACGCTTCACATAAAATTTTCTTATTTCCTAAATACCCTATCGTGTGAGTAATATAAGCAAACGTACAGATTCTCAAAAAGTTCATCAGAGATGTAATTGTGAAAAGAAGTAATCGTCAAACCTTTAATGATATACTCAGGACATCCAATCTTTCTATTCGATTGATTTCTTTTGTTTTCTGCTCGCGCGTGATTTTTCAATCATATACTAAGATTAGTCTTTATCTTTGACACAGCATGTCCCGGGACTCACTGGAAAGATTTTCATGTATATCTTTTGCGTTTTCTCCTGACATTTTATGTGGGTAGCTTTTATGCAGTATTACTTGAGCCCCATCTAACCCATGACAAGGGAATATACAGTTGCCTTGGTTCTGCCCCAAAAGGATGTTCAAATTCTATAATCAGATAATTGATTCCAAAACTGGTCTCATTAAACCGATCTTTTAGTATGATCATCTAGACGTTGTGCGAAATTATCAATGTAGCAGACTTTCTTAGTGCACAGTTATGCATTATTATTGCTAAATAAAGTGGAATGATTCGTTCCCCCTTTTTCTTTAGCGTTCGAATGCAATTTTACGACACTACCAACAATGCAAATTCAGGTAAGGTAAAACTGTAATAATTCTTGAAGTGCTGATATCATTCATCTTATTTTATACGAAAATCACCAAAAACGTTAGTCTGCCTTGTTAATATACGTGGCAATGTTATTTTAATGAACATTTCTCAACAAAATTGATAGAAGGTGTACGGTTTAATAATGAATAGGAAAACTGATAACTTGTTAAATCTTTCATAGGTTTTGATTTCTTGTAAGTTGTAGCCATGCCGACTCTTAAGTTTACCATAAGGAATAAAGACATTCATTTTTTCTTTTCCATATTACTCCAGTATATATGTATACTATCTGAGGTATATACTATCTGATATATTCTACATGAGGTCAACCAGATTCTTTGGAATTCAAACTTATGTTGTTAAATCTTGTTTCGTTGATATTGTTGATGTGCGTTTCATAACGTTTTATGTTTATCTTATCCTAGCATATATGGACCTTCAAGATACAAAGATATCGTCACCCAACAATACTAAAGCTGACGTACCCTATGAGAATTTGAAATTGCGAGAACCCCTTCCAGGGAAGGGTCTCGTGATTTATCAAAGAGCGCAAATAATAACGACCTCAAAAAGTGAAGAAATTGTGGTTAAAACAGTGTCAGGTAAATATACATTGTTAAATGTGACTATTAGTGGGTATTCCCTGCTTTTCTCGGATCGTATCCATTACGTTCCGGTGAAAAAAATGTTTATTTTTATAAATAAGTTAATATTAGGAGTATGAAAAGGTTGTTTATTCTCTTTTATATTTTATTTTCTATTTCATCCCAGAAACATTCCCCTGTAAAGTGCTGTCTTCTTGTTTTGGTTCTGGATAAATAGGATTATAACACATGTTCCGAACACATTTCATTATTATGTTTTAGAGACAGTGAGAAGTAGGTCCTAGTATTTTAAAAACAGTATTAAGGCTTTCAGCTCATGCACTGCAATTAATCAGTGTTCTTTTCATCGTTATACAATTGAAGTATATGACCTAAATCTACTATGTTTTATATTTATTTTCATGACTAACGAAGATGATTCACCTGTTAGACTAGAGAGACTGCAGGCAGACGAGGTACGAATGCTTTCCGCCCTTGCTTCGAATTTAAACGTCGTTCAGTTCTTTGGATGTTGCCATAAAGGTACTAAGGGTGCTCTCTTAAGTTCAGTTAAGTTCATAATACATCTTTTTTGAAGTCATTTAACATGTTGTTTTTCACAGTAAATAAATTTTCTACTCAATACTTATCCATAACAAATTTGTGTTACATTTTAACAGTTCCTAGCTTGCTATGCTTCGAGTTCGTAAGTGGAAACAATCTGGTGAAGTACTTGGAGGAAAATTTCCAACGAAGTAAAATTCACCAATACGGTAACACCAAACAGAAACGCTTTCATATTGCAGAAAAGGGATCCGTGGAAAGCTTGCCAAGGCTTGCCCTTCAAATTGCACGTGGCATGAAATATCTAGCAGCACAAAAGGTGAGCTACGGACTCTTGAGAAATGTAGATTTAATAGCTATTAACCGCATTTCTTACGTTTCAAAGTAGCAGTTAATTAACATATTTTGTTGAAATAAAGTCGAGTGGAAACATTTTGAAATTTTCCCTTTTCGCTCATTTGCTATGGTCCGTTTTTTCTTCAACAGTTTCTTCATCCTGGTCTCCGATCAGAAAAGGTTATCATCGATGTCTCCGGTCAATGCAAGCTGTACGATTTTGTATCAAAAGATAACGCCAAAGAAGTTATTTCAATATTGTGGGGCAAGGTAATTTTAACGTCTAGTAAAATACTCCGTCCAATGTGTAGACAAGTAAACGAGCATTTTACCAGTATGAAAATCCAAATTTATAACGGTAATGTTTATGAGCGTTTTGTTGAAATGCAAACTTTACTTTCAAATGCTACACCACCTTTCTTGAATTATGATAAATAACCTCATACCAATTATCGCACATCATCAAAATGAAGGATTTTCAAATAAGAGACGTTGAATACCGCAAAACTGAGAACGAACCAGAAAAAGTAATGATGTGTTCTTCCTTTGTTCACACCGCTTACTGTGTACAACATGTAGTCTGAATACTTGGTAGAATGTAGAAGACAGCTTTTGAATATTCTGTTAAAGATAGTATCAAACATTTACATTTCAGTCCGTGCCTTATCAATGGATGGCTCCTGAATATTTATTTCTCGAGAAACTTGATCCTACTGTTGATGTGTGGTCGTTTGGCGTGGTTCTGTGGGAAATCTTTAGCTACGGTAATTTTGTAATTGCTTTATTGTTCTTATTTCTTTGAAAAGTTTTATTATCTTCTAAGAAAATTGCATAGTAAAGCATATGAATAAGTTAGCAACAAGTGTGGTGATTTATTTTCTTGTCTTTCTTCAGGCACGAAACCGTACGAAGGGAAGGGTAGAAGTGATGTCGAAAAGAGACTCAGAGAAAAAGTGTTTCTTGAGATTCCGAACAATTGTCCTGGCGCAATGTAAGTAAACTTGCTTTATTTATGTAATTTGTATTCATTGAAATAACCAGCTTTGACGAGGCAATAACATTTTGTTAAAATGGTTGCCTTCGTCTTTTTTCGTCTTCGTGTTTTTCAAAGTTTAGAGACATGTGGTGGGAAACTTGGAAGGGGGCCCGACTGCTTAGGTTGGGGAAGATAAAATTAAATGAAAATTCAATTTTAGGCCAATGATTGTAATATTTTACATTTCAGTGACGGAATAAACTATGGAGATTTAAATTGGTTTTGAAGGGTTTTAAAGGAGTACATTTTAACGAATTTTACTGAAGAGTTATTGGGTTAGATTTCAGGTTTGATATTGTTTGTCGTTTAGTTAGAAGACTGTTAAATTTCCGAATTTCTGAACGCAAGGTAAGTAATGTCTGTCATTTGTGGAAATCATTGTGTGATCCGTAATTAGAAACATATATAAAATGTCACTTAGACGAACTGAGATGTTATATGTACATTTTGCAAGTGTGATTATTATCTTAAGCTCAAAAAGGTAATTAAACTTAATCTAATGGAGACTGTTCTTTGAATGAGGCATTATTACCCTTAATGATGTTTTCTAAGCAGTATAGCCTTAAAATGTAAATATACTCTACAATACAAAATATACATTTAGGGGGTTACTGATTTGGGAATCGATTTGCTCACAAAATATTTGATTAAAATTGACCCAAAATGTACCAATGGCAAACACTTTCTAAACTGCTGCATTCTCAGTGCCTCCTCCTAATCTGATAAAAAACGTCTTCGGCTTGAAGGTGTCTCTTCAGTTTGAAGCAGATATTTAGAAAAACACTGGTCTTAAGATATCTTTAACTTTGTACGTAAAACATTATACAGACGACAGATGTTCACTTAGTGTCAGTGATCACAATAAAAAAAAATCCACGATAAATAAATGATAACTGGTAGTCCTAAAAGTTTAGAATAAAAACTTTCTATAAGAAGTTCCACTGAAATAAACGTTTTGGATCCTTTCCAGTTAGCCGCCTTGCATGGATAACTATTCTCTCTAACTTGTACTCATGTGTTGAAGTCCTTACCTTAGTATGTTTCTTCAGTTGGCAGATAGTGTTAAACTGCTGGGAACAATCACCAGAGGAACGGCCATCATTTGATCACTTGTACTTACAGCTCTCTCACATGTGTAACGAAAACAAGGTACGTTTATTAAACTGTGTTGGACGAATTAAAATTTCTTCGTTATATTTACTGGTTATGTTCACAAAACATTGCACTGTGTAATTCATAAGAAATAAACCCCGACTGTCACTAAAATGAATAGAAGGTCGGTATGAGACAATTAAATCCTATAACACAGCCAGGGATACTTGTTAAGATTTCAAATTAGGAGATGAAAAAGTATAGGGAATTTGACCAGTAACGTACCCAGAAGGGCCGTTAACAGGATAACAAAGTCAGTCCTATTCTTTTAATGTTAGTGATCCTGTCCCGCTGACTAACAACAGCTCAAGGCACTAAAATTTTAACGTACTAAAGGTTAATTTGAAAATTAACACGCTTAAATGTTTTATCCGTCTTAACAGGAATACGACGAAATACATTCGACATGAAGTAACATGACTGATCCCCGACAAAAATCCCATATATATCTAGCATGAAGACCAGGCACACTTGACAGGGTTTGTCGTATGGAAAGCTAATGTGGCTGAACGTTTTTAAACAAGCTTTTCCTTTTTTAAGTATAGCGCGCCTATATATCATTTGGTAGTTATGTAATTGTGTTGCGGAATAATTATTTTTCTTGAATTGTACTGTATGATGTTTTGCTTCAAACAAACAAACAAAAAAAAAAAAAAAAACAGTTTTTGGAAAATTAATATTCAAGTTTTTGCAACTATTTCGTATTATGTGATATTTTTATGTAAAATCTATAAAACATCAATTCTGCATAACTGAAAAATCTCATACATTGTCTAAACTAGAAATTGTATTAAAAGCTAAGTAGTAAGCCAAAAGCTCTCACATATGCTTACCGTTGCACTGGAAGTTATTGGTTTTAAATTTCCATATAAACATACACTGCCAGTTGGAGAGCACATGAAGTTTCAGCAATATGTATTTTTGGTTTCCAAAGGTGTGCATCCTCATCTCTGCAATGGAAATTTCAATGCTGCACATTATCCATTTGGGAATTTCACAAAGAGAAAATTTATTGTCGCCATATTTGCGATATCAAATCGATTTTAAGTTACCAATGCTAGGCGGTACTTGTCTACGTTGGCACATATTGCGTATACAAATTGTTTATAAATAAATGCCGTTGTGCGTGATGTTTCAAGCAAGCCACTTAGTAGGGAAACAGTCCAGTGCAACACGGCTTGGGAAAGAGCCGTTATCGCCACCACACTGGGCCAGAGTGGAAGGATAAATCCCTATCTACAAAATTACAGCACCTTACTACACCAATTGCATCTATCTTTTCGTTTTACTTCAAGCTTCAATACTTCATATGTTAATTTCTATAACTTTAGCTACTACTTCTTCCTGTAATTGAAATATAAAAGATTATTCTTCCGAAAAGGTTGTCATACATTGTAACATACATATGTTATTTTGTATGTAGAAAATAACTTAGAAATTTAATACTCTCCAATTGTACTAATCATATGTCGATCTAGGATAAAAAATATGTATTGAAATAAATAAAAACCAAGCGTCTAACATGTTTGAACAAGAAGGCGCTTCGATAAAAGCGTAATACTAACTTGATAAATTTTGGCACAGTGACTCAAATAGATACGGGTAAAAAAACCGCGTAATACAATGAAAAGCGCAGTAAATATCGCATGTAGTTTTAACAGATATGGAAATGATTAGTCCTCTAGCTTGATGATAAGGAATTTCTCCGTCGGTGATGCAAAATCTTAAATGAAAATCTAACGCGCAAGTATTCAGGTAGACAGGAATATTAATTTAAAAAAATAATTTCTTTACAAAGAATGAAATATTTTCAATGTTTTCCAGTCAAATGCGTATACATATTTGAGGATTGACTGCACTCTTAAAACACTGTGGTTACATTTAACCAGTACCTGTGTTCTATTTACTCCAATACAATCCTGGTTAAGTTTCCTAGTTAAACTAACTTAAAACCTAGTTAGTTAAAGCAGAATTTGTTTTGTTTGAACCAGAATTTGCATTAATTTAGCCAGGATTGTATGGAAAATTTAACCAGGATTATGTTACAGTAAATAGAACACCGATCTTGGTAAAATTCAACCCCGTTGTTTTTAGAGTGTGGGTTAAACTGATGCTGTGATGGCGGATCCTCTATTGGCAACTGGTTAAATTTTTTAGGGTAATAGCTTGAAAAATATTTACAAAAAGATGGAGCTGTCTTGAATAAGTATATGTTATTCCGTGCGGATCCTACGACAGACGTTAATCAACGTATAGCAATATGAGACCGGATAAATAATACACTCTAAAATAGTTGAGTAAACACGAATTACAATCACAATAGTAACATAGATCTACGAATGCTCTAAATAATAAATCATGCAGTCGGTCTTTCTAGAATCTAACATATGATCATAGATATTAGCCTACTACATCTAGCTTATCGAACAACAAACACCGGTGAAACTTCCAAAGCATATCATTAAGTGTTTGGTTTACTTAGATATGAAATTTAATTCAACAAAATCATGTTAAATTGTTGACGTTATTTTTTCTGTCTTTTTATCAAGCTGGTAAAGCAATAAATTGTTGGAGAATAAAGTTCATCAGTCGAAAAAATCTTCGAAAAAATCCAAATACACATCAGTGTCTATGGCATAACGATTTAATTCAAGTGGGTTGTAAACCATTGTACTTTAAAACTTGGTTACAAAGGGGTGTATACACTATTGATGATCTGATCGACGAGGATGGAAAGTTTCTTTCCCTTAACAATTTTATTGCTCGTTATAATATTAATACAAATTTTTTGCAGTATGAAGGTCTTCTAAGAGCTGTAAAAGGCTTCTTAAATGGCCATGTGAGTTGTAAACTACAAAGACCATTTATCCCAGAATTATATGCTATCCTACTGAAATCAGTCAAGGGGGGTTCTGACTTCTATAGAATAATTGCCTATGCTTCTGACACTCATATAAAGTCTCAAGATAAATGGTATGAAGAACTCGGTTGTAATAACCTAAATTGGAATTTAATCTACAAATTACCTTTTACTCTAAATTTGGAAAGCAAGTTTTCTTGGTTTCAATACAGGATAAACACAAGGATTTTGGCAACCAACTGCTACTTAAAAAAAATTAACATTTTGGATCATGATTTGTGTACTTTCTGCTCAAAAGAAAAAGAAACGATTAGTCATATTATGTTTTTTTGTGAAAAGGTACAGCCAATGTGGGAACAATTTAGGAATTTTGTATATAATAGCACAAATGATACTTTGTTTGTTAATCCTGTAACTTTAATTTTTGGTATAACGTATCACCAACATGATAACGAAACTATAAATACTTTGTTGATCTGGTTTAAATTTTATATTTATAGATGTAAAATACAAAATGATGCCTTAAATTTCCTTAGTTTTAAGAACTATGCTAAGAACTTGCTTTCAGTTTTGTACTACAAAGATTGCGTTACGCTTAAACGTGAGAACTTTTTAGATCGATGGCGGCCATGGCTTCTTGGTTTACAGCTTGAGTTCAGTATTGTTTAGCATTATAATCTGTCATATTTTAATAGGCTGCTTTAATTATCACTATTTTGTCTGTTCTAAAATATTGTTGAGTTTCTTTGGATAATGCTTTTTGTACAACTTGTATTAATTGCTTTTGTTGCTGATTGAGAAGAATAAAAAAAAATAAATATAAAAATTTGTGTTTAAAGCTAGACTTGTGGGCGGTGTATCTTGTTTTGAATGTGTTCTCTGTTAGACCAATGTATGTTTCTTCGTTGTTGTTGTCGTGGCGTGTTACAGTTGCTTGGTACACAATTGCAGAAAGCAAAGTGAGTGCCCATTGGAAGGCAACTGCCTCACGAACAACATTCAAAACAAGATACACCGCCCACAAGTCTAGCTTTAAACACAAAGACAAAAGACACGCAACTGCACTCAGTGAATACATCTGAAAACTAAAGGATACAAATGTAGAACACTCCGTAAAATGGAAACTAATGAACAAAGCTCGAGCATACTCCACTTCATCTAAAACTTGTAATCTCTGTCTGGAAGAAAAGTTCTTCATTATACTCAAACCTTCCTTAGCAACTCTAAATAAAAGAAACGAACTGGTAAGCTCTTGCAGACACAGGAACAAACATCTACTGTGTAACTATTCTAATAGGTAATGTATCTTGGTTCGCTGAACACCGTTCGTGCCTGTTCACATCGAACACGGAACGAACACGTGCTTAAAAACGGACACGTTCAAAAGCAGCGAACATATACGTATCTACCGTATCTTACGTTTAACCAGTTTTTACACACACACACACACACACATATATATATATATATATATATATTTATATATATATATATATATATATATATATATATATATATATATATATATATATATATATATATATATATATATATATATAACTCTGGATTCTACCATAGGTCGTCGCAGTCTAAAATGCGACCCTAGGTCGACAGTCACAAATTTTCAAATAGCTCTACATAGGGCCACTAGAACATTTAGGAAAAAAATATAATGATAAACTTAAACAGCCCCCGTAACAATATTTAAGGTATTCCTAATATGTATGACGTATGCACAATTTTCAATTACATATTTAATTTATCAGAAGGTATTGCGCAAAAAATTCGTGTCACCTTAAGCAACAGTCTTAGAGCACGCAGATATAACACAGCGTATAACACGTTCAAATTCGTTCAAATAAGATTTGTTCTGGACGGCCTGAATTTTATTTCTTGTGACACTAGCATTGATATAAAGATTAATTTAGTGCTGTTATCGAGTCCGGAAAGTCCGAGTCACGAGTCCGGCAATTTTCAACTTTCCAAGACTCAGGTTAAGACTCGGGCTCGAATCTCTATACTTTTTCAATGGGGAGTAAATCAACCCCAACCTCGATAACAATCCTGAAGATAAGCAATTGTATCCAATTCAGAACTATTGTGGCATATATTATGATTTCCTCTGTTCTAGAGTAGGCTACAGCATTTTTCCACTATAGTTTTGTTTACATGATATCCAAAAATATTAATAGTGGCTGCCACGATTCTTTGCAAAACCCTGGACTTGCCTGACTGAGCTTTGCTTTGGTTTACCTTGGTTTGCATGGTGGTTATTAACTTATTGTTTATAGGTTGACGAATTTGCAACTTCAAGAAGAAGAACTGGCCCGGAAAAATGCTCCGAGCTTTTTAAAATCAAAGGCGACAAATGCGCTCTCTTATTGTGGAATGCGTTAAGATGAACTCAAACATACTAACGCATTTAAAGATTTTGTTACAGGTAAAACCGGAGAAAAAGAAAATATCAAAGTCCCCTAGTTGTTATTTAATGGAGGCAACTAAATGAACAAATTCCCTCATTGAATGAACTAAGGAAATATTAGGGGAATATCATAAATATTGAGTGTGTTGGAACAACCGCACTCATGGTGATAGTGGAAGACCACAAAGCGAAATCCCGCTTAATTATTCAAGGAGTATAGCATGAATACATCCATTAATTCTTTGTAAAAGATACGACACGCAGTTACCGTAATAATTCCTGTACTTTGAAATTATCAAACTGGGGTCCGTGGGCCTACTGTTTAACTTCGAAGTTAAGCAAAGTTTAAATTCTAATTTGCAAAGGCGAAACTTTACATTACATTAGCCGGCACGAGTGTCATTCAAACAAGGATCTGGTTTAATTGGGTGCCAAATTGGTGGAACGCTAATATAAGAGAATGATTGTAAGATATCACTAGATAACTAGTCACCATGCAAGCATATGAAACTGGAAACAATATAGAAATAAAACAGCAGTTTTAAAAATTTTGTGACAAACTTGCGTTGTTTAGTGAATTGCATTACAACATTATTAAAGTAAATATTGTGCACGTCAATCTTTAACAGAAAATCTTGGGATTGGGGTCACAACATTTTTCGTCAAGAGTTGACCGAATAAAACCTAAAGTCAGTGCGTTTATTCAATTTAAAGGAGCCAACATGCACCAGTCCTCCAACTCGACACCCATGGCAACTATGGTTACATATCCAAATCATAACATTTGCTTGAATCGTAAAAACTTCTTTATAGCAGTGTTATCAATATGCAGGTAAAAATAGCATTAAAACAAAATAGTTTGGCATGAGTTATTGCTGGAAATTCCCTCAGTCTATAGGCTATGATGTTACGCTAGTAATAAGGAAAATGTAACGGAGAAAAGAAACCAAAATGTCGCCTCTAAAAACTCTTCCTGTAACTTCATATATCCACCTACAATTATTCCTTTCAGGCATCCCCGATAACCGCATTACGGACGTCAGGCCTAATGTAGGAATAATAGGCCTATGGCAAATATTCACCGCTACTAATGGAAAAGCTTTTCGTACTAGCTAGGTACACCATACATTTGCACACTGTACCATATGCTTCTGCGGGCCAAAGATGGATCTAGTTCCAAATATAGACCTTTGACAACCGCTAAATAATTGAAAGATTTATTTGATAGTTACAAAACAATGGTTATAAAAACGATGTCACCTACGGAGCAGCTTCAATCATGCTAAACGTTCGTGTGCATGTTTCACCTTTTTTCAAAGCAACAGATTCTCGGAAGCTTTGCATTAAAATACCTCGGCTTCGGTCACGAAAATGATAGAGCAGGTAACTCAATTTTGTGTGATGTTCCGTTTTATTAGCGTTTGTTGTGAACATAGAACTAGGAAAATGGACGATATTTTCATTTATCCAACAATAAAGAATAGGCATGTGAGAAAGCTTTGGTACACATTAGGACGACAGGTGCTTAAGAACTCTATTAACGGCATGCCCGGTGAATCAGATTTTTGAATCGGGACCCTTGATAAGTATCAGTTACCAAACGAAGCTAGACAATCAAGCATAATCAAAGATAAAGAGACCATTTGGGAGCAGGCACAGGATTACAGGGGACTGTGTTTTTTATTTTTACATTGTCCAACCGGAATCAAAATCTTTACGTTTCGCATACCAGCATCATCGTAATTAGCCTCGACTCCATTCCTCTTGTTAACAGTTGTTTAAACATGAGAGGGAATTGTTTAATTATTTTGTTATATTGATTGCAATTTTAATAAACCTAAAAAGTTGTCAATGTGTTCACCTAAGTGAAGCTAAGGAATGGAAAAAGCAATTACAAGCGTTGCAACGACAAACCCAGATTTCCTGACAACTTGAAATCATATGCACTTTAGTATTCCAGCTTGCAACCTTACTTTTTAATCATTTTATATGGTTTCCACTTTTTACATGGAATACTAAGAGTTGTTCACATCGGAAACAGGAAACATCAATGTGATAAGAAAGTTCAAGGTACAACTTTCTTGTTTAACGATGTCGCTGACATGGTAAAGTAGAGTCGACATTGTTGATTCTACAGAACATGGTCTGCTTTTAACAAACCTTTCAGTGAATAACGTGAGAACATTTGAAACGAAAAAAGTGTCATAGTAGACTACAGGAACTCGTCACTGGCACAGTTCTTTGATTGACAACAAATTCAAAGAACGCCGAGTATGCAACTTATATGACAAAACATGTATTGTACTAAGAGTAAGTACTGATTACACATTGGGTCTTTTAAGCTGTCACCATGAAGTAATAAAACATGGTTATACTTGGATGGGGATGCTTTTAAATAGGTGTGTGTTTGGGGGAGGGTGTGCCTGTATTGTAGTACAAATAGAGGACCCGAACAATGGACTTTTGATCCTGTGGTTGAAATTCAATAAATTTTTGGAGTCCCCTCTTGTCCAAAAGTAGACAGTCTGTAGTTGAACTTAGGGTTAAGGGAGCAGGAACAGAGGAAAACACAATGAAGGCCTCGGGTTGTGTGTAAAAACAACATGTGTGAGTGTGTGAGAGGAGAGGTGTGGGTTAAAGAAGTACGTTAAGAGAATTGGAGGTGTCTGGATGAGAGGATTTGGCTTTCAAATATTTAGTATATTTCACTCTTTGCAGCACACTCACTTCACACTCCACACTAAGTCAATGGGAACGTTTCTCTGTACTGTATGTACCTAACGTTACCACCAAACGTAACCAAATTGTTAAAATTATCAAAACTTTCGACAAAACAATCTGAAAAAACTCCCCCAGAACATCCCAGAAGTACTACTTGGCTACTTTTTGTTCCAAACAGGTTCACAAACCACGTTTGGGATGATTTTTTACCCCACTTGTTGCTCATCTTATGAAGATGATCTTGTCACCACGTTGTTGCATATGATTGTTTATACATATGTGTGGAACCAGTTTCGCGATTTTTTTCAGAATTTGCGGGGGTACTTTACTTTTAGCTCTCCCCTACAAATAGATGGCGCTAATCGCATTTTGCTTAGACTGGCAGAGATCCCAAGCCGGTGCTGAGTTGAATGCTGAATTTTACATATTTTTCCTTTTTCGCACTTTTTTTTAAGAGGCTCATACAATTGGCAGGATTTTCCCCAAAATTCTTTGGGGACACTACCCAAGATCATTAATATGATTAGACAGATCGTTTTGTTCCCAATCATTTGAAACCAAGGGAAAGGCTGTAGGATGTTATGGGGTTGTTTTATGAATTTTATAAAATGGTAATATTTTTTTTGGGGGGGGGGTATGGATCTACCCCTTGTGCTGCAAAGAGTTAAAAGAAGCAAGTGGTTGAGTTAGCTACAACAAATATGAAAGACAAATCTTTCTTTGCATTTGCTTACTCATGCAATGGTTATTGATGCATCATTTCATCATTGTCAAATGGTTGCAATATTAAACTTTCAGTCGGAAGGTCTAGAGTTCCACTCATGGCCATGTCATTCCGATACTTGCAAAGTGAAACCTACTGCCATTGTTTTTGGTGCTTAGCATAATCAGTGGGGAAGGGAGACAATCTAGTGACTCAAAATTTGAAAAGTAAGGTCGAAGCGTTTCCTTCCTTGACGCTACCACAGTTATTAAATTTCTGAGTATTATGCTACTTTAAGCTGCACAAGCAAGCCTACCTTGCTTATATATGCTGAACTATAGAGTCAGTTACTTCCTTATACTTACTGTAATGATAAGGGCGTATAAATGATTGCATGTTTAGATTACTGCTTCCTGATTAATGCTTTGGGAGTCAAACTCAGGGTGATACCAAATATTTTGAGACACATATTAGCGTACTGACATTTTGTGAAAAGGAAAGACTTAGATTATGGACTCGTATCCAATATTAGCTATTCAGGAAGCTTTCATAAAATATTTTAGTATTGGTGTAACCAGGAAGATAGAAGACAGCATTACGAAGAGATCAAACTGAACTGCGTAGGTTTTGTCTACGGTAATATCTTTAAAACGTCTCAATAAACTATCCACCAGTGATATTATAGTGGTTGAAGATGTCATTGCGGTAAATTCACGAAAAATTTTTCTGACATGACGTTTCGATAGTAAATTCACGTATTTAGTCGAAGGGCATTTGACTTTTACGGAAACATTGCCTTCCACCACTTTCACTAGTAAAAGTTTTTGTGCAAAATAATGATATCCTTTGGAAGATGGTAACACCTTGTTTGGCTTCGGGAGAGGGAAGGTTTGTGTGGGAGGGAGGGGGGGGGGGCTTAAAGGAACCTTAATTCAATGCTTCATGTAAAAGGAACTTGGGGCTTTCTATGGGACAATAGAATATTCGTGGAAATGTTCCTTCCCCTTCTTGGCTACGGGCCTCTGCTGCGAACGCATCTGCTGCTGCATAACCATTAATATATAAATAGTAGGTGTTTAATATATTAATAGTAGGTGTTTAATATATTAATAGTAGGTGTGGCATCAAAGCAAATGGAAAGGGCCATGCAACATTGTTAATTATTTGAGAAGTGATGTCCCTAGATTTGTAAGATAAATTTTTGGTATGGCCAAACCTTTTTTTTTTTTTTTTTTTTTTTTTTTTTTTTTTTTGTGGTGGGCAAACTACTTATCTCCCATAAATATCGTAAAAGCACTCAATAACCATCCTACTTGTAAACGTTGTGATAGAATTGAATGGTCAGTCTAGAGAATGAAACAAGTGTTCGTAATGCTAAGAGCCTTAAAATCTCATATTGACTTCTTCAGGAGTTTTCCACTATTGGTTTTTAGATTTTATTTTATCTTTCAGTATTATCTTTCTCAGTATTTCAAAAAATTATACAATACGCATAAAACAGTAGGCATGTTGGTGTGGTTGATTCTTCATTTATTTTTTCAGTTTGCTGGTTACCATGTATCGCTTAGGTTAGTTCTCTTATTTTAAAGTTCTGGTAGACACAAGAATATTTGAACATTTTTCAACATGCTGAAGGCGCTTTTATATCGAAGAACATACGTCTTAATACATACTTTCATACGCCAGATTTATTACAAATTGAACGTTTATTCCAAACCTTTTGCTCCAACTTTCACTCCTAATAATTTATCAGACCAATGATCCTTTGTGGATGACCCGAATGCATGCAGGCAACACCTTTGCAAAATAAACGGAATTATAATCCACAACTTTTAAAAGTGGCTTATCTGAAGTGCCAAATGCAAGCAAATAGGATCTTTAAATGCAAAACTTTGTACCAAATCTTTTCTCTAACAAAAGAGTTCATAACTTAGACAATATGAGTGCATTAAATCCTCTTGGGCTCTTATTTGTAGAATTCTGATTGACACTTACGACTGAAACCATGAATCGGATCAGGAATGGCTGGCTGACTGTATTTACGAAATACATTATGAAGAAAGCTATTAAAAGAAATCTGACGAAAATGTTTATAATTCAATAACTACAATAAAAACTCTTCCTATTGAATGTTATTTTCATTCAGCCATCCAGTTCCCTACCTTGAGATATCTGGACGGCCCCGGCCACACGCTGAACGCCCGGATTCAGTTCTCAGGTCAGGTAATACCATAAACTCTAAAATGGAACCCAGTTCCGTTGTGCGTGATGCTCTTAATAAGCATTGGAGTAAGGAAAACAAACCGGTGAGCCACAACTGGAATAAAAAGTTTTGGCCGGCTCGACTTGAACCATGAGGTTGAAAGCTGGGCCGTAAAGCTCCATCTCACTAACAAACTAACCTTGAGACATCTGTAAACAAGGATTTCAGAATTTAACCCCTAGTTACCTCAGATTACCTTTCACCTTCATCGAAATGCAAAGGCAGGACACTCTATAAAGCCCTTACATGTTATATAAGAAATCTGTTCATGTTTCCTACCTTGATTATTGTGTTAACAAGGTTTTCAGATTTACCCGTGGTATGCGGGTATGCGTAGATGACATTTTGCCCTTCTAGGAACCATCTTGTCACTGTAATCCATCCATACATTAAATCTAAGATCTACCCAATTATCGTTAAACATAGTGACAAATGGTTTTCAGATATTGACATCAGATGCGTCCAGGTAAACTCTAAAATCCACCAAACAATAGGGACCATCTTTTCACAATAACACATTCACATAATAAACATAAATCAATCAAAGTTTAATATTTTGCCATATCGTGTTAAGAAAATTCTGACTTTGACCCTTGGTTACCCCAGATTGCATTTGAGCACCACTGAAAGCAAATTACCATAATGCATTTACACACCAAATGTGAGATCTATCAAAATATCCTGTCCTGAGAGATCCGTTAAAAAGATTATTTAAATTTGACCCCTGTGACCCAAACTGACCTTTGATCTCCATCAAAATAATTGGACTGTCTTCCTACTGCAACAAATTTGCATACTAAACATGAAAGCCACCCAAGTTTCATAACTCGAGATACCATGTTAACAACTTTTTCAGCTCGACACATGGTGACCCTAAATGACTGCTTACCTCCAATAACACAATAGGGACAATCCCCTAATTAAAATGCTATCATTTGCTAAACATGACATTTGTCTGTGTTTCGCATCTTAAGATGCCTTGTTAACACATTTTCAAGGGTTTGACCCCTTGTTACCCCCGACGACCTGCAAAAACAAAAGGGTTCTTCCTCTCTTTACGGGGGATCTATGTAACAAGTTTGAAACTGTGGGAAACTTCTTCCTCTAGGTATCGTGTTAATGAGCAAGGCGTCAAAATACACACACGCACACACACTTGAAAAGTAGTGCTACCCTACCTTCCTAAATAAAAAGTGTGTTCTAGCTTTTAGATGTTTGACAACTTATGACAGCGGAGTAGGGGCACCTGGGCAAATTGTCCCTTGTTAACTAACCGACAGGTAAGGGCAGCTCATCTAGCAAGGTACTGAATAGTAAGGAAGAAAGAAGGAAGGGTGTAGGATTGAAGATAATTCGAAAGGAAATAGAATATTTACCTTCAGAGAAGGAAGACTCTCCTATTTCTTATAGCAAGTAACATTAACACAAAGTCAAAGTCTGTTCCGTTGCATGGCCGTGTGAAGTTAATTCTCATGACTTGTTTTTCATCGATTTCAATTCACAACATGAAATGAAATTACAAGACGTGAAACCATTAAACAAAACTTCAACCTATTCATGCAGCGTTAGCGTCCATGAATATGGGCAAGGGGAGCAAGTCGAAATTTCTAGAACACCAGATTTTAAAATTGGAAATTGTTGAATAGAAAGACATTACAAAGATTTTATTGGTGGCCATCTTAATCTTAAAGAATCACATCTTTCCCCTCATGCTAATAAGACTGCTGCTTTTATAGTCCGTGGTTTTCCTTCGTATGTCTTTCTAACCTGGCTATGTGTTCCTATCGTACATATTTATTTCCTAAAGTTGCTGAACTTCTTATTTTCGTCTGCCACTTGTTTTGCCCCTATTATCGCAAATTGTACGTTGCTGATAAATACACAAAGCGTTTTACCACATAATTGCACTCTATTGCTATTTTAAAGTAGGTGTTTCCAAGGTTACGAATTCGCGAGTTGCAAAGAAACGACTGGCTTTTTCAAATTGCCTAGATATTCACCCTGTATAACTAGATTGGTCTTTTCCCCAGTAATAAACGTGTAATTCCGCTATATTTTGTCATGATTCAACCTCAAAAAGGTTTCAGTAGCCTGAATTGCACGTTTATAATTGTAAAACCGTTAAAGTGCATTGCACAATTTTCTCTGGTAATCTGGTTATTCGTTTGTTCGTTAATATGAATACCATAAGCGTATGGGGATAATTTTTGTGGGGATGGCAAAAAAATTGTTTTGCCCGAATAATGGCACCTTTTATATTTGTGTTTTTCCAGAATGGACCAACTGTTTTGTTCGAATTGGGAGGGCGAGTGCCCCCATACCCATCTCGTACGCCTATGATGAATACTGAAAAATCACTTTTTGTTTTGGGTGAACTTGTTAATAGCAAAAGGAAAAAAATGAATAGTCTCACCATCACTGAAAAGTGCATTTGTAATGTAAGTCTTGTAGGACAACACTTATAAAGGTAGTAAACCAAAGATCAAAATTGCACATGGAGATGGCAAGAGAATCAGTAACCAAAGAAGAAAAGATAATTGCGTGTAGGTGTTGTTTGTTACAAAAGCCTTTCTCGTCAGTGTTTGTTGTTACTTTAGAAACCTGCATAGTTACAATATTGCTAAAAGCTCAAACAAAGTTCGCTTTTTTGAAAAGTGAAATGCTCTGAAATACAGGCATACAAATTAAAATTTAAATAAAATGAAAATTCGTCATTGGGCTCACTTTCCCGATACTCCAAAACCTTGATTTTAAGGTCCCCTTCAGGGAGTATTTTTCCTTCATTACTTGTGCTTTAAGATCTCAACTATCTGGGCCAGTAACACCATGAAATTACAGATAGGATGCCAGGAGTCTCCTCTCGATAAAGAAGTGACTTCATAAGGAAGCTTTGTGCTGTTATCTCTGTGTAGTCAGTCAACGAACAAAGTGGACCAATGGGATATGAGAACATTATATACACTTCACTTAATCAACCGTGATGGTTGATATACTGTCATATGGAGAGCATGGGGCTACTGATTTGATCATGTATTCATCCAAAGCAAAATTCAATCAACCTGTTCCAATTATACACTGTATCTGCCTCAAATGTTTATTTACCTTATTTGCACAAAATAACCATATAGTCACAGGTGAAATATTGGTGATTGCTTCTCACATGGTTCAAGAATATACAAATACTGACACTTGTTAACAACGATCGGAAGCCTGAAAAATTAACAAGCACATTCTTAGTTGAGTCACATTTTTTCTAGATAAATGGCAAAGGTACAAAGGCTGAGTGATGATAAATGCATTTTATTTACATTAAGCATAAAGTGGGACTCAAACCGAGATTTTAAGGTATTAGAGTTGTCTTCTATGGTAGAAATGCATTAATGCGTTGTGTCGCAAACCTGTTTCTCTCAGTGCCATACACCGCTCGTTTATCACTTTTTTTCTTTTTCAAGGGAGGAAAATTACATTACTTGCAACTTATGGTAGCTAATAAAAAGTTTTCCTTTTCTGTAAACACATCTGTTGTCAATGTCCTCGTCCACTTTCAAATACCATCGATACAGATGTATGGACAAGTCACTTTTTACAAGTCAAAGTCGAGCTTAAAGTCACATTCATGCAAGTCCAAATGTAGTCTTAAGCCATGTATGTAGCCAGCTGTTAACCTAGTCCCAAGTCACGAGTCATAAGTTAGCGCGTCAAGATCTTATCACATTGCTCAATGCTCAACTTGGTTTACTGGCAAGTCAATTCCCAAGTCATTTAATGCAAGTCCGATTTGAGTCGCATGCAATGTATAATGTTTCTTGAAGTATAATTACTCACATATGCGTAGTTATGAACTCAAGAAGAAGAACCCGAGATTTTACCGGGAGTTTTGTGAATTGCAAATTTTAGAACATTTTGGATTTTTTTTAAATGCGATTTACCAGTTGCTCCTACGGACTACCAGTACTATCTGCAGGATTACACACGTTTTTTTTTACAAAATCGTTTGTTATGGAACCTTCTTAATACTTCAAAAAAAAAAAAATCATATGCATTTTTTTCTTTATAACACAGCCTGTCGAGAATTTGTTTGATAGAAAGAAAGGTACAAATCGTGGGAAACTTGAACCATCTATAACATCAAAAAATGACCAGTGTATGAACTATTTTAGCTTTAGAGTGAATTTTGGCCAATTTTGTACTGTTGAGATAAGAATTTACAAATGAATCCATAAGTGTAGTGATGAATGTAGTCCAATGACATGATGCTGACATTACAAATCGATTCCATCTACGGTGGCGCATAAGGTAAAAAGGCAGCCAAATATTAAACGTCTTAAAGCAAAAAGAGACACTTTGCCAACAGTGGCAAACTATCGCCGTTGTAAGCATGATAAAGCTGTACTTCTTCCTTTTCATCAGGCTGTTCTTCTCTGCTTGATTATAACTTTTCGTCTCAGAAAGGAAATGAAGCACTCTACGTACACTCTTAAGGTTTCACACCTTGTTTGAGCGTAACAAGGATATAGTAAAATACATAAAAAAATTACGTAAAATTTGTGGATAGCCAACAAATCAGTCAAATAAGTGCTAATTGCTTTTCACGCAGTAGGGTAAACACATCGAAAGTATAGATCAGTTAAGGACACAGACCATGTAACAAACTCAGATACTAGTTACGCCTTACACCATCTCTGATCTGCTGGGGTATGTAGGTTGCATTTCAAGAAGCAACTTCACGGCATGGTAGTAAATTATCCACAAGTGAATGTACTCGAAATATAAAGATAAATCAGCTCCACTTTGCGTTTTAGTTGTTTGTACGAAATTTATTTGCCTAGGTTGAGTTCTGAATTATTGATGGCATGTCTTCAGTTCTCAAAGAAAATGTTATAAGCATTGTCTACAGGATTTCTTATTATGTCCTTGCTGGTCGGGGTCAATTAAGATTAGATTGTTTAAAACATATGTTATACACACAGCTGTTAGGGAGTTGTACATTTTTACAAAGACGTGCTGTAGTATTTGCTTTACAGTGTCAAATACAGCTTCATAGCATGACACTATAGATAGATTCACGTATTGAGGAAGTTGGGAGCTGCTCTCGCAAGAAGTAATAACACCAAAGATATCAGGAAGTTCAAAGCATTGTTTGTACTGTAAGGCACACTCTTTGTTGATTATAATGTATTAGATACTGAACCGTAAATCATCATCAAACTACCTACTACAGTCATATTGCGGTGATTGATCAGAAGCAAGTCCACCGAGTATACATCGTGAGAAAATAAAATAAAAGCAAACAACGAGGTGATATGAACTGTTTCCAATGTGCGTTTCAATTACTGTGATCTTTGTTCAGGGTCTGATAATGTTTACACAGACTGAAGAGCATATTTACAGTGTCTATGTTCTTTCAACCAAAAGGGCAGGAATATTGGCGTACAATATCCTTTCCAAATAAAATATTGGCCCTTGTTTTAGTATTTACAATGGAACTCACTGAGTTTTGTTTTAATTCATGAGTTACACTTGATTGTCGACAGTTTTAAGACAAGGTCTAGGACACTGCAAAAATGCCTCGGTTGTTTGAAAACAATACATCTCAAACTGTTTAACATTTTATATGTCGAAAAATGAATACAATTATTCAATTTGTGGATGGAAACCGTAGAGTACTAGCTAAGGTACCAAACCATTGGACGGTTAAAGTTCATTTGCCTCTTTCGACACCTTATGGTCCCTTCGAGTAACTTCATTTGATGCATTTCAAAGAAATATGTCAGGTCCCACACACTTAACTTAGAAATCACAAATTGTTAAGAAGAAAATTAAAAGTAACCGGAAATTTACTATAATAACAAAACCAAATAAAACGATTTAGAATTTTGGCAACAACTTCACCTTTGGAATTTAAGTTGGCAGCAGAGCGTTTTTAATGAATTGCGACCTACTCTAAAAACAGCAGCGGCCATTCAAATCCCAGCAACACTGAACGAATCCAGGGGAGGGATCCAGGAGGGTTCGGGCCCCTTTGCTCTTTGCCAACAAAGGCTTGAAACGCCACTTTTAAGCCTGTTACCCTTCTCTGTTCGTTGAGCCAAATGAATTATGACCTGCCCGCAATCTCCTAAATAACCAAAATCTTAATTTTAATATTTGATTCAAGTAAGCGGGTACCGTATGTATCATTATAAAGCATAATCTACCTTTAGGAGTGATTTGGCGGAGGATCCATGAGACCGAATAGTTAATATTGCACACAGGGCTATTGTGGCTCTAGCCCTCAGTGAAAATTATGGGGCGGAAATGCCGTTTAGCACACCATTACTGAGGCTAAGTTTTTCTCATTGAAATTTTTTTGTGTTGCAGAGAGTGATCTTTTACTTTGCTAGAAAGCACCAAATTTAATTCCGGGACCTTTGAAATAGCAAAATTTTAAAGACATGGGGGTTACCCCTGTCCTCATACCCCTTCCCATGACGACGACCACACTTCGAAATTCGGACCGCACCCTGGAAAAAGTTTTGGAACCGTCGTTGCAACTCCTGTGGTAGCTTAAGCACCGTAACACTGTACGAATTACTAATTTATTTTATTTTTGTTAAATGGAAACAACGAAGTAACGATTGACAACGATCATGCTGTTTTGATTGCGGTAAAAAAGGTGATTTTCTAACCTCAGTAATCTATTGTTCAACTGATGTATATCAAGTTTCGAAACCCACTGCTGGAGGTCTATTATTTTCACTTCACCGAGCTTCTAGTCCACTTAGGTTGCAAAAAATTACACGGTACTTTGGGCAGGATTGTAATCAAAACCCCTTCTGCGTGCTCTGCATACTGTGACTAGGATTTCTTGACTTGGATTAAATGTCTTTGCATGGAGTATTACTGTCTGTCAATCATCAAATTGTGTAATTCGGCAAGGAATGAAATAAAGTTCATATTTTTACCGTGACCATTTCCTCATGATTGTTGCAAAGACATGACGTACTGCGATTTCTATCCCGTGTTTGAAAAATAGATTTGTTTCAAAATGAAGGTATTGGCAACAATAAGCTGTGAAAATCTCTAACGTTGAAATGAAGGGTGTGGCTCAGGAGGCCGATTTGTCTCAGTGTGAAATTTACCCTCATTTGTCGTGGAAAAATACGTTGTTGGAAAAAAAAAAAAAACGTCTAAACATCTATCTTAAGCGATGGCGCAATTTCAGTTAATGGCCATATAGAACTGTTTTGACAAGCTAACTTTAGTTGATGACGTATTGCAAGAGATAACCAAAACTCGTCATATAACTAAGGAAACGCATTGAAAAAAGTACTATTTGCTGATTTGAATTATTGTTTATCACAAAAAAATGTTAATATGTTATTTGAAAATAAAAAGATATTTATTTGTTTCAACAACGTATTACATATTTGTAGCAATTAAAAGAATCATGTCAAAAGCACTTTTCCGTGATGATGTGTTTTTTTTCCACTAAACTGTTGATCACTACAGTTTATCAATTAAGAATAAAACGAGTCTCTCTTCCTGTAACACGGCGTCGTTGAATCGCCCCACCAATGAAAATTTTGCGGCAAACAAATCGTTTTACCCCCCCCCCCCCCCTCCAACCAAACACTGAATGCAGATTTATTAAAACAACATACAAAATACACAAAATGTAACATTGGGGTGTGCAGGTGACTTTAGGGCTATTCTTGACAACGTCAGTTTCAGCCTATTTCAAAGTAATAATACTGTTTGTAATGCATCATCTATGTTTTGTGAGAATTCGTATTAATTTGAATGGTTTTGCGTGCTTGTGTGTGTCTATACGTTTGTACTCGTTTGTGTGGGTGGATTGTTAGCAGACGAATCTGCTCAAGAAAACGATATGATGTTCCATCTATTGGAAATTTTGGCACCCCTACTCCCCTGTTAAGCGTTTCATTTTAATTTGTTTGACCGGTAGATTTTTGACAATTGCAATAACAAGTGGTGGTACGAACATTAACCACTGGTCCCCAACCAGCAGCAACTTTATCCAGTACCTTACAAAAATGAGTGGGCAATGGTCAATTTTCATCGTTTTATTAGATGAAATAGCTGTTCATGATACCATCATATTCAACAAAGTGTTAAAAAAATGGATTAAAATTTTTAACAGAGAAATATATTACACTAATAACCATCTCTCTTCTAAACTTTCATTCGGTCTTTAACGATTACCAGCGTCTTGAGTCGCTAAACTCGAGTGTTTCGCGAATCGTGTTCTGGTATTCCTGGTGATTCAATAACCTTTGAAAATATTTGACGCCCTTGAGTTTTAGTAACTAAAAGTGACGAAAACAACATGGCAAAAGGCCCATAATAGAAAATTCAGCATATTTAAGTCATAGCATTCCATCATCACTAATTTAAATGTTCAAAGGTTTTTTTCTTTTTTTTCTCTCTCTTTTTTATGCTGGGAACGTAACCCGTTGGAAAGATATCCTTCATCTGTGGAATATTTAATGTAAATATTCGACACCACTGTTTTAAAATTGGAAACAGCATCACTGTATCTTTCGAAAGGATTTGTTAATAGTTTTGGGTAACATTTGTCTAAAATTCCAAAGACTTTTCTGACAATCAAGATCAATATCTTAAACGTCCAAGATTGTTAACGTAGATTGTAATGTAGGACTGGCTTTTCACTGGACCAGATACACGAGTTATTCAATAAATCCATCAGCCTCTGTGAAACCGAATGAATGTCTTGGAACTAATATGTCGCTATTTTCAACGAACCATTCTGAGGCAGGGCTTTATTTCCCTTTTTCATTTATTTGGTTCCCAAAATATTTGACTGCTTTTTATTCAGTGTACAGAAATCTGGTCGTTTTTTTCCCCTTTTTTACGAAACAATCTTGAAATCACGTTTTACGCAGGTGGTTGATGAAACACTATACAGTATGTTTTATGTACGTTGAACGGGAAGTTTATCAGAAGCAAAGCAATTATAATGTTTTTCTAATTCATTATTCCTAGTTTATTCAGGAAGTTTTCATTTGTTGTGTCTGAAAAAATATTGGTGTCATTGGGGAACATTACAAGTGGGGATGTCATGCAAACATGTGTCACCTCATTAACTCAAAACCCTATGGAACTAAATGTATAATGGATTGCGAATCAAAGTGCCCATTTTATTTTACGAAATTATAAAAATACTCACAAGCAGCAAGCTAGAAACATTAAAACTTTCTTACAAACTGAACAAATTTGAGCTCGGCTATACTTGTTTTTTTAACAAGTTGCTACATCCAGAGGAGTGAATCGTGAGGAAGGGCATCACCCTCACATGCACTAACCAATCACGATCAACCGCTTGTCCATTAAATAACGGCGGTTCGAAAAGTGTTTAAGTCAAATATACCATTTACAAGACGTTTCGGTAGACTTCAATCAACCATTACGTACCGGGGCGCCCCTTCGCCCCTTTGACCAAAATTTCTATCACCGCCATTTGCGAACAGGGTCGGGGTTAGTGAATAGTGGTAGAATTAGCGACCCGCAGGGGTAGGATTTTGCCTTACGCTAATCCCTGACCCTGACTGGCGATGATAGACATTTTGGTCAGAGGGGGCGAGACTGGCCTGCAGGAACGTGTGAAAGCAGGATGAATAAAGATCAGAGGAGCGTCAACATGTAACTTTGTTCCGTCAGGGAACGACCGTTCCCCGTGACCATATGGAAGTTCTGCCACTGCTCTAAAATAGCCTCGCTAAGCCCCCTACAACACTGCCGTAGTGTCATGGTACAGTATAGTACCTGCATTTTGAGTCGGTTACTTCGTACAAAACATACGGCAATGAGCATCACAAAGACGTTTGGCGACCAGTTTGGATTGACCCATCTTATCCCTTTCCCGGAGGAAAGATTTTGATAGATATCTTTCAGAAAGCACATGTTGAGACGTCTGCAGTTAACCTTTATTAACCATTGGACTTATTTGTATACAAACTAAGGCGGGGCTACATACTTACCATACTAAATGAGGGCGACGTTTTGAATTAAAGACTCTGGTTTTACTGGGTCTCACCATACAAAATCATAACACTGACAAAAATGATAAAATAATAATAATAATAATAATAAAAAAAAAACAGAAAGGCTAAGTGAGTCAGACCAGAAGTCACTGTTACTAGTTTTATTTTTTTCGATGAGCTTGCGATCTTAAGCGAACTACCTTAAGTAGCCTTTTTAATGCTGATAACAACGATTTTATCAATTTATGCATCCATGCAGTTTATGCATGATTCTATGAATTATACGTTATACCATTTTAACTGTTTAATTCCTCACAATTCTATAATAATTGTAATAACAAACAGGAATGAGTGCATGACATGAATTTAGAATATTGTGAAAAGGAAGCACACGGAAAACACTCACAGTATTTATTGAATAGGGTACTTACCAAGGGACCAAAAAATGTTAACGTAGAAAAGAAAACAAAAAGTATGTCTGCATGCTTAGTTCGCCATAAGTACATGCAGTACACCATATACTTATTTAAATGGTGTCGACTATGTCAGAGTTTCAATCTTGTTTTACCAACGATTGTCTAGACAGCAGCAAAATACCCCATCTTTGATAGCAAAAACTATGAAGTACATACAACTGAAAATATCTTTTGCCATTTACGATAAAAATAAAATCTAGGATAAAGTTGTGACATACCGTACTCTTTATCCCAGAAAAAGGAAGTAAATATGAGGAATGTTCGATACTAGCCATCGAGACCCATACAATATGTGTCTAACAGATAGCTCGGAGATAGCTAACGGAGAGCTCGGCTGTCACACATCTTTACTGTTTCACGCGGAGCTCGAAACTGCGAGTAGCTACCCGAAAATTCGGCCTCAACAGCGGGAGAGAAAATAGTTTAAGGTCACGGGGTCAGTGGCCTACGGAAGCCGATGCGCGGCCGGCCACGTCCGCTTTTCCGCCCACCCCCGAACCGCGCAAAATATGCCCCGATCGGACCACAACGGTAAAGGGTTAATCTGAAATATCTGCACCGCTCGGCTAAAGGCTTACGTGAACACACGCAGAGACAGTGGCATCAGCTTTGCAGTAAACCCACTCCACAGGCTTATTTTAAAAACCCTTTACCGTTGTTTGGGTCCTTTTTGGACCCATGCGGAGAGCTCGGCTGTCACACATCTTTACTGTTTCACGCGAAGCTCGAAACTGCGAGTAGCTACCCGAAAATTTGGCAACTACAGCGGGAGAGACAATAGTTTAAGGTCACGGGGTCAGTGGCCTACGGGAGTCGATGCGGGGCGGGCCAGGCCCGCTTCTCCGCCCACCCCCGATCCGCGCAAATATGCTCCGATCGGAGCACAACGGTAAAGGGTTAATCTGAAATATCTGCACCGCTCGGCTAAAGGCTTACGGGTACACACGCAGAGACAGTGACATCAGCTTTGCAGTAAACACACTCCACAGGCTTACTTTAAAAACCCCTTACCGTTGTTTGGGTCCTTTTGCACCGATGCGGAGAGCTTGGCTGTCACACATCTTTACTGTTTCACGCGGAGCTCGAAACTGCGGGTAGCTACCCGAACATTCGGCCACAACAGCTGGAGAGACAATAGTTTAAGGTCACGGGGTAAGTTTCCTACGGAAGCCGATGCGGGGCGGGCCACGTCCGCTTCTCCGCCCACCCCCGATCCGCGCAAATATGCCCCGATCGGAGCACAACGGTAAAGGGTTAATCTGAAATATCTGCACCGCTCGGCTAAAAAGGTTACGTGCACACACGCAGATACAGTGGCATCAGCTTTGTAGTAAACACACCCCACAGGCTTATTTTAAAAACCCCTTACCGTTGTTTGGGTCCTTTTGGACCCATGCGGAGAGCTCGGGTGTCACACATCATTACTGTTTCACGCGGAGCTGGAAACTGCGAGTAGCTACCCGAAAGTTCGGCCACAACACGAGAGAGACAATAGTTTAAGGTCACGGGGTCAGTGGCCTATGGAAGCCGATGCCGGGCGGGCTACGTCCGGTTTTCGCCCAATCCCGATAAGCGTAAATATGCCCCGATCGGAGCACAACGGTAAAGGGTTAATCTGAAATATCTGCACCGCTCGGCTAAAGGCTTACGTGCACAAACGCAGAGACAGTGACATCAGCTTTGCAGTAAACACACTCCACAGGCTTACTTTAAAAACCCCTTACCGTTGTTTGGGTCCTTTTTGGACCCATGCGGAGAGCTCGGCTGTCACACATCTTTACTGTTTCACGCGAAGCTCGAAACTGCGAGTAGCTACCCGAAAATTTGGCAACTACAGCGGGAGAGACAATAGTTTAAGGTCACGGGGTCAGTGGTCTACGGGAGTCGATGCGGGGCGGGCCAGGCCCGCTTCTCCGCCCATCCCCGATCCGCGCAAATATGCTCCGATCGGAGCACAACGGTAAAGGGTTAATCTGAAATATCTGCACCGCTCGGCTAAAGGCTTACGGGTACACACGCAGAGACAGTGACATCAGCTTTGCAGTAAACACACTCCACAGGCTTACTTTAAAAACCCCTAACCGTTGTTTGGGTCCTTTTGCACCGATGCGGAGAGCTCGGCTGTCACACATCTTTACTGTTTCACGCGGAGCTCGAAACTGCGGGTAGCTACCCGAACATTCGGCCTCAACAGCGGGAGAGAAAATAGTTTAAGGTCACGGGGTAAGTTTGCTACGGAAGCCGATGCGGGGCGGGCCACGTCCGCTTCTCCGCCCACCCCCGATCCGCGCAAATATGCCCCGATCGGAGCACAACGGTAAAGGGTTAATCTGAAATATCTGCACCGCTCGGCTAAAAGCTTACGTGCACACACGCAGAGACAGTGGCATCAGCTTTGTAGTAAACACACTCCACAAGCTTACTTTAAAAACCCTTTACCGTTGTTTGGGTCCTTTTGCACCCATGCGGAGAGCTCGGCTGTCACACATCTTTACTGTTTCACGCGGAGCTGGAAACTGCGAGTAAATACCCGAACATTCGGCCACAACAGCGGGAGAGACAATAGTTTAAGGTCACGGGGTCAGTGGCCTACGGAAGCCGATGCGGGACGGGCCACGTCCGCCATTCCGCCCACCCCAAATCCGCGCCAATATGCCCCGATCGGAGGACAACGGTAAAGGGTTAATCTGAAATATCTGCAAAGCTCGGCTAAAGACTTACGTGCACACACGCAGAGACAGTGGCATCAGCTTTGTAGTAAACACACTCCACAAGCTTACTTTAAAAACCCTTTACCGTTGTTTGGGTCCTTTTGCACCCATGCGGAGAGCTCGGCTGTCACACATCTTTACTGTTTCACGCGGAGCTGGAAACTGCGAGTAGCTACCCGAAAAATCGGCCACAACAGCGGGAGAGACAATAGTTTAAGGTCACGGGGTCAGTGGCCTACGGAAGCCGATGCGGGGCGGGCCACGTCCGCTTTTCCGCCCACCCCCGATCCGCGCAAATATGCCCCGATCGGAGCAGAACGGTAAAGGGTTAATCTGAAACATCTGCACCGCTCGGCTAAAGGCTTACGTGCACACACGCAGAGACAGTGGCATCAGCTTTGCAGTAAACCCACTCCACAGGCTTATTTTAAAAACCCTTTACCCTTGTTTGGGTCCTTTTTGGACCCATGCGGAGAGCTCGGCTGTCACACATCTTTACTGTTTCACGCGAAGCTCGAAACTGCGAGTAGCTACCCGAACATTCGGCCACAACAGCGGGAGAGACAATAGTTTAAGGTCACGGGGTCAGTGGCCTTCGGAAGTCGATGCGGCTCGGGCCACGTCCGCTTCTCCGCCCACCCCCGATCCGCGCAAATATGCTCCGATCGGAGCACAACGGTAAAGGGTTAATCTGAAATATCTGCACCGCTCGGCTAAAGGCTTACGGGTACACACGCAGAGACAGTGACATCAGCTTTGCAATAAACACACTCCACAGGTTTACTTTAAAAATCCTTTACCGTTGTTTGGGTCCTTTTGCACCCATGCGGAGAGCTCGGCTGTCACACATCTTTACTGTTTCACGCGGAGCTGGAAACTGCGAGTAGCTACCCGAAAATTCGGCCACAACAGCGAGAGAGACAATAGTTTAAGGTCACTTGGTCAGTGGCCGACGGAAGCCGATGCGGGGCGGGCTACGTCCGCTTTTCCGCCCACTCCCGATCCGCGCAAATATGCCCCGATCGGAGCACAACGGTAAAGGGTGAATCTAAAATATCTGCACCGCTCGGCTAAAGGCTTACGTGCACACACGCAGAGACAGTGGCATCAGCTTTGCAGTAAACACACTCCACAGGCTTATTTTATAACTCTTAACCGTTGTTTGGGTCCTTTTGGACCCATGCGGAGAGCTCGGCTGTCACACATCTTTACTGTTTCACGCGGAGCTGGAAACTGCTAGTAGCTACCCGAACATTCGGCCACAACAGCGAGAGAGACAATAGTTTAAGGTCACGGGGTCAGTGGCCTACGGAAGCCGATGCGGGACGGGCTACGTCCGCTTTTCCGCCCACTCCCGATCCGCGCAAAATATGCCCCGATCGGAGCACAACGGTAAAGGGTTAATCTGAAATATCTGCACCGCTCGGCTAAAGGCTTACGTGCACACACGCAGAGACAGTGGCATGAGCTTTGCAGTAAACCCACTCCACAGGCTTATTTTAAAAACCCTTTACCGTTGTTTGGGTCCTTTTTGGACCCATGCGGAGAGCTCGGCTGTCACACATCTTTACTGTTTCACGCGAAGCTCGAAACTGCGAGTAGCTACCCGAAAATTTGGCAACTACAGCGGGAGAGACAATAGTTTAAGGTCACGGGGTCAGTGGCCTACGGGAGTCGATGCGGGGCGGGCCAGGCCCGCTTCTCCGCCCACCCCCGATCCGCGCAAATATGCTCCGATCGGAGCACAACGGTAAAGGGTTAATCTGAAATATCTGCACCGCTCGGCTAAAGGCTTACGGGTACACACGCAGAGACAGTGACATCAGCTTTGCAGTAAACACACTCCACAGGCTTACTTTAAAAACCCCTTATCGTTGTTTGGGTCCTTTTGCACCGATGCGGAGAGCTCGGCTGTCACACATCTTTACTGTTTCACGCGAAGCTCGAAACCGCGGGTAGCTACCCGAACATTCGGCCACAACAGCGAGAGAGACAATAGTTTAAGGTCACGGGGTAAGTTTGCTACGGAAGCCGATGCGGGGCTTGCCACGTCCGCTTCTCCGCCCACCCCCGATCCGCGCAAATATGCCCCGATCGGAGCACAACGGTAAAGGGTTAATCTGAAATATCTGCACCGCTCGGCTAAAAGCTTACGTGCACACACGCAGAGACAGTGGCATCAGCTTTGTAGTACACACTCTACAGGCTTATTTTAAAAACCCCTTACCGTTGTTTGGGTCCTTTTGGAAGCATGCGGAGAGCTCGGGTGTCACACGTCTTTACTGTTTCACGCGGAGCTGAAAACTGCGAGTAGCTACCCGAAAGTTCGGCCACAACAGCGAGAGAGACAATAGTTTAAGGTCACGGGGTAAGTTTGCTACGGAAGCCGATGCGGGGCTTGCCACGTCCGCTTCTTCGCCCACCCCCGATCCGCGCAAATATGCCCCGATCGGAGCACAACGGTAAAGGGTTAATCTGAAATATCTGCACCGCTCGGCTAAAGGCTTACGTGCACACACGCAGAGACAGTGGCATCAGCTTTGCAGTAAACACACTCCACAGGCTTATTTTAAAAACCCCTTTACCGTTGTTTGGGTCCTTTTGCACCCATGCGGAGAGCTCTGCTGTCACCCATCTTTACTGTTTCACGCGGAGCTCGAAACTGCTGGTAGCTACCCGAACATTCGGCCACAACAGCGGGAGAGACAATAGTTTAAGGTCACGGGGTCAGTGGCCTACGAAAGCCGATGCGTTGCGGCCACGTCCGCTTTTCCGCCCCCCCCCCCCACCGATCCGTGCAAATATGCCCCGATCGGAGCAGAACGGTAAAGGGTTAACCTGAAATATCTGCTCCGCTCGGCTAAAGGCTTACGTGCACACACGCAGAGACAGTGGCATCAGCTTTGCAGTAAACACACTCCACAGGCTTATTTTAAAAACCCTTTACCGTTGTTTGGGTCCTTTTGCACCCATGCGGAGAGCTCGGCTGTCACACATCTTTACTGTTTCACGCGGAGCACGAAACTGCGAGTAGCTACCCGAAAATTCGGCCACAACAGCGGGAGAGACAATAGTTTAAGGTCACGGGGTCAGTGGCCGACGGAAGTCGATGCGGGGCGGGCCACGTCCGCTTTTCCGCCCACCCCCGATCCGCGCAAATATGCTCCGATCGGAGCACAACGGTAAAGGGTTAATCTGAAATATCTGCACCGCTCGGCTAAAGGCTTATGTGCACACACGCATAGACAGTGACATCAGCTTTGCAAAACACACTCCACAAGCTTACTTTAAAAACCCTTGACCGTTGTTTGGGTCCTTTTGCACCGATGCGGAGAGACCGGCTGTCACACATCTTTACTGTTTCACGCGGAGCTCGAAACTGCGGGTAGCTACCCGAACATTCGGCCACAACAGCGGGAGAGACAATAGTTTAAGGTCACGAGGTCAGTGGCCTACGGAAGTCGATGCGGGGCGGGCCACTTCCGCTTCTCCGCCCACTCCCGATCCGCGCAAATATGCTCCGATCGGAGCACAACGGTAAAGGGTTAATCTGAAATACCTGCACCGCTCGGCTAAAGGCTTACGTGCACACACGCAGAGACAGGGGCATCAGCTTTGCAGTAAACACACTCCACAGGCTTATTTTAAAAACCCTTTACCGTTGTTTGGGTCCTTTTGCACCCATGCGGAGAGCTCGGCTGTCACACATCTTTACTGTTTCACGCGGAGCTGGAAACTGCGAGAAGCTACCCGAACATTCGGCCACAACAGCGGGAGAGACAATAGTTTCAGGTCACGGGGTCAGTGGCCTACGGAAGCCGATGCGCGGCGGCCACGTCCCTTACAAAAAAAGGTGTTGCAATTTCATTCCAAATTCGCAGGTTTTCACAGGTTTTTTCCAAGGGTTATCACAGGTTTTTGCATGAAAACCTGTGATTTCCCTTGACATTGACGCAGGTTGATCATTTGCCACAGGTTTGCCACGGGTTTGGCACAGGTTTTATGTGCAAAACGTGTGGTGATAAAAAATAGGGATAACAAAGAATTCTTCCACAAAACCTGTGGCTTGACTTAAAGGCAAGGAAATGTGTGCAAAACCTGTGTCAAACCTGTGAGTAGAAGGTTCCAAAAACGCAGGTTTGTCACCCAAGAACACGGGTGATTTCCTTTGTTTTTCCATGCGTGATCACACATGGTGCAGACACAGGTTGACGCACCTTTTTTGTAAGGGGTCCGCTTTTCCGCCCCCCCCCCCCTCCCACCGATCCGCGCAAATATGCCCCGATCGGAGCACAACGGTAAAGGGTTAATCTGAAATATCTGCACCGCTCGGCTAAAGGCTTACGTGCACACACGCAGAGACGGTGTCATCAGCTTTGCAGTAAACACACTCCACGGGCTTATTTTAAAAACCCTTTACCGTTGTTTAGGTCCTTTTTGGAACCATGCGGAGAGCTCGGCTGTCACACATCTTTACTGTTTCACGCAGAGCTCGAAACTGCGATTAGCTACCCGAAAATTCCGCCACAACAGAGGGAGAGACAATAGTTTAAGGTCACGGGGTCAGTGGCCTACGGAAGCCGATGCGGGGCGGGCCACGTCCGCTTTTCCGCCCACTCCCGATACGCGCAATTATACCCCGATCGGAGCACAACGGTGACGGGTTAGTCTAGAATATCTGCACCGCTCGGCTAAAGGCTTACGTGCACACACGCAGAGACAGTGGCATCAGCTTTGCAGTGAACACACTCCGCAGGCTTATTTTAAAAACCCTTTGCCGTTGTGTTGGTCCTTTTTGGACCCATGCGGAGAGCTCGGCTGTCACACATCTTTACTGTTTCACGCGGAGCTCGAAACTGTCAGTAGCTACCCGAACATTCGGCCACAACAGAGGGAGAGACAAAAGTTCCAGGTCACGGGGTCAGTGGTCTACGGAAGCCGATGCGAAGCGCTCCACGTCCGCTTTTCCGCACCCCCCCCCCCCCCGATCCACGCAAATATGTCCCGATCGGAGCACAACGGTGACGGGTTAGTCTAGAATATCTGCACCACTCGGCTACAGGCTTACGTGCACACACGCAGAGACAGTGGCATCAGCTTTGCAGTGAACACACTCCACAGGCTTATTTTAAAAACCCTTTACCGTTGTTTGCGTCCTTTTGGAACCATGCGGAGAGCTCGGCTGTCACACATCTTTACTGTTTCACGCGGAGCTCGAAACTGTGAGTAGTTACCCGAACATTCGGCCACAACAGCGGGAGAGACAATAGTTTCAGGTCACGGGGTCAGTGGCCTACGGAAGCCGAAACGGGCGGGCCACGTCCTCTTTTCCACCCTCCCCCCCCCCGATCTGCACAAATATGAGCCGATCGGAGCACAACGGTGACGGGTTAGTCTAGAATATCTGCACCGCTCGGCTAAAGGCTTACGTGCACACACGCAGAGACAGTGGCATCAGCTTTGCAGTAGACACACTCCACAGGCTTATTTTAAAAACCCTTTACCGTTGTTTGGGTCCTTTTGCACCCATGCGGAGAGCTCGGCTGTCACCCGTCTTTACTATTTCACGCGGAGCTCGAAACTGCGAGTCGCTACCCGAACATTCGGCCACAACTGCGGAAGAGACAATCGTTTAAGGTCACGGGGTCAGTGGCCTACGGAAGCCGATGCGGGGCGGGCCACGTTCGTTTTTCCGCCCCCACCCCCGATCCGCGCAAATATGCCCCGATCGGAGCACAACGGTGACGGGTTAGTCTAGAATATCTCCACCGCTCGGCTAAAGGCTTACGTGCACACACGCAGAGACAGTGGCATCAGCTTTGCAGTAAACACACTCCACAGGCTTATTTTAAAAACCCTTTACCGTTGTTTGGGTCCTTTTGGACCCATGCGGAGAGGTCGGCTGTCACACATATTTACTGTTTCACGCGGAGCTCGAAACTGTCAGTAGCTACCCGAACATTCGGCCACAACAGCGGGAGAGACAATAGTTTCAGGTCACGGGGTCAGTGGCCTACGGAAGCCGATGCGGGGCGGGCCACGTCCGCTTTTCCGCCCCCCCCCCCCCGATCCGCGCAAATATGCCCCGATCGGAGCACAACAGGAAACGGTTAATCTGAAATATCTGCACCGCTCGGCTAAAGGCTTACGTGCACACACGCAGAGACAGTGGCATCAGCTTTGCAGAAAACACACTCCACAGGCTTATTTTAAAAACCGTTTACCGTTGTGTTGGTCCTTTTTGGACCCATGCGAAGAGCTCGGCTGTCACACATCTTTACTGTTTCACGCGGAGCTCGAAACTGGGAGTAGCTACCCGAAAAAACCGCCACAATTGCGAGAGAGACAATCGTTTAAGGTTACGGGGTCAGTGGCCTACGGAAGCCGATGCGGGGCGGGCCACGTCCGCTTTTCCGCCCCTCCCCCGGTCCGCGGAAATATGCTCCGATCGGAGCACAACGGTGACGGGTTGACCAAAAATATCTGCACCGCTCGGCTGAAGGCTTACGTGCCCACACGCAGAGACAGTGACATCAGCTTTGCAGTAAACACACCCCACAGGCTTATTTTAAAAACCCTTTACCGTTGTTTGGGTCTTTTTGCACCCATGCGGAGAGCTCGGCTGTCACACATCTTTACTGTTTCACGAGGAGCTCGAAACTGCGAGTAGCTACCCGAACATTCGGCCACAACAGCGGGAGAGACAATAGTTTAAGGTCACGGGGTCAGTGGCCTACGGAAGCCGATGCGGGGCGGGCCACGTTCGCTTCCCCCCCCCGATCCGCGCAAATATGCTCCGATCGGAGCACAACGGTGACGGGTTAGTCTAGAATATCTCCACCGCTCGGCTAAAGGCTTACGTGCACACCCGCAGAGACAGTGGCATCAGCTTTGCAGTAAACCCACTCCCCAGGCTTATTTTAAAAACCCTTTCACCGTTGTTTGGGTCCTTTTGCACCCATGCGGAGAGCTCGGCTGCCACACATCTCTGCTGTTTCACACGGAGCTCGAAACTGCGAGTAGCTACCCGAACATTCGGCCACAACAGCGAGAGAGAGAATAGTTTAAGGTCACGGGGTCAGTGGCCTGCGGAAGCCGATGCGGGGCGGGCCACGTCCGCTTTTCCGCCCCCCCCCCCCCCGATCCGCGCAAATATGCCCCGATCGGAGCACAACGGTGACGGGTTAGTCTAGAATATTTGCACCGCTCGGCTGAAGGCTTACGTGCACACACGCAGAGACAGTGGCATCAGCTTTGCAGTAAACACACTCCATAGGCTTATTTTAAAAACCCTTTACCGTTGTTTGGGTCCTTTTTGGACAAATGCGGAGAGCTCGGCTGTCACACATCTTTACTGTTTCAAAAGAGCTTGAAACTGAGAGTAGCTATCCGAACATTCGGCCACAACAGCGGGAGAAACAATAGATTAAGGTCACGGGGTCAGTGGCCTACGGAAGCCGATGCGAGGCGGGCCACGTCCGCTTTTCCGCCCCCCCCCTCCCGATCCGCGCAAATATGCCCCGATCGGAGCACAACGGTGACGGGTTAGTCTAGAAAATCTCCACCGCTCGGTGAAGGCTTACGTGCACACGCGCAGAGACAGTGGCATCAGCGTTGCAGTAAACACACTCCACAGGCTTATTTTAAAAACCCTTTACCGTTGTTTGGGTCCTTTTGGACCCATGCGGAGAGCTCGGCTGTCACCCATCTTCACTGTTTCACGCGGAGCTCGAAACTGCGAGTACCTACCCGAACATTCGGCCACAACAGCGGGAGAGACAATAGTTTGAGGTCACGGGGTCAGTGGCCTACGGAAGCCGATGCGGGGCGGGCCACGTCCGCTTTTCCGCCCACTCCCGATCCGCGCAAATATGCCCCGATCGGAGCACAACGGTGAAGGGTTGACCTAAAATATCTGCACCGCTCGGCTGAGGGCTTACGTGCACACGCGCAGAGACAGTGGCATCAGCTTTGCAGTAAACACACTCCACAGGCTTATTTTAAAAACACTTTACCGTTGTTTGGGTCCTTTTGGACCCATGCGGAGAGCTCGGCTGTCACACATCTTTACTGTTTTACGCGGAGCTCGAAACTGCGAGTAGCTACCCGAAAATTCGGCCACAACAGCGGGAGAGACAATAGTTTCAGGTCACGGGGTCAGTGGCCTACGGAAGCCGATGCGCGGCGGGCTACGTCCGCTTTTTCGCCCACTCCCGATCCGCACAAAGATGCCCCGATCGGAGCGCAACGGTGAAGGGTTGACCTGAAATATCTGCACCGCTCGGCTGAGGGCTTACGTGCACACACGCAGAGACAGTGGCATCAGCTTTGCAGTAAACACACTCCACAGGCTTATTTTAAAAACCCTTTACCGTTGTTTGGGTCCTTTTGGAACCATGCGGAGAGCTCGGCTGTCACACATCTTTACTGTTTCACGCGGAGCTCGAAACTGCGAGTAGCTACCCGAAAATTCGGCCACAACAGCGGGAGAGACAATAGTTTGAGGTCACGGGGTCAGTGGCCTACGGACGCCGATGCGGGGCGGGCCACGTCCGCTTTTCCGCCCCCCCCTCCCATTTCGCGCAAATATGCCCCGATCGGAGCACAGCGGTGACGGGTTAGTTTAGAATATCTGCATCGCTTGGCCGAAGGCTTTCGTGTACACACGCAGAGACAGTGCCATCAGCTTTGCAGTAAACACACTCCACAGGCTTATTTTAAAAACCCTTCTCCGTTGTTTGGGTCCTGTTGGACCCCTGCGGAGAGCTCGGCTGTCACACATCTCTACTGTTTCACGCGGAGCTCGAAACTGCGAGTAGCTACCCGAAAATTCGGCCACATCAGCGAGAGAGACAATAGTTTGAGGTCACGGGGTCAGTGGCCTACGGAAGCCGAGTCGGGGCGGGCCACGTCCGCTTTTCCGCCCACTCCCAATACGCGCAAATATGCCCCGATCGGAGCACAACTTTGAAGGGTTGACCTAAAATATCTGCACCGCTCGGCTGAAGGCTTACGTGCACACACGCAGAGAGGGGGGCATCAGCTTTGCAGTAAACACACTCCACAGGCTTATTTTAAAAACCCTTCTCCGTTGTTTGGGTCTTGTTGGACCCATGCGGAGACCTCGGCTGCCACACATCTCTACTGTTTCACGCGGAGCTCGAAACTGCGAGTAGCTACCCGAAAATTCGGCCACAACAGCGAGAGAGACAATAGTTTAAGGTCACGGGGTCAGTGGCCTACGGAAGCCGATGCGGGGCGGGCCACCTCCGCTTTTACGCCCACTCCTGATCCGCGCAAATATGCCCCGATCGGAGCACAACGGTGACGGGTTAGTCTAGAATATCTCCACCGCTCGGCTAAAGGCTTACGTGCACACACGCAGAGACAGTGGCATCAGCTTTGCAGTAAACACACTCCACAGGCTTATTTTAAAAACCCTTCTCCGTTGTTTGGGTCCTGATGGACCCATGCGGAGAGGTCGGCTGTCACACATCTCTACTGTTTCACGCGGAGCTCGAAACTGCGAGTAGCTACCCGAACATTCGGCCACAACAGCGAGAGAGACAATCGTTTGAGGTCACGGGGTCAGTGGCCTACGGAAGCCGATGCGGGGCGGGCCACGTCCGCTTTTCCGCCCACTCCCAATACGCGCAAATATGCCCCGATCGGAGCACAACGGTGAAGGGTTGACCTATAATATCTGCACCGCTCGGCTGAAGGCTTACGTGCACACACGCAGAAACGGGGGCAACAGCTTTGCAGTAAACACACTCCACAGGCTTATTATAAAAACCCTTCTCCGTTGTTTGGGTCCTGTTGGACCCATGCGGAGAGCTCGGCTGCCACACATCTTTACTGTTTCACGCGGAGCTCGAAACTGCGAGTAGCTACCCGAACATTCGGCCACAACAGCGAGAGAGACAATAGTTTGAGGTCACGGGGCCAGTGGCCTACGGAAGCCGATGCGGGGCGGGCCACGTCCGCTTTTCCGCCCACTCCCGATCCGCGCAGATTTGCCCCGATCGGAGCACAACGGTAAAGGGTTAATCTAAAATATCTGCACCGCTAGGCTATGGGCTTACGTGCACACACGCCGAAACAGCGGCATCAGCTTTGCAGTAAACACACTCCACAGGCTTATTTTAACCCTTTACCGTTGTTTGGGCCCCGATCGGAGCACAACGGTAAAGGGTTAAACCACCCGTATTGTTATTATTGTACTCTGCTGCCCTCTATTAAGACACTGAGATCGTCGTCAAGGTTAAGGGAATATGCAACCTTTCAACGTTATATCTCACTTTGACAAAATAGTTGTGGGATAACCCACTTTACCACGTAGCTTCACAATTTTTTTTTTTTTTTTTTGGGGGGGGGGGCGAAATGAACGGGCGGACTGGACTGCCACGTCCATGGGTTTTAAAGTACTCATATTCTCCGAAAGTTCACTTTCCGTCAGGTAAAATTACTTGTTAATTGGAAATAAGTATTCCCACATACCTACAAAGACTAACGTGAGTGTAAATTGTTTGTTTGCAAGTTGGCAAAAGACACACACAAGAAAGTTGGTTGGTTTCAACTTTCTTACATAACCTCTATATAACCCTATATAACCACTGTAGCCTATAACAGTAACTGATCGTTTTACTTCAAAAGAGTAAAACTACCACATGTTTGTCATGGGTCAACCATAACCGACGAGAATAGCAGTAGTCCAATTCCTATGTTTCCTTTCAGATAACTTGTTGAATCTTAGGGTAAGCCTACTGTAGTAAATTTGCTCTGGTGTTTAATCCTTACATTTCGTGGCTAGCATGGGTCCTAGAAATAACTTCAATCCAATAGTCATTTCGAGTTTCAAACTTACAATAAAATGCCGACACAATTGACAGAATCCGTTTCGGAGTTACGATTATCAGTATTAGTTCCTGCTGGGTCAAACTGTAGATCATTTAAGTAAGTAGAACTTCTTTCTGCTAAAAAGAAGGTTTGGTATTCATAACCTCAGGCTAGTCTGGTTTGGCGAGAGAAAGGATATAAGACTCCTGGTAGTGGGGAGGGCACAATCATGAAGCCTCGAAAAAAGAAAATGCATTCCAATTTCAATTTCAATTTGAATAAGGAAGCATGAATTTTTCGCTTAGGCTTATTTTAAGCATGACGCAGCCTGAAGATTTTAGTATTTAAGATTAACTTTAGAAAAGATCGATTTTTTATGGACGAAAATCTAACTTTGCCCTTGATGTGACTTAAATGAGGTGTACAGTTAATATGATTAGGCTATATATATTAATATATCCTACGTATAAAGGATACAATGACAGGAGAAATTGAAAAAAAAATACCAAATGTTATTGTCCCTTTTTTGTTTGATTTTGGATTTTTTATTGTTTTACCAATTAAGTCTTTAATTGATACAACAAAATAATAAGCTGGCATCTATTCCACTCAAGTGAAGGATAAGTCAAGAGAAGGGAAATCCTATCCCACCTCATGCTTTACAACGTACATGGTAGTTAAGAGGTTACAATGATATGCTGTGCAATCCTGAATTGAAAGGTAGCCTCCCCAAATGGTAATTAAATTGACAGTAAATAAATCTCATACCTTTTTGCAGTATTCGAGTGGAAACGTCGCTTCAGTTTTCTTAGTTAATCCACATCAAAAGTAAATTTAACTTACCAAGTTTGAAGTTTTTGGTGGGTAACCAGAAAGTAGAAATTAAAACAGTAACAAAGTAATTTGATATCCTTTTAGAAGGATGAAAGCAAATTTAGGTAGACGCTGAAGTGTCTGTCCCCAAAGGAACTTGAAGGTCTCATGTGCAATACCTTGGATTCACAGAGATTATCATTTTTTCATATTTTTCTTTTTAATAGCACCTGTCATTTCGTATCCCGATCTGGTCGTCCTTTTTTATAGAGAGTCAATCATTCTTTTCAGTTTTGTTGGTTCCGACGTGGATTGCAAAAGAGTAAAAGACAAATTTTGGCTGGTTCGAGTCCGGTTCTAAATTTCAAAACAAAGCTCTGTTTAAAGATGAATTATAATTCAAAGTTTAACCAAATGGGAACGAACATTGGTATGGAAATGGCGCCATTGATTTTCTCTTATTTTATTTTGCCTGCAAACGTCTTAGGCATTGCAAAACTTGACTTTACATGGTTCAGTGGCGTAGCTAGGATTTTTTCCAGGGGGGGGGGGGGGGGCAAAGGCATGAAATTTCCCCAAAACTTTTCCCGGTCAATGTGTATGTATTTCATATAAAATATGCAAACTTACAAGTATAACAACATTACCTTGACATTTTGTAATATTACCTGCATTTTAATCTTAAAGTATAATATAGAGCAATCGGAAATAACAAAGTATACTTATTATTTTGGTAAACAATATCTGGTTTATTTGTATGTACAAAAGCAGTGGCGTACGCAGGATTTCTCTGAAGGGGGAGGGGCATGCAGTATGGTCGAAGGGGAGGGGTGTCCGGAAATAATTTGACGTTTTCAAGTAGCCTACATGCAAAATGGTGCAAGATTTTCGACTTTGAAAGGAATAGTGTTAAAGGTTGAATCGTGGTGGTTCATGAGGATAAAACTGAAACTTTTGTGTCTTTACATGCACTCTTATGCCATTTATGTTACCTTACGAAGTAAAACTTAATGTGCACACTTTTAGAAGTCCAAATAAAAGAGCATTGATCGGTATTTCTGGTTTTTCTTGGTCACAAAATGTTATTTTGTCATAAAGATTATCTAAGCGGAGCGCCACCATTGGCTGGCGAGAAGCGTAAAGAAAATTTCGAAAAGTCAGACCCCTCAGATGGTTAAAATAGCGTATTTATGCTTGTAAAGAGAATCTAAACATGTAGTCTTTTTTATCGATGCCACCAGTGGGAAATAGAGTCTACCTTTTTAAGTAAAAATTGGAATTTGACAGAATTTGCCAGAATTTGCCTAGGTCTATTTGTAGGAATTAAAAAAAATGGCATTACTGAAAGACCTTGCAAGGACAATCCTTCCCCTTTGAAAAATTTTGAAAAATTGGGTGTCCTTATAAGCATTCTGGTGCCACATATGCTATCTTTTGAAGTAAAATCTGTGTTAATAAAGTTAGACTACGTATTTTCAAGAACAAAGAAAAAATGGCATCAGTGAGGGGGGCATGGCCCAATGGTCTCCTCTTCGCACGACACTAAGGAGGCCTAATAGTGGCTCGATCACACAGGATATCCTGTGTGAAAAGCAGTCTGTTATGTGTAGAAGGCCACAAAGTACTCATTGTCCATTTATTGTTACACTCAAAGTGAACAGAAAGCTATTTTCCCGAACTAGCTTGTAAGTCTCCAAGGATTAGGCTAAGTAACAAAATCTAAGTGTGCCAACGGTTCCCGTTAATTCTAATTTCTAGATTAAGTTTATCGTTGGCCATGGATTGTTTCAGCCTGATCCATCGTTATGTACACAGAGTAAAATCGTACAGCTACTGATAGCTTGTAGAAGAACATAACAACCTCGGGGGTCTACGGTAGTGACTTGTCAGTTTCCACATCCTTTTACTGAGGAATTCCCAAAGTATCACCTGAATAACAGCTTCCTGTGCACTGAAATGCACTGATCATAACCCCCGTGCGTATACAAGCACAAGAGAACATTCAATCTGCTACGTGACGAGGACATTTCAGTGGAACGCGAATTGGGCCGGTTCATGAGACACTGACGAAATCTGAGTTAATTTGTTGCATGGAAATACGAATTATGTATGAGAAATGTCTCACAATTTCTTATTCTAACAAAAATTTTGAGAAATTTTTTGTGAAATTTTTGAAATAATAAGAAGATTCATCAAATTTCCCCATTTTCATCAAATTTCCCCCAAAATTTTTCCGGGGGGGGGGGGGCAAGTTGCCCCCCTGCCCCCCCCCCCCCCGTAGCTACGCCACTGACATGGTTTACGTAACTGAAAACGAACTTTAGGATGACAGGTAAGAGAACGTATAGTTTTGCTTCATCAGTTATTAAAGATGTGCCCAGATAGTTTTTTTACTTCCAGGTAAGAGGAAGGAGAAACGCTCTCTTACTTTTTTAACTTTTCCTTACAATTTTGACTTCACCAACGATCCTCCAGTATATACCAATGAAAAGTTGCGGTCTGTAATCGCTGTTTTCTCTTATTGTGAATAGCCTATTAATGCTTTTGTTTTCCAAGACTGGGGATACATACAGATATCTCAGATTTTATGAAATACATCCAATCCATAGATAACAGTTCCTGTAAACATAAACGTAAAATGGTGTACCAATTCACCCAGTAATATTACTAAACGCAATTTAAGGCCGGTACACATGAGCAACATTTGCAAGACATTCCCAAAACATCCAACGGCAACAAATCCATAAACATGCTCGTTTTCGATTTGTTGCACAATGTAGACAAGGTATACAGCATGCTTTGAAAATGTTTTGGAAATGTTGCTAACGATATTATTTTCAAAACATTCTCAAAGCGTTTTCAAAATGCTTTCAAGTTGTTTAGAATTACAAAAACAGCATATGTTGAGGCCAATTGGTTTATTTTCCAGAACAAAATACAAATTTGAAAAAAGTAAATTGTAATGTTCACAGGACAAAACGATTAGGCTTAAAGGCAGTCATTCGTCACCCTAAACTACAGTTTCAGTATACATATATCAAAACTCCCAATTGGTACAGCTCTTTGATTGGCATCACATTAAAAAAATGCATCATAGTTAAATTACACAGCATGGGCACTGAGAGTGTCTTGATTACACATTATGGACTTGTATGACCACTGGGACAAGCCATGAAGCAATAAACTAGGATTGTGTCTGGATAAAGATGAGTTTTAGATAAACGTGGGAGGGGCTAGAAGTAAGTAGGTTGGGAGAATTGGAACTGTTTGGGATGATGAAAATATGCCTTTAAAAGAAAACCTTTTACTTGAATGTGTTTCTTTCTAATTCTGTGCAATTTTTGTACCATCCTTTTAATAAATCGGAGAAACGATTAACTGATGGTATCACCTGCTATGAACAATGTGCAGTCGCGTAGCTAAACCTCCTTACGCGTGCATCCATTATTAATTGCAACATTTAAAATAGAACGATAATGGTTTCGTATTTTTTCTGAGTACCTTTACACATTATAAAACAATAAATCAAGAAGCAATCGATCTTAATCAAAATAATGCTTAAAAAAGAAAAGAAAAGAACAAAGCACCGCATCCAAGGTTATTGCGCAACTAGGTAAATATCCGTAGGCATTTATGGTATGTTAAAGATAAACAGGTTTGGAGTGTAATGCCACCCAGCTATTGCATGGCCCAACTTTTACTTTAAAAATATAGTGTGCTGTGCTAATTTCACATGTGTAACAATAAGCTCACAAGACGGCAGACGGCATATCCTAAGTGATTCATTCTACTCCTTAATATTGTTCCGTTTGTGAATCTTGTATTGCTTGACGAAATCATCGGATCAATTGAGGTTGGTCAACAACTACATGCCTTACATTGGCACGAATATGGTGAGGTGTGAAGGATTATTAACGTGACAAAGCATAATAATATGCAAATTAAAGTATCTACCACGCAGATCTGCAAACATAATGAGCAATCAGGATAAGGAGGATGGCAAAATCTGTCAAGTACCGCAACCTATTGATTCATCATATCCGTCTCACTACACAAATAAGCAATTTGAATTGGAATACAGTTCAGAGCAGAGTGAAAATTCGACATGCGCTAGTGCACAGAAGCAAAGGGGACGTCTTTAGTTAATGGTAAAGATAGGGGGGTGAAGCGGGGGAATGAGTATATTTTGGAGGGAACGAAGGTGTAGGAGGACATGAATGTCAGGATTAAGGTAGACGGAATTATGATTGTAAATTTTTCAGCCCAAACGTCACTCCCCTTGGTCTTGGTATTGATTGCATGACATTAATGGTCATCGCCTGGTCAACTTTTCGGCAGCCATATAGGATGGGTATCTTGGATTTTGCATCACATGAGTCCCTTACACGACTGCCATTAGCTCGGATGGATTGTTTGACATCACGACCAAACTATTAGGCACTCGTGGTACTGATATGGCCTGCAATTGAATCAAAAAGTGTCGCAGTCTTAAATAATCACGTCTAAAATTAGCTCGACTGAACTGATTGATTTCAAGAAACATATCAATAGAGTATCTCACATGCGAAGCAATATATGTTGTAATCTGAATAGTATTGGAGTTGTTCGAGAGACTATAGCGAATGTACTTAAAGCCAGGATAACAACCCCTTTCCAAAGTGAGACTCCTTAACTCGTCCGCAAGTATCTTGAATTGATTGCTTGACCCACAAAATATATTATCTGTTACTCCCAGTACTAGCATAGATTAAATGTAGTAATAGGAAAAATTGTATTGCTATGGTTGATATGGTTGCGTCAAAATATGACTTCCTTCTTGGATTTATTGATATGTGATTTCTCAACGCGCTCTCTTTTGGCTTGGATGGATAGCTTGGTCTACAGAGCACTTCGGCATAGACAGAAAATAGCTTTTATGGCTGAATGAAAGCTTAGTTATGGGAAAATTAGGTAATTGTGGCCATTGTAGATGCCTTTTCTGTGTTTTCATAGAACTTAAGCGTGACTTTATTCTAGGAAGAAATGAAGCAAGCCCTCTCTAAAGAAATTCTCAATTATATCGAACAACATCAACTTGAGGCAAGAAGGGATTTGAAAATTCTTTTGAAGTGAATCGTGCTTTACAAAACTATTCCCTATAGGGGTCAAAACCCGAGTAGCATGATTTATATTCAGGACTATTTGTTTCTGGTGATGACAAATACATAAACGTACCAGTAGGACAAATAGAAAAGCGGGATCTACGAAAACTGAATAAGTCAATCCGAACCTCCAGGATCCTTTTGATATAAAGAAAAAACGAAACACACAGCTGCTATTTTACTTCGAAAAGGACATTATTGCATTTGGGCATCTGTATATGAATACTTACTTTAAGATTCAATGTCTTGCTCAAAGCTCCTTGCGTTATTACAAGAGGGGGTATTAATTCCCAATGTGTTTTGTGTGATTTCACTGTTTGCTTTACACAGCTTGTACAAGACTCAATGAACTGATTTCAAGCAAATAATATGAATTGTCACTGCTTTAAAAGAGGAACACGCAGTTTGAAGTTCGTCTGAGAGTTAATGTGGGATTTATTTTCTAGTTCAATTTTTGGAAGTTATTCAGTTTTTGTTAAAGATATATCACATGATAAAGAATCCTTGTATATTTTCATAATAGCAGACGCTTATTGCCCCAAACGGCAGTTGCTTGATGCGTAATAGACGTCGTAGTTTGAATAATCACTTTTATAGCTTGAATAATTACAGGACTGTCATTAATGTGTCCAATGCGTTCTTTTAGAGGGTTATTCTTTGTAATGTGCTAATTAATTATTTCTTACGACTGGTGCACTGCCAAGTACCTCTCGAATGCAGTATTGTTTAATGAGTAATTCCGTTCTTAATATCATATTAGGAAACTGTCCTTAACTCTAACCGTGCCATATCTCGTCACCCTTTCTAAGGTAGAAGTATAGATGTGACCATTACAACAACCCTCTGGTATGACAACAAACTTTGAACTTATTTCCATGCGTCAATCCTGTATAAGATGTAGTTTAAGTTGGTGAAGATTTCTTTCCGTAAACCTTTTATTCTTCAATCAGATTATTATTCTTTGTATTACGGAGGAAGGTGCATTCAAAACACCTGGTTGCAGTTAGAATTGCGCCTTTTTTTCCTTTACTTCGGTTAATCTCTACTGTTTAGAAGACATATTACCTGCTCTCATCATTATCTGTTTTATTGAGGTTGTTGCTTTATTTGGAATTGCTCTCTTGTATGGTTTTAAAAAAGCTGAGTTAGAAGTAGCTAAAAATTTCATGATTTTACATCAAAATATTATTTGACATTTTTATTTTACTAAATATAAGCTGTCTTTTCAGTCACGAACTAGGTCTTGGAAAAATCGAAATTTGATTTTCACCCTTAAACGAAATCTAATTATGGATTAATAGCTGGATAAATCTGATTGAATACTCTTTTCTTAGCCATGTCGAGCCAAACATAACTTGATGAAATGCCACTCCGGTTACACACTTTATATCCCCATTTCTTCTCCACCATAACTTGATGGTAGATATAAAAATAAACATGTCGTCATTTTATTTTATTTTTTATTTGATTTGGTGTTTACATTATACGTTTGTTTCAAATGGAGGCATGCATGCCTTGAGTACAGCTTGCAAGATATTTCCAAGTCACTTTGTAGTTACACTTTTACCTATAGTGCAGAATACTTAGCGATCCAATGCAACTGATTTGTATATTTGGACGAAGTTAGATTCCAAAGCTGTATTCTCCATTATTCAGAGCTGAAAGTTCCTTCTTTAGTACTCCCTCCTCTTCAAAGCGCAGTAATCCTGTAACAAAGACCATTTTAAAAAGGTGCTCTTACCGCCACATCGCAGCCGACTATTGCGAAACGTTGACAATGTTTTTTTTTACCAAAGCAACTGTTTATCCACTCGTAAATTGTCACAAACCCACATCACTGTAATGTCTTCATGGAGAAAGAAATAAACCTGTTTGAAAGTTAATCGCTAATGCCAGTCTAAAATTTGATGGTGATATTACGAACCATTCAGTATTGTTCCTTAGACGAGGAGATTGTATCTATCCTAAAAAGTAAAATGTAGATTCACTGTACTTTAAATGTACCCTGTGCGATTGAAACAATGGAACCAGATCAATGCCAATGATTTTTACGGCAGAAAAGCCCTGAGGGTAGTCAGTCGTTATGTTTTGCCCTTTTGAGTACGTAGCTTCTTTGGGAAGCATGACCCTTTTAGGAGTAAACGTTTACTTTCGCTGAACGACGCTTTGCCAGAGAGTCGGGAGAACTGTCTACTGGAAAGAACTGGGGTTATGTGTTTCCACGAGGAGTGTGGAATATAGGCCTAACTATGATTCATAACCAGAGCAGATACGGTTGAGACATACATGCACCACTTTTTGGCCCAGATTCAGGTCATGTTCAGTTCCTGTCAATTCATTGTAAGTTTATTTCAGTCTCAAATCAAATTTAATGACAATAACATAATGTGACTGAAGTACAAGATCGGTACATTTTGTGAAAAAGGAAAATACTCAATGAGATGACGAGATGAGATTGAGGAGGGACAACTGAAGCTCCTAAGAGCTCTTGGAGGTCGACACCCCTTACTTACAGAAAAAAACAAAGTACAAAACATAAACAAAAAAAAAAAGAAAGGAAAAATCCGGAGAATAACAGTCACTAAGAACTACTCTAAAAAAAGGAAAAAATCAAATTTACAGTGGTTTACATGTAGCAATCTCTGCTGGGGATAAAGCATTCCAGAGTTTTATCGCCTATAAAACCAAGACTGAGTTGCAAAGATCAAAGCATATACAGGGGAGTGGAGAGCTGATTCACCGTAGCACGACTAGGGTAGGGATAACGAGTACAGCCAAAGATAGATCTTTTAAAACTGAGCGGGTTATATTTTAATTTAACCAATTAAAAAAGTCCCCACGTGATACCGATTTAAGTCATAGAAAATAGGAAAGTTGAGTCTAGCGAAAAGGGTGCTGTAGGATGTAGATAGCCAACGTTTTTTATGAGTGTAACAACCCTCTTCTGCAATATAAATAACGGTCTAAGCCTAGTTGGGTACGTGCTCCCCTAATTATAGGTAAGACAAGGGAGTATAAGTGTATTACATAGGGAAACCAATACTTTTCTATGGTTTTTCCAGGAAAAATGCGAATCAACAAACAAGCCAAGGAATTTAGTTACGTTAGAACGTCGTACATTAACACCATATAGTTGTATAATGTTTATAGTTTGGTTGGGATTCTTATTGGGTGACGAAAATATCACAAATATTAATAAAATCACTTTGTACAATATCTAGTAAACGACTGAGGTCATTACAAGGCAACAAATGATTAATGTCGCCTGCATATGAAATTATATGAAGGTTGTTACTAATCCTGTGTAGATCATTAATATTAGAAAAGAATAATAAAGGGCCTAAAATGGATCCCTGAAGAACACCACATGTGATAGCTTTCTGTAAGGAGTTAACATAATTAAATTCGACAAATTGGTAACGGTCTTTAATGTTACTTTTCAACCAACCAAAAACAGTTCCTCAAATACCATAAAGATCAAGCTTATTTAGAAAATATTGTGGTCTATTTTTCAAAAGTCTTGGACAATTCTAGAAAAATACCTGATACTTAAAACATTTTTCGAAGGCTTTTGTAACTTGATTTGCAAAATGGAAAATAGCATGGGAAGTCAAACAACCAAGAAGGAACCCAAATTGGTAAACGCACAGAAGGTTTTTCTTCAATCAAAACGAATACAGAGGAATAAACGTAAGTTTATCTAGTACTTTTGAGAAACAAGGAAAAATTGAAATGGATCTAAAATTATTTACCGAGTCCGAATCACCATACGTAAAGACCGAGACGACTTGTGCAATTTTCAGAGAATTTGGAACAATACCCTTCTCCAATGAAAGGTTAAAGAGACCGGTGAGTGGGGTGCACAAAGAATGGGCAACACGTTTGACAACAGTCATGCTGGGTATCTCATCGATCCTGGGACAGAGATTTTAAGAGAATGTGTTACATTGAAATTGTCTCGGGTGTTGTTAGGCTAATGATGGAAGAGTCAGTGATACGGTTCGCCACCTATGATTTATAGTTAGAACAGGAAGGGGGGATCTTAGCCTGGGTGGCAGGACCAATATAAGTGAAATAATCCTAAAAATATTTGAAACACAGAGCCTTCACCAGCTTTTTTCAAGGGAGGGGAAGGGTGCGTTTTGAAATTCGAGCATGTGAGTGAGGAAATTGTTGTGAACGAGGCCAAGAAGTAGCAGAAGTGGGTGGGCATGGGAGGGGTCCCCCTCTCATGGTAGGGGGCTTTGCAATTTTTCAACTTAAAATGGCGAAATCTGGTGCATACCAAGAGAGGAGATTCAGACGTAGAATTAACTGTATCTGGGAGGGTGATTGATAATTTTAATCATTATATTCTCCTTGAAAGCGCATATGAATGATCGACTCACAAATAAATTGAAGCCTAACAGCATTGCAACTGTATTAGGTATCAAACACTCACAGTTCAAAATTTAGTCGGTTTCTAATTTGGTTCACTCATCCATTAATGAGTCTGTCCACGATTGTGAACCAATGTCCTGACGGGGGCTATAAACTATAAACTGTTTTTCACTAAAACACAACTTGGATGAAATGATTGATCCCTGTTATTAGAAATACTGGCACCTGGGTGCTGGGGCTAGACTATAGCTAGGCCACAGTGTTGTACTGCTAAATTCGCAAAGGATTCGGTAGCGTAAAACGCCAACCCGCACTGCTACGAACTGACTCTAACTGAGGCGAACTAATACTGTGCTAGTGTAACACTGTGGTCTGCGATGCTTCGAACTCGAAGCAATGGGGGAGCTGCAATATGGTCAGGGGGAGACCACCCCCCCCCCCCCAAGGACCAAAATCGTCTGTCGGCGCCCTTTTCAGCTTTTTAACATAATTTAATCTTGCACCATTACTGGTAAAATACATAGTTTATTAGCATTGTTTAAAGGCCCATATAACAAAATGCTCAAACAGCCACCGGTTACTGTACTATCTGCCTTTTATTCTAATGAAATGGGTCATGTTCTGTAATACAGGGATAGGTTTTGCCGAAGCGTATCTTAATGCTTTATACGCACTAATTAATTTTGTCGCTGTGCTAAGTTAATTGCTTCCACCCCAAGCGTGATTATAAGCTTACAAAATACACAAACTGACATTAAATTAACCCTCCCGGACAACTAAAGATATTGCAAAGGGCGCAACAATAATGGTAGCGCAAATAGCCCTCTTGTTGTCGGGGATAATCGTCAACACAGACAATAAAAAGAGTTTATAAAGATACCAAAATAGCTTCCACGACATTTTCCATAATCATTTGAAGAGAACATTCAAGTTTTAAATGAAATAAAATTGTCATCATAGTGGTAATAGTTTAAGGGTTTTAATGAGCGGTTTCCATTTGGTTTTCTTCTAGTGACCATTCTCATGATATATTGCTGTCACTGCAAGACAAGCCCAAGAAAAGGCCTATTTCTGTACTTTTGTATTCTTAAAAGCCCGAAAATTGCATCTAATAAGCCTACAAGGCTTAGGCTACTTGTATTTATCATGAATTCGATATCTAGAGAGCCAAGCAGAACTTTTGTCTTGGCTATTTCTTGCAATGTACTGAATTAATGGCTATTTCAGAGTGGTCAAATGATGTTAATTACGTCAATTAATGTTTCTTCGTGTACTCATCTTGATTTCCAGATGCCAAAAATGTGCACCTAACCGTGATTAATTTCCACAACTCCCCCCCCCCCCCCCCGCCTGCTATTAAGCTCCAGCAGGTTTAATCTTTATCTTCACAAAGTCGCCCATTGTTACAGTAAAATCTTAAATCAAGACCTTACAACAACATGAAATATAATGACCGCCTTCTTACTAGATTGTGAAAGAGAGGGATAGAAACATGGGCGTACGCAGGTAGGGGCATGGTGGGGGGACTTGCCCTACCCTGGAAAATAAAAAACCTGAAAAAACGAAGAAAACATAAAGAAAAATAAGAAAAATAAAGAAAATAAGAAAAATAACATCATCATTTCTTAACAGTTCACTCGGTGTTTTCCTTATTTATATGCGGTTAATAGGCTTTAGAAATGCATTTCCAGCGATCTGAGAGGCATCTTGGGCAAAGTTTTCTTGCGCTCCGCGCCAACTCATGGTGGCAGCGAGCGTTTCCCCCTAAAAGAAGTCTGCCCCCTCCCCCGAATTTTCTTCTGCGGAGGCCCGTGGATAGAAAATTTAAAAATGTTTTAATACAAAAACTTGCTGAAGAGAAATGGCAAAGTAGTCTTCTACCATGTGCAGCAAATCAAATAGAAAGTCTGAAAAGCCGTGGCTTCGATCGTGCTAAGGCTCAGGGTATTTACTCCTTCGAAGCGCCCCTGCAGACCATTTCCGCCCCCCGCCCGACCGAAATACCCAGCTCCGCCACTGACTCGAAGGGTAGGCTGGGAGGAAGGATGAGCGGAAATGACTGATGGAAACGCAGCCATGGATTCACAGACGCGAATAGTGATAGACCTCTCGAAGATACTTGCGAGATCGACGACGAGCTGAAACTTCACCACATAATAGTCTACAAGTAGTGAAAACGTAGGAAAAATTGCCGTTTGACCATTCCATACACAATTCCGACCGCATTTTAAAAAAAATCTCCACACCCGGCGGCGACGCCATCCCCCATTCCTTTTTAGGCGGGCGGGTCTGGAAGGGGGTGCGTTCGCACCCTCCGTAACCCCCCCCCCCCCGGTGACGGCCATGGAAACATCGAGTGGACTCGGCACACCTGTGTCATGGTGATTTTTCCTGACAGGGTAAGAGTTATTATCGCCACCATAAAAGAGGTTTTTAAGTGATCGCCACATTGTTTTCGTAATCTTTTGTGACGTTACTGAACAAATTTGAGAAGTAGAATTTCTTGGCCTGTCTAATAACGGAAGTAAGACGGTTGCGTAACGTTTGTAATCATTTAAATTATTCGAAGACAAATTCCGGAGCAATTATCTGGGTGGTTGCTTTCTGTTCAGATATAAATCGCATATCTGTGTTAGGTATGGTCCACATACGAAATCCTTATCCGGCCCACGTATGGATCTTTGGTCCAAATGTGGATATCGAGTGAGATGTTCTTGACAGAAAAACTAATACTATTTCTTAAAGGGGAATTCTGTGTTTAAAATGCTCCAACAAAGAGTACAAAGAAAATGGCTCGGACACCCATCCAAAAGTCAAGTCTTAATCATAAACCCCAGCAATAGCTATATATATCTCTTCAAAATACTATGCGAAAGAAGAGCCATGGACGTTGCATCATTTGAAATGATGAAATTTTGGGTGTACGAATTATTCTTGAGCCACAAACAATTGAATTTCTATCGGTGGGAAACTTATTCCTTAAAAAGAAGGCTACCATGATGCTTTATTTTTGATAATCTATCACCCTGTGTCAATAAATATTACTTTTAAAAGAATGAATTTTTCTTGCGAAAACAAACGCCATTTCCCTTTAAGAATTACGTTATCGATTTCCAATATAATGCAGGCATTACCTTAGAAGCAATTTCCTGGGTAATTAATTTACCTTATTGAGAAACGAATGTCATAGTCTTTTCTTCCTCTAACACATATTGTTCCTTAAATAGGCTGGCAAGAGGAAGATGTGCATAGGTAAGGATTTACATTATTCTAACAGTTGCCTCCAGTATCGAAATACATTATTATGATCCAATGAGTGCAGTATAATTACGCTTACTACCGGAAATAGTGAGTAAGCGAAAGGGGAGACAAGGAAACTGGAATTGGTCACCCTAGCATTGAATTTTGGAACAGCACATTCCTCACAATGCAATAAAATGCACTTTACCCCGTGTAAAGTCATTAAAATTCATGATAAACACAAATGTGTTTGACATGAATCATACTCTTCAAAACATGAACCGTACGTACGGCGTTGCTTGGCCTGGAAGTTCATTTAGGTGATTTCAGGGATGAATCGTTTGGGGGATGAATCTTTCCTTCTGGCTGGTTCGCATTTTAATTATACGTCAAGCGTGGTCACCTTATGTTGTGCAGAAAAAAAATTGGCCCATCCCCCTACAGATTTGCAAATCTCATTGTCCTTCTGATGTTCAATAATTCCTCTTCTGTGAATTTTCTAGATCTCTCGTCAATATTAATATTGTTAGATCGTCTGTTTTTAATGATGAGCAATTCGTACAACTCGCTGTTGACGGAACAGTTGAGTGTCTCCTTCAGACCCTATTTGGTATTTTTCACATTTTGATTAGAGTTTCTGTTAATTGAAATTCACAAATTGGTACCTGCATCAAAAATTCTATAGTATAGTGATAGGTTTAAGGGGTAAACTTTAGAATCGAAACCATATACCTGGCTTTCGTAGAAAATTTGTTTTTTGCTAACAACACAGCATCAAGGTAGCAGACATGTTTTAATCTCAAGTTGATATTGTCATAAGACTACAACCAAGGGCAAAATGCCGGATGCCCTTCCCCTAAGGGCAAAGTTGGGTCCAAATTTGAAGTGTCTCGACCAACCTGTCGTTTCTTCATGGCATTTATTTTCCCTTATTATTGGGTCATTCACACTTCTAGCCTGCGTACATAGTGCACATAAAATAGACTTTTCAGTAGTCTTCTACAGCGCAGGAGTAATGGGGGAAGTCGTTGGGAAACTAACGTACTTCTTTCCACCATTAACACAAACTTCACATATTTAGACATACTCCTCGTACACCCATAGTCCACACGATACACAAGCCCGATACATTGCTTGGGCATAGCATGCTATATGTGCAAGTTATGATGTGCTGTTTAAATGCCGTGGCCGACTCGACTTGACCAATTAGTTGGAAACTGGGCCGTAAACCCCCCCCCCCCCCCCGCCTCTAACTAAGTCAGGACTTTAAAGTCATCGATGCAGTTTAACGAATTTTTTTTATTTGGATTATGACACTCATTGCGGTTAGATGGGTTGATGATGTAGCCATAGACAAATTTATGGATAGGCTCGAGCTTTTGAGAGGCGAACATTTTTCTAAGAAAGAATGAACTTGATGATCAATTATTTTCAAGCGTTAACGCAGTCCTAGAGTTACATGACGCTGATCGAAACATTGTGTAACATAAGTTGCCTCACGTTAGGTTTCAACTTGAAGATATCGAAAAGGGTGTTACGCTATCATAGTTTGGTAAAAAAAAGGGTAACTGCAAAATCCCTGGCCCTTTTCAAAATTCACGGTATTGATGTACACCTTAGACGGCATTTCAAATGTTTTGAATTGGATTTTTTCAAGGAAAAACACAAACATAGGAGACTATTAAATTATAACATTCTTGAAAACAGAAGGAATTTGGTGTCATTTCATAAAAGAAAAACATAAAACAGTAGAGAAAGACTGAAAGCGTAATAAAACTTTCACAACTGTCATCTAGGATATGCGGTTCCAGGCCTGTAAGGTGTGTATATTATTTAATTGGGTGTATGAAAATCTTTTTATTAAGAAAAAAAATCTTCTCAAGAGCTGTTCATAGCTTAAGGGTACGCGTTCCGGTAACTAAGCTTTCTTTTACATTTAGACATTGATGTATGGTTAGAAACGTGTCAAGAGTAAACAAAAAATATTTCACAGTCTATGTGTTAAAGAGCTGGCTTAGTAGGCTACTCATGATCACTAACTTTCGCTCTGTTACTCTGAAAACAGAAAGTGAGTTCTCGATATAGGCAACACGCCGCCATTTTATTGCCTCAACCCCAATGGCAGTCGATTTATCGTTAAAAACCCTCAATTTAGAGAAAGAAGACCGGATGTGTCCTTGCTTATGAAAAAAGATAAAGTAAAATATAGGCTCCCTCTCTTAATTTACGAAAATCACCAAAATGTTGTCGCCCTTTTTGTAACACTTGATGCCCACAGATTAACTATTGACCGTCATAAGCTTTAAAATCAGTTAAATCTTAACGACTCTATTTAGTAAGTTGACTTATCGCAAAGAAAATTGTAGTACCATCGACACACATGTATACTTTTATGCTTACATTTCCTATTTTATAGCCTACGAAAGTATGGTTGGCACGTAATTTTAAATCTAAAATTTCAGCACACAGAAGAAATAGGTAGAGGCTCACCGGACACACTTGACGAACCCCCCTCTTAACCGTAAAGTAAGATGTAGAAACCCCGTGTTTCAGAACACAAGCAGAACAATTACTGTAAAATATCTGTGACGAATAACGCTGTCCGAAAAATTGTAAGCATTAAGTGTTTAATAGATAAAATTCCAACAAACACTGTCGAAAGCCTTCTCAAAATCAACACATATAGTATGACCCGGCCTTTTTTCCTCCGTTTAGCATACTTCATGGTATCTAAGATTAATCAAATATTTTCCCTTATAAAAACGACTTTTCAGGAATCCAGTTTGGTCCGGGTAAATCAGGAGTGACGCTAGCGGGGGATAAAAAATAATAATAAATAAAAAAAAAAAAAAAAATAATAGAAAACCTACAGGGACTGAAGTTCTTGTATGGGTGATCTTGAACACATTTTTTATTTTGAAATGCTATTTCAGTACATATCGGAATCGAATTTTAGTCACTTCTTCTTAGCTCCTTTTTACCTGATTTCATGTACCTTGCCTTATCTCCTACCCCGTCGGAGAAAGACGTCTATTCCATTCGACGACGCCCAAAAATGAACAGAAAGGACTGAAGTTACTTAATGACCGATCATGAACTTTTTTTTTCTTTCAGAACTATAACTTTCTTTTGTAACGCTATTTTAATGCATATCTGAATTTGTTTTAATCACATCTTACTAGCCCTGCTACCCCTCATTTTCAATCCGCAAGGTAATGCCCCCGTCGGGGAAGGTGGCATTTCTCCTGTTGTTGAGAAATATCCAATATCTTCGGGGAGCCTTCATTTACATGCCCACGATAACTGATAAAAGATGCGGGTCTGCTAAACTTCAGTCACCCGCACGATCTTCTTGACTTTGCTTAGTAGAAGACCATATTCTTCAAGGTAGCTCACAATTCCGAATTTTCCGTACAAAAACAGACCAGAGGTTGTTCATGTGCCCAATGGTTTGCCATCTGGCCTGTCCCGATAGCCGAATTCTAGCAACGGTTATGAAAATCGGCCAGGCTGTTTCACTTACACATAATGATAAAAAGTAGTGTGACAATGTTTCCGAATAAGTCTGACTGAAAATTCATTTGAAGCCACCTTCTAACGTAACATGTTTTCAAATACGTTAGAAGCAAAATCATTAACAGTCTGGAGGTCGGGCAGTCAGGTAGAAAATCATATATTTTGCCGACCTTCCAATTGAATACAACGAAGATACATTATAGAGTCAAAAAAAAAAAAAAAAAAAAAACAAAGACAAAAACAAAACCACATAGTATGTTTTCAATTCCGTTGCATACTTTTCCTCCGTAAAGAGACAAGAACATTATATCTAATTGTAGCAGTATCAAACTTTTATTTGGTAATTTTCTGACCACTTATAACAAGTTGGGTTTTTTATTTTCTTTTGAAGTGAAACTTATGTTTTCAAAGAAAAGCTCAAAATGACGATTGCTTCATTTCTAGTTACAAGTCTGGGAAATGTGATTTCCGGCTGTCTGAGGGGTTAAAAATTTTTCAACATAGCCGGAGTTAAAGAAAGCATGACACGGCCAAAGTAAGTTTCTCGGTAAATGTTCTTTGGGTACACCTTGATGTAAAGTGAATGTTTTCCCTACTAAATTACGTCCATAAATACCGAAATACGAGCGCGTCTCAACATGGTGACCTCATTGGAGGCACGGTTAGCAAAATTGCACCAGGGAGCTCACAGTCATCGAATCATGTGCATTGTAACGCGTGTTAGCGAGAACATCATTGGCAACACCGGTGCTATGATAGCAGTGAGCGTGACAAATGACTACATTGTGACTTGTGCAGTGCGCGGCGACTGCTTAGTAATCGCAATAGCACGTGCCTTCACCGAACAGCTGATACAGTAAAGACGCGCTCCAAGTGGGGACGCGCTTGTTGTAGACTGTCCATACATGTTCATAGCTGTTCTGTAGCCGCCCGAACCGCGTCTTTCTTGAGCAAAACAGAACTGTTTTTTCACGCGCGCATATGCACGCGAACATATTGGCCAATGATTTGCTCCGAATCCCCACCATAGTCCGCGTATTTCGCTCTGTGTGTAGAACGAGTATTGTGATGCAATCGCTTTCATGAAGTTGCTAAGATAAGATTACTTTGCCGAGCGTTAGGTAAGTTCCACATGTAGATGCGCGTTCTTAAATATGGCGGGATTTGTGCCGCCAATTGCGCCATAAAAGTCAGGTGACCTGTTGCGTCATTTTTCGAAATTGGATTTTGAAAATTTAGAATTTCATTTTTGCCGAATTTTATAGGTTTTTAATGGGGTGTGAGATGAAATTTGTAAAATACTGTATCGAATCTTGAAATGCACAAAAGTTTTTGTGGCCGTGTTATGCCCACTTTAACGGACATCAAAATAAACGATTTTATTTCTGGCCAAAAACACCTGTAAAATTCAATTGGAAAACCATCACCACCTTGCCATTATAATTTGGCATGTATTGAAGAACGCTCCAACCATTCCTTTTCCTTTAAATTGCCATCACTCCTCATCTAAGTGAGGAATGCTGGGTGAATTAGGAAAAAGTCAAAGAAGGCAATATTACCAAAACGTGCAGCGTATAAATTTTCAAAACAAGTCTGCATAAAGCTTTAAATTTCATTTTGATGACCGACTTTAGTTCCATTTTCCTCCACTAAAATTTTCATCGCTTTTCGTTTACTTTTTTCGTTTTTCTAAGTTCAAAAAATAATGCTTGTTTTGTTATCCCTGTTCCATCCATGTAGCTCTGGATCGGATAATTACACCATCTATCTTATCCTCGTAAATATCATCAACACATTGTTTAGGAGACGAAATATGGTTTTGTTAAGTGGCTGGGGGAAAAGCTGGAGTTGTAATCTCTTTCAAGGGAAGCAATAAACCTTTAAATTGAATTCAGCTAAGCACAAACAAGAAACTTAGAGATAGAGTTACCGTTTTGGGACACAAAGTACAGCAGTTACAAGGTGAAAGACAAACCAAAGCAGATCAAATCAACAGGCAAGAGCGCTTTTTGAGGAGAAACAATTTATGTATTGTTAGTTTAAAGCGCAGGAGCGGGACCGACCACTTGAAATCACTAAAGAAATTTTCGCCAAAGCCGTTGTCGAAAACTACAGCATTGGAAGAGTACACCGTGACGGACGCGTTGTAGAAGGAAGAGAACGACACATCTTAGTTAAAGTGTCTTTTATATGGACGAAGTTATCCTTCTATTATCCATCTACGTAACTCAAGATCCCGACTCTCGAAGGAGCCATATGTTTAACTGACGATCTTTTGGCAGATCTTAACGAAACATGAAGGTACTGAAGTGTCTGGTTCATATCGGCGTGACACAAAACTACGCTTTTACGAAGGACTGCGGCGCAATCCGATGGTACACCTTTCAACTTTCATGTAGTTTCGGTATCAAAGAACTCCCAAACCATTGGGCATTATGTTTTGGATTGTTCTTGTCCTGATATCTGATTGGAGTTTTATTCGTATTGTTAACATATTTACTTTTTGCAAGTGTTTATAGCCCAGTGAGGCAGTGCTTCTTCGTTTTGCCGAACTAGGTGAGTCAACCAATTTGTAACATCTATCTCATTTGTTCTGTTTACTGGATAGGACGGGGCGGGACATCATGATAAAACTATATACCAAAAATGAAAGTGTATGTCATCCCTATGTTGAGGTATTCTCAACATGACAAATCTAATTATCTACTATTTATGAAAAGTGTCGGTCATTTCTATCTTTTCATATCCTGTTTACAAGCTTTATCAGGTGTTGACCCCTAGCGACCTCAAATAACCTTTGACCTCCACCAAAATCAATAGGGTTCTGCCACAAGGAGCTCCCTGAATACTCCCTTGTGTATAGATCTTTTCAAAAACTCTATGCTGGTGCACTCTGGAACAAAGAAAACCCAACAATTGACTCAAAAGACTACACTTTCACTCGATGTAAATGGTATGACAAAAAAAAAAAAAAAAAAAAATTAACTCAAGAATTAAACTGTAAACAAGGATGTTTAGTGGTAGTAGCCATTCCGACTCTAAAGTTGTGTAGCGTCACACTAATAAACAGGAGAAACACTCGCAATTTTATGTTACTCTCTTTATTAATTTTCGATCTGACCTCGATCATCTTCAGACATAGACTACAATATGAATACAGTATACACAAGGTTATATTACTACACAGAAAAGAAAAGAAAGCTGGTATAAAATGGCCTGGTTAAGGGTGACTAAACAGGTAGACAGTCAGTGAGAGCAAGCAGAAAGGAGAAAAGACCACTGGAAGATACTACGGTTGAGTAGTTCTATTCTTAAGAAGTCTACCAGTGGCCCACTCTTCCTTTCGATTTAGCTTGGAGGCGGATTCATTAATGCAAACATCTTCAGAAACCTGCCTACGCATAGGGTCGCCGATATATGTATTCAGGACGCTTACCGTGTAATTGAAATTCAGCCCTGTGTGACATTCAGTTTTATGGTTAAAGAATACTGACTGCTTGTCATTCATACTCGCAAAATGCTCGTCAAACCTTTCTCCTAGGCTTCTGGAAGTTTCTTCTATATATTTAAACTCTCCTTCACAATCTTTACACTCAAGGCAGTAAACCACTTCCCTTTTCTTACATAGCCCCGTCTTTATTTTACACAAACTGCAAACGGTGGAATCTAAACACACATCTCTGTCAAAAGGATTGGATTTACAGACTAAACTTTCAATCGAGTACCAGACCTTTCTACAACTTTTATTTTAAGTTCGGTATCATTAAAATTCTCTCAATATTTTTGTGTAGCACACTGTTAGGGGTGGCTTCAACAAAAAGAACTGCTTCAGGATTACTTTGTGATCTTCAAACCAGGTATACTTTTTGGAAGATTTTTCTAGGGCACGTTCGTCCTGTTTCCAAAACTTGGGTCTGAATAATGGTACTACCCCATTTCTGTCATCTTCAATCATTTTACCGAACCGTTCCTTTGCCCTGGAATAAACCTTCTGACACTCGTCCCTATATTGCATTCGGTCAATAAAGCTTTGCACAGCCGTAGTTCTTTCATGCTCTGGCAAACTGAGGGATATATTTCTCGTAATTCTGACGAGATCGTTAGTAAGAATGCACATCTTAATTTTCATGTTTAAGGCACAATCTCTATGCAAAACGTGTTTACTGCTCATAGGTTAAGCATTATATGTAAGTTGAATTATAGTGAAGTGGGCATTACCATGTACAATATCTACAGGCCAAACTTTTATATCTAAAACTGGAATCCTTCCGTCAGCATTGAGATTTGGGCAATCATACGTTACTAAAAGATTGCCTTGTAAAAACAAGGCCTGAGAGTACGGAAAAGTAAAAAGGTAAAATGATACTTTCCTTATTGCTCTATTATTAGAAGCAAGAATATTTAAACCAAGGTCGCGCACGACGGCCTGCTACTGATGAAGCTGCGCCATTCATAGTGAATGAGCAAGACAGCAGAAACCGGTCTAGCTTGGTCATAAGAACCAACTTTAAACATATTCACACCCGACAAAAAAATAAAAGTCAACAAATCTTTCGCATGAAATCACGATCGATGATTTCGGGCATTTCCTAAAAAATGTGCAAGGTTCACCGACTGATTGTAACGTCAGATAGTGGCACCGCCTACCCTTCTCTTACTTGTTATTAGAGTGGCAATGGCTACTACCACAAAACATCCTTCTTCCATCTCGACAATGACTCTATCGGAGGTCAACAGAATTCTTTGGAAATCCAATCTTATACTGTAAACGTGCTTGACTTTTGCACTAAGTAACTAGACACTGACGATTGAAAAATAAATTCACATTGAAACGCAATTCTGTCTCCCTCAAAATAAACTTCTCTCTATGTCACGTTACTCTTTTACGCTCAATTGGTTAAATACCTGGACTTTAACACACACACACGCATACAATTTATACCCACAAACATAAGCCTCGCACAAACACAGAAATGGCGAAAATACCCCACACCTTACAGCATACACAAATACCGGGTGGTTCTTGGTCTGGTTCATAAGTCCCATGTAAATTTTATCGGTTGCCCTCGGCAGTACAATTGTTGCTGGGGTTACTTTGGCTCTCCCTACGGGCTTTATCAGTTTCGGTCTCAAATACCTCGACCCAATAACTTGACGACGAGGCACTTAGTAGCTCACGCTGTACCCGACATGTCACTCAGTGGTATGCCCCAGTAGAAATCTCCAAGCCCCTGACTCTATCCCAACGCCAAGTCGTGGCCCTCAGCGGCTCACGTTCCAGTGGGTGGCCTCAGCGCCTACACCGTGTACCCTAGAGAACAAAACTCAGGAAAAGAACCAGAAGTCACGTCACGTCTTGGGAAAACGAACCAAATGAACCAAACCGGAAATCAGAAACTGGACACGAAAAGCCGCAAACCGGAACAGTAGGAATAGAATACAAGATGGTATATTTTTGGATGAACTCATCTCCTTTCTCCACTTCAGCTGAAAATTGAATTTAATACCTATAATTTGGTCAGCTGGACTAGTCCCCTCGGTTATACACTTAACTGGAAGCAGACATGACCCACATACAAAGTAGGAGCTAAACTGTGACATTTCTCCGATTTACTATACCGTTCTAGCATGAAATATTTCGTGCCCCAGAAAATTCCGGTGGTACACATTTACGTTCTTTATCTACCAAGTAAAATACACAAACTGACATGATAGGACTCTCTCACAATCACAAACCTGGTTCCAAGCAACAAAATACAAAACTAATCTTCTGGACCCACCGAAACAAAAAACAACTCTTACGGCATCCTGTGCCGAATGTTCTGATGTTCTCTCTTTCAAAGTCTCAAGGCAAGTAACTCAAACCGCACCCATAGGCATACTTCTTAGTACCTTCGGGCTATTACGAGGCATGCATAAATTAGCATAATAGCTAAGGTAAAAATGTAGCGGGCGGAGCAAACCAGGTACAAGAGTTTACATACACGATAGCAGTTGAGAGCGTGTTTGGACCGCCACCCGTGACAGGTTCTTTCTCTTGATATGACAAGTCTAAATACCAAATACGAAAAATGTCAGCCATTCCTATCTTAAGATATCGTGTTTACACAGCTTTCGGTATTTTACATCAGGTGACCTCAAATGATGTTTGACCTCCGCCAAAAAAGGGTTCTCCTTTTTAACATGACAAATCTATATACTAAATATGAAAAGTGTCGGACATTCCTATCTTGATTATAATGTTTACAAGCAAAGTGACACGCACCCACACACACGCACACACACACGCACCCACACACACAACATCACCATCTCATACAGCCCTTGCCTGCCTACGGAAATGAATCAAACCAGAAAGCCAAAAGCCTTAGTGATCCTTTGAGGCTAAAATGTAGGCCTGTTTTATTTTTTTTTGGAGGGGGGGGGGGGGCAAAATGACAGTGCTCTGTAATGTTCTTAAAATTGAAAGTGCTCCGTAATGTATCAAAAAAGTGTACATGCAAGGCATTCAAGCTTCCTAAATTTAGATCCCGGATGACCTTTTACCACCTAGAATTACTGCTCTGCGCAATATATCATATCCACACACTATGTGTGAAATTTTGTATTATCCAAGACTCCAACTATAAGCAATTGTGCAAACATGATATGGGGACTTTGATCATTTGTGAACCCAGATGACATTGACCTCAACCAAAAACTATAGGGATAATTTATTCACTATGTACCATCTACATGCCAAGTATAAGAACCCTTCAATTACCTTTCTTGTAATACTGTGCAAAAAAAAAACTTTTCAGACTTTGACGCTGCTGACCCCAGATGACCTTCGACCTTCACGAAGATCAATAGGTATCATTTATTCAATACGGCCAACCCAAACACCAACTGTGAGCTTAGTCACATGTTCCTTTCTTGAGATATCGTTTTTACAAGGCTTTGGATTTTTACCTCTAGTGACCTCAAATGACCTTTGACCTCCACCTGAAACATGACCAACCCACACCAAGTATGAGATAAGCCACACTTGCCTTCTTGAGAAATCATGTTTCCAAGAGATTTCTAAAAAAATTACCATTTCACCTCTCATGACCCCAGATGACCTTTTACCCCCACGAAAATCGATAGGGATCATCTACGCAATAAGAACAACTTGCACACCAATATGAGCATTGTCACATATAGCATTCTTGATATATCGTGTTTACAAGATTTTGACGTTTTGACCTCTCGTAAACTCCAATGACATTTGACCTCCACTAAAACAGTAGAGATCATTTACTTATTACGGCCAACCCACACAAATATGAGATTAGTTACACTTGCCTTCATCAGTACAATGAATAGCCTCATACCAGATATACCTCTGTCTTCTGCACCCGGAGATCTCTCCGACGCTGAAGACCGAATCCAGCCAGGCCAAAGAAGCCTACAAAGCAGAAACCTGACAGAATACGCCTTGAGAAAGTTAGCTACGAAAAGGTTAAATCACACTCGGCCACTCTGACTAAGATTCAGGCAACTCTGATCGGTCTGACTACAGAGATTAAGCGTCTGGACAGTCAACTTGAGAAAGAAGAAATTTCGAAGCACAGAAACCCCCACAAGCTACGTGCCTCTCGGTCTTGCCCTAAAGAGATGAGAGAACTTTGGGACTCTCGCCTCCAAAGGGCAGGCAAAAGACTTGGGCAACATTGGCGTCATTGGCGTCTGCCCCGTCAGGCAACAAGGCTTCGAGAACGGTTCCTGCTAAAGAGAGAGAGTGCTAACACCGATCTCAGCAAAACCAAGGAGGCTTCAGCAGCAAAGCAATTACTCCAACTCCTGCTGAGACGCTTATCAAAAAGGACAGAAGAGAGACTTCAGTACGAGACAAGAAGCCAGGAAAACGCTACCATCCTTATAAAAGGTAAAAGCATAACCCGACTCCGAGTCAAATAAGACTAAACGGCTCTTTTAAGGGCCAACAAATCTTTACGAAAGAGTAGTTTACCTTCTTCTCAAACATTTTACTGTCTCCTGTGTCAATCTTTTTTTGAGGATGATACTTTTAAAAACCCGTCGAAAACAAAAAAAGTAAATTTACCCGGTCTATTAAAGTCAATAAAGACTTGAAACGATCTCACACCCAACAGAGGAAATTGTCGGCTATACGTAGGTAGTCAGCATAATGCCCACGACGTTAACTAAAAGGCGAAAGAATCCCTTAAGTACGTCAAAAACATAGTGATAATTGCGTTGGGGAAAGGATTAAAGTTCATAAACAACGTCGAGGAATCTAAACGTACCGAAATTCTCAAGTCAATTCGTTACAAGGTACAAGATAAAGAGCACAGATTCCCCACAAAGTTCCGCCTACCCTCGACCTGGTCACAACAAGTGACATATAGTCGGGATCAAGGGGACTATCTTGAAGCTACAAAGGAAGAATTGGCTGAAATACCAATTAGAAATCCCAAAAGTAATAATAATTAGGCAGAAAATACCGCGCTACGGGTCCAGCCAAAGACTGCACAGTTGTCCTGAAACCCTAGCTAGCTTAATTATACCTTCGATAAAGGCTGAAGTGTAGCAATTTTCAATCGAAATAACTACAAGGTCAAAATTGAAAGGTAATTATAAAGTAACCATTGTCAGAAATTGGAAGATGATAAAACATCTCAGACCAAAGTCATGGTTATTTCCGAACTTCGAGATATGTTTTCGAACGGGGAAATTGATGAGGAGACATTTAATTACCTCAACCCAAATAACCACAAAATCTGAGGCCAGGTAATATATGTACTCCCGAAAGTACATAAAAAACCCTCCCCGGCACAAAATCTGTTGGCCGCCCGATTATAAGCGGCAACAGATCTTCTTCAGAAAAATATCTGAATTTGTGGATTATTTCCTGCTTCCAATTGTCATGAGACAGGCAACCTACGTGAAAGACACAAATCACATACTTAAAATCCTGGAGGCTACCCCTCACCACAAAATTCCTTACTCGCTAGCCTTGATGTTGTTTCTATGTACACAAACACCCCATAAGAGGAGGCCTTGGATGTTGTTCATATGCGGAAGCACCCCAAAGCTACTACGATATCAAAAAATATCACCCCACTCAATGCGTAACTTGGTCAAACTAATTCTTACTCGAAATTGTTTTGAATTCGATGACCAATTTTTCCTGCAAAAGAGTGGATGTCCAATTGGTAGCCAAGCCTCACCTGAAATGTGCGAAATTGTCGCGCATCACTTAGAAAGTCGCATTATAAGGACAGATTCCAACATAATGAAATGACCTCGCTGTAGGGAGGACATACTCCTACTGTACAATGGCATACCTGAGGAATTTTCTAAATCAGTGGCCTCTCTGAACGAAGCTAACGAACATTTCAAGTTCACGGTTGAAGCTTCTAACACGGAAGCGACATATTTACATATTTAGATATTCAAAATTTCAAACCTGAATGTTTCCACGTAGGTGGCCTCCTTGAGACTAAAGTCTTTACTAAGCCAACTACAAACACAAGAACTCCATTTGAGAAATTACTCAAATGAGGAAATCAACAGCGCCACCAGCGGAGTGGCTTACACTCACCGAAAAACCCTCCTAATTGAGAAACCAAAAGGGAGAGTGCCTCCTCTAATTTTTAAACTTGTTTACACCCCGCATGTTAAAACTGCCGACATTAAACGTGCCTTAACAACAACTGGCACCTTATCAGCCAAAACCCGCGGTTGTCCAAATTAGGCCCCCAACAACCGATTATTGCCTACAAAAGGTCAAAAAATCTGAAAGATTTCCTTCTAAAATCAAGGTTTATGAGTTTTAGGGGAAATGAACAAGATTCAGACGAAACTTTACTTGACTGCTTAATAGAAGCAATTACAAATATTTAACCCACGCCGCGAACGACGGCATACTACAGAAGAAGCTGCGCCATAATTATTGTTATAACGAGCATGACAGCAGAAACCGGTCTAGTGGGGTCATAAAAACCATCAATTTTAATATTTACTCTCGGCCAACATCAAAGGCTACCAAATCTTTCGCATGAAATCACAAACGATGATTTCGGGATTTTCCTCCAAAAATGTGCTAAGTTCACCGACCGAGTGTAACATCAGATAGTTGCACCGCCTACCCTTATCAATCTTTCTCGAGATGTGTTTAAAAACAAAAGCGTCACATACACACACATGCACACGCACGCACACACACACACACACGTACACACGACATCACCATCGCAGATAGATTCCTTGCCTGTCTTCGGCAAGGAATCGGAAATAGGAAAAAACTTTCTATTTTGGTTCTGTGGAGCAACTCACTTGTACTATTACTTTATGGTATATTATCAGTCCTTGTCCCTCCAAAGAAACTGCAAAAATAGCCAAAAACCTCTTCGTGAGAGAGGGTCGTACCCACGGTCGGGGGGGGGGGGGGATTTGATCTCTGAAAGGGGGGGGGGGCAAATTCGGGCAGACTACCAAACGGCGCCGAAGGGCCCGCGGGACCGCGAAGCGCCCCTAACGGCGTGGGGCCCAGGGGCCCTCTTAGGGCCCCTAGTGGGGTCCAGGGGCAAAACCCCGGTGGGGTCCATGGGGAGAAGCCCCCGGAAGTTCCTGGGTATTTACGAAATTGTAGGCATTAAAATGATGCATTTAATCTTCAACTCTAAATTACATAAGATAGGCACTTTACAGAACACAAATATCACAATTTGACCTTCTCCAATTATATCCTTACTCCCTATGATTAAAGTCGGCCGGAATCGATAATGAAGAGGGTGCGGGGAGGGAGAATGGATTCCTTAAAATTGAGGTTCTTCAGGGGCCCTCTCCTTGGTGCCCCAGATTTTCTTTTCAGAAAGGAAGGGGACTTTTCATGTGATTTAAATTCAGCCCCTGACTATGATGGGGCGCGGGAAGCGGGCCGAATTATTTAACGTTTAAGACATCTTAGTAATAAAACTGAAAGAAAATTAGAGAAAGGATGGGCCACTTTTAACCTTAGCTGAATAACGGTAGCCCCCTAAAGCCATTCTTACTGAAGCACAGACATACTCTGGTTTCCTATCTAATCTTTTTCAGGTGACTTTCACAGAACCGTTACCTGAAAAGGGGCGCGCGGAGCGCGCCGAAAAAATGAATTTTTACCTCATCTAAATAGTGAAATTGAAATAAAATTAGACAAAGAGTGGTCCCTTTCACTACAGCTGAATAAGGGTGACCCATGAGGATATTTGCACTAAGCACAAACGTACCGTTGGTTTCCAATAGAGTCCTTTTCATGAGATTTTTTTTTTTATAGAACCCTTATCTATGATGGGACGCGCAGAACACGCCGAAAAATGGAATTTTGAGACATCTCAATAGAGAAATTAATGGAAATTAGAGAAAGGGTGGGCCCCTTTTCACTTCAGCCGAAAAAGAGTGGAGCTCCAGATAAGGGTCAAATAAGATCATCGTCCTTTCAGAAAGCTTTGGGCACATGGTCAGAGAAAGGGACCAGAAGACGAAGCCTCCCTGCCTCCCCTTTTCACTAGTTACGGTAGACCTTCAGCTGTGTACGGCCCGGGCACTGGTGATAGGTTTCAGTGACAATGGAAGAGGTGTTCTACAAGAAGCAACCCCGAATCCTGACATATTTAAAACGGGTGCACGCGTAAAAGAAAAAAAAAACAGCGTTGAGACATTTATTGGAAGAGTATTATTTTAGTAGAGTTTTTATTTAGTTTTCAATGCAGTATATGACTTGTTTAAACATTATACAACTTGATTAAGTATCACTCGCGTAGCTCTGTCAGTTCCAGTTTGTATTTTTGTAGCAAAAGCAACCAGACTAAGACGTAAAAAGACTAAGTTCTGGAAAAAAGTGGGGGTGGTAAGTCCCCCCGTGCCCTCCCCCCCGTAATCCCGCCTATGCCCACGGTAAATAATATTTTTCCCGATAAAAAATATGCTTTAAATAGCCTACTTAATATGTGATTTGGAATTTTATTCAAAATTAACTACTGCAGATGTTATAAAGAAGACTCTTCAGCATACATTTCAGTAACGAGCAGATGAAGTCTCTCTCACTTTCCCCTAGTATTTTCATAATTTCTGTTGACACGGACGTAACATTTTTCGTGACAGACGTACGTACATTTGCGAATTATATCATCACATGTACGTCTGTCACAAACAAAGAAGCTGCTGGGGTACTTGAAAGATGATTTTTAGAGAGAGCTTCTTAAAAAGCCAGCATTATTTACAATTTTACTAAATATTTATGCATCTTTTAGTGTCTAATTTTAACAAAAATGGGCACAGTTAATATACTTATTAAAGGTCGGTCACATTAAAAATATACAGTACTTTTTTTTTTGCTTAATTAAGACGGTATTGATGTAAGAGCAACTGTGCAAAGATCCATGTAAAATACATCAACAGCATGAAAATTTAATCTCTTCTTCTACTTCGAAGCAACAGGAATATTTTCATGAATTTGATTTGGAAATTAAACAAATTTGCCAAGAAAAGTGTTGATAGCTTGCACAAACATTCTGGAATACTGTGTGAAACATTAACACGAACATGAAATTCACTTTTAAAGGCTAAACGACACTCTTTTTGAAAGTCTTAAACAGTGAAAATAATTAAATTGAACCCTGTTGCCAATTGGAACAGATTGTTCAATTTCCTGCAAAATCTGGTGTCCAAAATAATAATTTTCATCAGGTTTTCCGGTAAGCTATTCCCAATTACACCCTGATTTGTGCATTACTAATTGTTGCTTAAGTTTTCTAAGTCTTGGGCGTTTTGTGATTGTGATTGGAATAAAGTTTCGGCTGCCTCTCATCTCTGTCTCTCAGTCTCAAACCTGAACCTGGCTACTAAAGTAGGGAACAACACATCGTAATCATAACCTGAAAACTTCAAAAGTGGAAGCTCTGTTACGAAAAGAAGAATAACGTTTTGACAAGTCTTGAACGAAGTTGAGTCGGAATGAAAACTTACACTTTAATCGTGTGTTTAAAGAATTTAGTGAGCGGAATTGGCATGATATTCGTGTGCATTGTATTGGTCTTCATTTCATCGTCCGTCAGTGTTAATGGTGAGTACATAGAGCAATTCACATCGAATTCCATGGGGCTTGCGTTGGGGAATCATGAGTCGAACAATTTTACACATTGAGATAACATAACAGATACTGTTTACGGTAGGCCTAATTCACAAGCTCAGAGTTAACTTTACATGTATAGGCCTAGGCTAGGCAGGCCTTTGTGTAAATTTTACTCTAAGCATGTGGAGTTTTTGCCTGTGCATGCAAAACTTTGTTAAATTCAACCCATATTTAGGAGAAATAAGGTACAGGCTTTAATTATTTAGCCCAGTAAACAGTAATAGCTGAGCCTAGCCTATGAAAATGTTTCGGGAAACAGTTCCACAATGCCTGTCCGCTTAAGTCTTACACCCAATGTATGCACTAACCATACTTTCCAAACTTACCTTTTTTATTGTTTTTCCTGCTGAAACTTTACGCCAGAATAATCATTTAACAAAATAGGATATAGGCTTTTTCAAAGAGTTGCACTGTTCGTGGCCATTCAAAAGAACAGAGCTCATACGGATCTGATAATATACGCCAGTAATTTGGAGTTGCTTGATGTGCAACATAACAAAGATCTTCGGCATGATCTAGGTGTGCAATGTTTTCCAGACTATCTTGCATCAGCCTTCAATCACTTCAAAATGACTGTGGGGTGGGTCACGTAACATGATTTGTCAGCCACAAAGTGACCGAGGGATGGATCATTGCAGTTTGTTGACTCACCTATAAGTGCAATGCCTGCCGATATCCCGGGTATACGTAGCAGAGAGGAATCTTTGAAATGACAACTGCATTACATTTTTCCTCTGTTATACGATGGCAATGATTAGGCTGCTGGTTATTGTTGTCTGCTGTTTACTATGTGACACATTTAAACATTTTCCAGGTGCAGTCATGGCAGTTTCAGATCTACCGTTCATGTTATCTGCTACGAGAAAACGTCAGAGTGGAGCCACCTGCAAGAGAGACTCCACCAGAGAAGAGAGTCCGCACAGCAACAGATAATTCGACAGGGACATCATTCCAATGCAATGCTACCCTGCTCACGAGATCTCTGCCAGATACTCAGAATCAATTATTGCCTCACAACCTGGATCAAACTTCTTACCCTGAGTTAGATTCCTTCAGAACTGGAGTGTTTATTCCTTGCAAATGCTGCTGTTAATCCTGTTACCCTTAATATACTGATGGCTTAGTTGATTTTATATCCCTTGAGGTCGTGTGGACCCATCTCAAGACATTTGCAGCTACACTGGTATGTGCATATTGATGTAAGTGTGTATGTTTATTAGGTGAACTTCAGAATGCGTTTTCCGATCACAATTTGTTAAACAGGGGTTGGGAACGCCTTTTAATTGTGAGAAGTCAAAATTGTGTGGCCCGATCACACTCATTTTTGGTGTGTGTGTTCCAATGATACAAGGACCTTATTGTTTTGAATAGTGAACTTGGGTCGATTTTGGAAACAAATTGAGGAATAATTTTTGTGTTCATATTTTGCTTTTTAATTGTAATAGTAAACCTACAGTACGTCTAATATGCTTGCTATGATCCCAGCTATTGTGAAAATTGTGATATTATTGGACACATACTCACCCGGAGTGGTGTGGTGTCAGCCATGGCGGGATGTGAATTTGTCATGCTCTCCATATGTACATTAATAAGAACCGCAAGGAATATCTAACCATGCTTGCCTCACAGAAAACCGCAAACAGCCTGGTCCGGATGGCATATCACATACTGCATCGAATGCTCCAACACAGCCAAAGATACCATTCCCCATCAAGCAGCAGGACAACAAAAGGTCATTTAAGGCCGCATGGTACATAAGACATCCTTGGTTGGAGTATTCCGAGAGTTCCGATGCAGTTTTCTGCTTCGCCTGTAGGCACTTCCGTGGTCAGACTGTACATGCTGAGGAAACGTTCACCAGCTTTGGATTTTACAATTGGAAGAAGGCTCAAGGGAAGCGAGGAAAGATTGCAAAGCATCGTGCTGCACACTATCATTCCAACGCAATGATTACCTGGTCATCATTCAAGGCTAGTGAAAAGGTTACTTGTTTCGTTCATGATATCATATCGAACATGAAACGAGGATCGTAGGATCGGGATAAGAGTGGATGCATTTCAGGAACTTTCACAGACTTTATCCAATTGCAAGTCCAATGCCAGTCTTGAGATCCCCAAACTAGTTCGCATTCTCCATGAGAGGCTAATCCCACAGAACACACAGTCGTACAGTCTATATATCTATAAATCTAATTCAACAGGTGCACAATTATTGTGATCTTTTGTCCACTTTTCCCCTTCCAGTTAAAAGGTTCTTTTAACTCTAACTAAGAAAGGTTTAAAATTTCCATAGAATATTTTCAATATTCACAGGGATATGGAAAGGCTTGATATCTTCAATTTCAGATCGGCTCTGTTCGGCAGCTTCTGAGTGATCACAACAAGAAGGAAGTCCGAGAGAACCGCCCCTTCATCAAGATGATTGTAGAAATCCTCTTGGTCATTTGTGTGCAACACCTTGCATAGCGAGGCCTCCGGAAGGATGCAACATCGATATCAGAGAATGTTGGCAATCTGAAACGATTGCAAAGGTTGGTGAGTGGGCATAATTAAGTCATCAGGAAGCACTTGAAAGAGGGTCATGAGTATGCAAGTACACGAGCCAAGAAATACACAAGGAGATGTTGGGAACTCCAGCACAAATGGTCTAGGAAGAGATTCTGAAAAATGTCGAATTAAGAGCAGTTTACAATTCTAGTTGATGAAACTAAAGACATTCAGAAAATGGAACAACTGTCTGTATTCAGAAGGTACTTTCACAGTGGGAAACTAAAGGAGAGCTTCTGAATTTTTCCAGGACACTCTTACCATTCCATCTCCGTTAAATGGCCATCACTCCTCATCTAAGCGAGGAATGTTAAGGGAATAAGGGAAAATGTCAAAGAGGGCAATATTATCAAAACGTGCAGCGTATAAATTTTCAAAACAAGTCTGCATAAAGCTTGAAATTCCATTTTGATGAACAACTTTAGTTCCATTTTTCTCCACTAAAATTTTCATCCCTTTTGTTTACTCTTTCGTTTTTCTAAGTTCAAAAATAATTCATGTTTTGTTTATCCTTTTCCATCCACGTTGTTCTGGATCGGATAATTTCACTATCTATCTTATCCTCGTAAATATCATCAACACATTGTTTGGGGAACGAAATTCGGCATTGTGAAGCGGCAGGGGAAGAGCTAGAGTTGTACTCTCTTTCAAGGGAAGCAATAAACCTCTAAATTGCATTCTGCTCACCACAAACAAACAAACAAACAAACAAAAAAAAAAAAAAAAAAAAAAAAAAAACTCAGCGACAGAGTTACCGTTTTGGGAAACAAAGAACAGCAATTACAAGGTGAAAGACAAACCCAAGCACAGCAAATCAACAGGCAAGAGCGCATTTTGAGGAGAAACAATTTGTGTATTGCTGGTTTTAAAGCACAGGAGGGGGACCGACTACTTGAAATCACTAAAGAAAGTTTATGCCAAAGGCGCCGTCGAAATGAACAGCATTGGAAGGGCCCACTCTGACGGACGCGTTGTAGAAGTAAGAGATCGACACATCTTGGTTAAAGTGTCTTTTATATGGACGAAGTTATAATTCTATTTTCCATCTACGTAACTCAAGAACCCGACTCTCGAAGGAGCCATATTTTTTAACTGACGATCTCACCATTGTAGATCTTAAGCAAAAAAGGAAGCACGGAAGTGTCTGATTCATATCGGCGTGGCACAAAAATACGCTTAAACGAAGAACTGTGGTGCAATCAGAAGGAACACCTTTCAACTTTCTGTATCTTAGAACTCCCAAACCATTGGACGTTATACTTGGATTGTTCTTATGCTGATATCTAATTGGAGATTTACTCGCATTGCTAGCATATATTTACTATTTGCAAGTTCTTTTAGCCCAAGTGAGTATTTGTCGCCTATTTGGTTTTACCATTCACACGTATCTTAACTCCAACTTTCATTATAAATCCCACAAGAATGTCTCCATTTACTCTGGAGATTAACCTATCACGGTTTAGCTGTAGCCTAGAAACTTCCTAAAACAGAATTCATATCCTTCTGTAAATACAGGAAATTTTCTATACCGACTAACCGTAAAGCTCTACTTACTTTTAGAGATACCTTTTCATCCAGTTACCTCTTTGCTTCTAATACCGCATTTTTATCCAGTTTGGAAACTATCTGTTCCCACGGAAATATTGTGCTTCATAAATATCCATTCACCCGCGATATTTATTACCGTTACAGGCACAAACTCTTCTTCTTATATACCACAGAGTGAAGCATGTAATCGTAACATTTTCAAATTATTCTATTTGTTAGTACGGCTTTATGGGAATGGGTTTGGTTGTTACCATTCAACCGTTTTTTTTTTCTCTCTTTGCGAGCTATACACACCGGCTTACCGTATATAAGAGGATACAAATTTCGCGATTGATAACCCATACTATTCGTGACATTACGTTGGCATTTCACCGCCGACTTTACTACATCGCTTCTGATGAGACCAGGCACCTATCTGCCACGGTCGAAACGCGTCTAGTAATAGCATACCAGCTATGGCTTACTACCAAGTAAGGCCACTCAATAACGTGTAAACCAGACCCATCCCTGGTTTCCTGTTTTACTATCCATTTTACCTATAACATGGTAATTTGACAATTTCATACGATACACTATCAGTACCTGCTCTATCCTGACATATATAAACTTCAGTCGCGTCACTGAGTTCTGGAGAGTCGACCATTCTTTTGAATTCTTCTTCCTTTTCCCTAACCAGTTGAGTCAACCAATTTGTAACATCTATCTTAATTGTTCTGTTTTACTGGATGGAACGGGACGGGACAACATGATAGAACTATATACCAGATATGAAAGTTTACGTCATTCCTATGTTGAGATATTCTCAACATGACATATCTAATTATCTACTATTTATGAAAAGTGTCGGTCATTTCTAGCTTTATATATCGTGTTAACAAGGTTTATGGGAGCACGCCACCATTAATTCCTCCATTGACTTACACACTAAATCCAAAAAGTAAACGGGCCTCTTAAAGTTTGTCGAAGTTTTCGCCAGAGTCAAGCTACCCCTCATATGAAAGCTGACAAGTTGGCCATTCAAGACATTTTCAATTCATTATATCATGACCGTGAAGAGTTTTTGCTATTTCACCTCAAAGTTTAAACCACCTTTTCCGAGCCTTGATTTTCACTAAAATCTCGGTATGCCTCCGCCAGCTTTTAAGGCCCATAATTTCCACACAACTGCTTCAATTAAGCCCATGTTTTTACCTGTGGTACTTCATTTGATATACTTTAAAAAAAAAAAAAAAAAACTTACAGACAACCACAGCTCATTCCATAACATATCGAAAAAGTGCTCCTTTTAGGGACTCTATCTGAGGGCGAACAAATGGACGCATTAATACACCTGCTAATTGGGATATGCTCCCTTATCAGGTTTTGACCCCTAGCGACCTCAAATAACCTTTGATCTCCACCAAAATCAATAGGGTTCTGTCACAAGGGGCTCCCTGAATACTCACTTGTGTATAGATCTTTTCAAAAACTCTATATTAATGCACTCTGAAACAAAGAAAACCCCAAAATTGACTCAAAAGACTACACTTTCACTTGATGTAAATGGTAAAAAGGATTTAATTCAAGAACTAAACTGTAAACATGCTTGACCTTTGCACTACGTAACTAGAAACTGATGATTGAAAAATAAATTCACATTGAGACGCAATTTTGTCTATCTCAAAATAAATTTTTCTCTATGTCACGTTACTCTTTTACCCTTAATTGGTTCAATATCAGGACGTACACTGTTAAAAAATTTCTCTGTAAATTTACATAATTTTTATGGCAAATTTTTTTCCAACCAAATAATGTTTTTTTTACAGCCAGACTGTAATCATGAAAAAACATTAAGGGTTTGTTTTTCTTTACAGTTTTTGCATGTAAATTAGTTTACAAAAGTCTACTGTAAATCGAATTACAGAATTGTTCTGTTTTGTTTACCTTAATTTTATGTGAATTTACAGCCTACTGTTTTCATTCCCGACGTTTTAATATTTATTTTAATATCGCTTTTTTACCTTTCTTATGTTATTACGTAACATACACTTCACCATTACGTAGATCAGGTATTTGCTTATCAACGTAATGTGTCGTTACGAAAATGTTTTCAATCAAACCATATTGAGGATGCTTTGTTGTCATATTGTTGTCAAGTAGACTGCTATCTCTAGGAACTTTGTAATTGGAAAGTCACATTTTTTGTACAATATATTAATTGTTTTTAAAATAAATATGACAAAGAATGCAAATACATTGGTTGCAAACATTTCCAGACAAGGTATACAATAAGTTTATCACTTCCTGATTAAAAAACGCCAAAGAAGATATTATTCAAAGCAACAGCAATCCTTTTGTTAGGAAAATACCTACAAAATAAGCTCCACCCATTTATGCAAAATGAGATTTACGTCATAAAGTGGTAAATTTACAGACTCTTTCAAGTAAATTTGTGAAACGTTTTTAATTTGCTCCGATCAAGAGCATGAGCGCCTGTGGCGATGAGTTGACATCAGTATACCAACTGTCAGTGCTCTGAAATTAGGGCCTTACAATTTCTTTTTACTTAAAAATGTGTGACAAAACACCAGTTGTATGATATTTATAACTAAGAACGTAATAACTAAGTATGCTTTTATAATAAATGTAAGTTAATTTTCAAATAGGGCCATAAATTTGCCAAAAATGGTTTTTTTAAAACTGAAACTTCGCAGGACGATGCATGTTATATATTGAAAATTTTCTGGCTATTTCTTATTTGTTTGTTTGGGCTTATTTTTGTTTCTTTTTCAGCTTAAAAACAAAATGAATGTTCGTTAAATGACAGTATATTTATGTGAAATCAGAAAAATACAAAATACTGTAAAAATTTCTGTAAATATACAGAAAAAGTTTTACAAAGCAGTAAAATTTGGTTAAAAAAGCAGACAGAAATGGTTTTTCAAATAAACAGAAAATACATGTTAAACAACCTTTTTTTATTGTAGCAATACAAAGTGTCTGTAAAGATACAGAAAATCTCTATTTAAAGTAAAATACAAAAAGTTTAAGTTAAAAAAAGTCTGTAAATTTACAGCAATTTTTAACAGTGTTAGCACACACCCTTGCTGGACTCAAACACACTGTTTGCATGCAATTTATACCCACAAACTCAAGCCTCACACAAACACAGAAATGGCAAAAAATATCTCACATATTACAGCATATACAAATGCCCCCTGGTTCTTGGTTTGCTTCTCAAGGCCCATGTAAATTTTACCAGTTGCCCTCGGCAGTACAACTGTTGTTGGGTTTTCTTTGGCTCTCCCTACGGGCACTATCAGTATCGTCCTCAAACACGTCGACCCAATAAGTTGACGACGAGGCCCTCTGTAGCTCACGCTGTACACGCCATGTCCCGCAGTGGTATGCCCCAGTAGGAATCTCGAAGCCCATGACTTGATCAACTGCCAGTCGTGGCCCTCAGCGACTCACGTTCCATTGGGTGGCCTCAGCGCCTACACCGTGTTTCCTAGAGAACAAAACTCAGAAAAAGAACCAGAAGTCATGTCTTGGGAAAACGAACCAAATGAACCAAACCGGAAATCAGAAACCGGACACGAAAAGACGCAAACCGGAACCATAGGAATAGAATACCAGAAGGTATAGTTTTGGATGAACTCCTCTCCTTTCTCCACTTCAGGTGAAAATTTAAGTCAATGCCCATAATTTGGTCAGCTGGACTAGTCCCCTTGGTTATATACTAAACTTGAAGCAGATATGACCCACAGACAAAGTATGAGCTAAATTGTGACATTTCTCCCGTTTACTTTACAGTTCTAGCATGAAATATTTCGTGCCCAAAAACCTTCCGGTCGTACACAATTACGTTCTTTAACTACCGAGAAAAATACACAAACTGGCAGGTCAGGACTCTCTCACAATCACGAACCTGGTTCCAATGAACAAAAACAAACTTAAAACAACTTTTACGGCATCCTGTGCCAAATGCTTTGATGTTCTCTCTTTCAACGTGTCAAGGCTAGTAACTCAAACCATGCCCTTAGGCATACTTCTTAGTACTTTCAGGCTATTACGAGGCATGCATAAATTAGCATAATAGCTAAGATAAAAATGTTTGTGACGTAGCAAACCAGGTACAAGAGTTTACGTGCACGATAACGGTTGAAAGCGTGTTTAGACAGCCACCAGTGACAGGCTCTTTCTCTTAGTATGACAAGTCTACATACCAAATACGAAAAATGCCAGCCATTCCTATCTTGAGATGTGTGTCGTGTTTACACAGCTTTCGGCATTTTACCCCTGGTGACCTCAAATGATGTTTGACGTCCGCCAAAAAGGGCTCTCCTTTTTAACATGACAAATCTATATACTAAACGTGATAAGTGTCGTACATTCCTATCTTGAGATATAATTTTTACAAGCATACATTCCTTGCCTGCCTACGGCAAGGAATCAAGTGAGAAAGCCAAAAGCCATAGTGATTTCTTGCGGGTCAAATGTAAGCCTGTTTTTTTTTTTTTTTGGGGGGGGGGGGGGTCAAATTGACAGTGCTCTGAAATGTTTTTCAAATTGACAGTGCTCGGTAATGTATCCACAAAGTATACATGCAAGGCATTCAAGCTTCCTAAATTGAGATCCCGAATGACCTTTTACCACCTAGAACTAATGCTCTGTTCGCTGTATCATATCCACACACTATGTGTCAAATTTTGCAGTATCCAAGATTCCAACAATAAGCAATTGTGAAAACATGATACGGAGACTTGGATCCTTTGTGAACCCAGATGACATTTGACCTCAACCAAAAACTACGGGGATCATTTATTTACTTTGATCATGTACATGCCAAGTATAAGGAACCTACAAGTTACCTCACTTGTAAAACTGTGCAAAAACGCTTGCCAGACTGTGACGTGGCTGACCCCAAATGAATCTCGACCTTCACGAAAATCAACAGGATCATCTACTTAATACGGCCAGCCCAAACACCACTGTGAGCTTAAACACATGTATCTTTCTTGGGACATCGTGTTTACAAGGCTTTGAATTTTTGAACTCCTGACCTCCTGACCTGAAATGACCACTGACCTCCACCTGAAACATAAGGTATCATTACTTAAAATGACCAACCCTCACCAAATATGAGATAAGTCACACTAACCCTCTTTGAGAAATCATGTTTACCAGAGACTTCTAAGGAATTACCATTTGATCTGTCGTGACCCCAGATGACTTTTTACCCCCACGAAAATCGATGCGAAAATAGATAGGGAAGATCTACTTCATACGAAAAACTTGCACACCAATGTAAGCATTGTCACATGTAGCATTCTTGAAATGTCATGTTTACAAGATTTTGACATTTTGACCTCTCGTGAACTCGAATGACCTTTGACCTCCACTAAAACAATAGAGATTATCTACCTATTACCACCAACCCAAACAAATATGAGATTAGTTACACTTGCCTTCACCTGTACAATGGATAGTCTCATACCAGATATACCTCTGTCCCCTGCACCCGAAGATCTCTCCGACGCTGAAGACCGAATGAGCCAGGCCAAAAAAGCCCTACAAAGCAGAAACCTGACAGAATAAGGCTCGAGAAAGATACCTACGAAAAGGTTAAATCATACACGGCTACTCTGACCAAGATTCAGGCAACTCTGATCGATCCTACAACAGAGGTTAAGAGGCTGGACAGTCAACCTGAGAAAGACGAAATTCCGAAACACAGAACCCCCCCCCCCCCCCCAAAGCTACATGAGTCTCTGTCTTGCCCCAAAGAGCTGAGAGAACTTTGGGACTCTCACCCTCCAAAGGGCAGGCAAAAGACTTGGGCAAGCTTGGCGTCAGGAGCTGTCCCGCCAGGCAAAGAGGCTTCAAGAACGGTTCCAACGTAAGAAAGAGAGGGCTTACACCAATCTCAGCAACACCAAGGAGGCTTCAGAGGCATAGCAATTGCTCCAACTAGTGCTGAGAAGATCATCAAAAAGGACAGAAGAAAAACTACAGTACCGACACAAGAGGCCAGGAAAACGCTACCATCCTTACAAAAGGTAGAAGCATAACCCGACGACTCCAAATAGAGCTCAACGGCTCTTTTCAGTGCCACCAAATCACTAGGAAAGAGTGGTTTACCTTCTCCTCAAACATGCTCCTGTCTCCTGTGTCAATCTTTTCTGGGGACGATACTTTTAAAAACCCATCCAAACACAAAATACGTAGATTTACCCGGCCAATAAAGACTTGAAACGATCGCACACCCAACAGAGAAAATTATCGGCTATACGTAGTCAACATAATGCCCACAATCTAAACCAAAGGGAGAAAGAATCCCTGAAGTACGTCAAAAACCTCTCGGACAGAGTACAATCCGACATAATGAAAATTGCGTTGAGTAAAGGATTAAACTTCATAAACACCCCCGAGAAACCTAAACGTACCAAAAGTATCAAGTCTGTAAAGGACTTAACTAGAAAAATGCGAATTCGTTACGTGATTCAAAGTGAAGAGCTAAGATTTCTCACAAAGTTTCACCTACCCTCGACCTGGTTACCACAAGTCGGTATCTAGAGGACTATCTTGAAGCTACAAAGGAAGAATTGGCTGAAATACTAATTAGAAATGAAAAAAAAAAAAAAAAAAAAAAACACCTCGAAGGCAGAAAATATCGCGCTACGGCGTCTAGCCAAAGACTGAACGATTATTCTGAAACCCTAGCTAGCTTTATTATACCTTCAATAAAGGCAGAGGTATAGCAATTCTCAATAGGAATGACTACAAGGCAGAAATTAAACGTTATAGGTAATTATAAAGTCACCATTACCAGAAATTTGAAAATGATATAACATCTCAGACCAAATTAATGGTTATTTCCGAACTTCTAGATATGTTTTCGAACGGGGAAATTGATGATGGAGACATTTAATTACCTCAACCCAAATAACCACAAAATCATAACCCCGGTAATATATACTCCCGAAAGTACGTAAAAAACCGCTCCCCGGAACAAAATTTGTCGGCCGTCCGATTATAAGCGTCAACGGGTCTTCTACAGAAAAAATATCTGAATTTGCGGATTATTTCCTGCTTCCAATTGTCACGAGACAGGCAACTTGCTTGAAAGACACAAATCACACAATTTAAATCCTGGATGCTACCCCCTCACCACAAAATGTCTTCATCGTTACATTTGATGTGGTGTCTATGTACACACACTTCACAAGCGGAAGCCCTGGATCTTGTTCAAAAAGCATATGGGGAAGCCCCGCAAAGCAACTACGATATCAAAAAAATATCACCCCACTCAATGCGTAACTTCGTCAAACTAATTTTTAGTCGAAATTGTTTTGAATTTGATGGCCATTTTTTCCTACAAAAGGTTGGATAAGCAATGGGTAGCCAAGCCTCACCTAAAATTTGCGAAATTGTCATGGATCACTTAGACAATCGCATTATAACGACAGATCTAACATAATAAAATGGCTTTGATAGAGGGACGGCATCCTCGTACAGTGCAATGACACACCTGAAGAACTTTCTAAATAAGTGGCCTCTCTGAACGAAGCTCACGAACATTCAGGTTCACCGTTCACAGCTTCTTACACGGAAGTGACATATCTAGATATTCAAATTTTCAAAGGCGAAGTTTTCCGCGTATGTGGCCTCCTTGACAGTAAGTCTTTACCAAGACGACTGAAACCTACCAATATCTAGATCGTAATTCTGCACTTCCCTTAGCTACCTTCAAAGGCTTAATCAAAGTCGAAGTAATCAGATACGCCCCCCTGTGCAACAATGATAGTGTCTTCCTGGAGAAATGTAACTCCTTCACACAAGAACTAGTTTTTAGAAATTACTCAAATGGGAAAATTACAGCAGCACCAGCAGAGTGGCTTACACTGACCGAAAACCCTCCTAACTGAGAAACCAAAAGTGAGAGTGCCCCCTCTTATTTTTAAACTTGACACCGGTCTAGTTTGGTCATAAGAGCCAGCAAATTTAATATTTCCTCTTGGCCGTTATCAAAGGCTACCACATCTTTCGCAAGAAATCGCGAACGATGATTTCGGGACTTTCCTCCAAATATATGCTAAGTTTACCGACTGAGTGTAACGTCAAGTAGTGGCACCGACTCCCCCTGTCAATCAGATTTTGGCCCTCAGTGCCAATGGAGGCTATTAGAGATTGTCAATACCATGTGTGAGAATTTCTTGGTAGAATGACACATGTAATGACAGGGTCGTCTATCCGTAAAGGCACTGAGCAATTGCTACTCCAATAAAAATATCGGAGGCTAACGCATCGTTTTACCTTCAATAATTCCGACAAGATCTACTCTCCTTTGCAATGCCGAAACCTCTCAGAGGCCCCCATATTGTGTTTAATTATGTGTAAAGGAGGGAAAGGGTTCTCCGTGAGAAATAAAATTTCCTACGAAATGCCCGATATTTCATATATCTTTTCATTTAATCTTTATGCATTCAAAGACTAAATTTCTGTGCGGATCAGGAAACATGGAAAGAAGAACTTTGCCGATCGAAAATGAGAAGCTTGCCTAAATATAATACTTTAATGTGCAGTGCGATTATAAAAATAAACCATTAAAATTTGAACTAATAATATTAGTTATAAAAGACTATCACAAAGTTAAGAGTGATTAAGTTTTCTGTGAACCTTCCACCGCATACAATAGTCTCCAAAAACTTTAAACTATGTCTAATAGTTTTCTATTTTAATCCGAATATTCGATGAAATGAGTTGAATATGGTATTGTCGTGACCTATTTCAGTTTGCTACTTCAGAGCTGATGTATTTCTTCGTATTCCTGTTGGGAAGGATAAGAAGGATAACAAGGATAACATGTAAGCCCGTGTATTCTTCGGAAAAATCAATAAGCATTCTGAGAATTCTTATAAATCTGTTTGGTTATCAACCACGCTCGTTCAAATACACATCGAATAAATATTAATTGCATATCAACATTTATTTATGTTATGTCACAGAGCGCTACGAACAGTGAAAGACAGCATATAATGGGTACAAAAAAAGAGAATAGCCACTTAATTCACGATTTCTATCTGGTGTTTGAGAACGATTTACCATTCCGTAAACACTATTGTTTAATTTATCTTAACTTCTCCAAGCCATTTGCAAGAATGCTTAACAGGTACCGGTAATTGAATGTTGGTGGAATGGTTTTATTACAAGTCAGCGAAGAAAACCAAACATACCTTGTTAGCATTACACATGTATAAAAGTTTGACTGCCAGGTGGCCGAATAAAGGACGGTTTTCTGACCATTGTTCCCAACAGTCCAATGTTATCTGCCTACTGAAGGCAAGAAACACCTCACAATTCGGACTTTAAGGGTTAGATAAAAATGAAAAGAATCATTAGGTTGGGTCATGTCAGGCCAGGTTAGGTTAGATGGAGTTTAACGGCCCAGTTTACAATCAATGATTAGTTCAAGTCGAGCCGGGCAAGGCTTTTCTCCAGTTGTGGCTCAACAGCTTGTTTTCATTAATCCATTGCTTATGCTGGGTAACAAGCGCAATGGCAGGAGGTTCCATTTTAAAACTTTTCGGTATAGAACGACTGTGTCTTCTAAGAGTGGTGGAAACCGTGCATGTTGGTATAATGTGTCTGCATAACCCTTTCTTTTAAAAATGTTCTTTCGGTGAACGGAAACAACTTGGTCTTTGCAGAACACAAGATAACCTCCCTCAAGTGACGTTGGAAACGAACCTGTCGTTTAAACGAGACGTCATCCCGCAAAGCAAACCACAAACGAGACCGCTTGTACTTGCTACCAAGTGCAAAACAATCAATTTTCGATCGAGTTATTTAGTTGCGGACAAAACAAAAATGCCTTCCGTGCTCCCTTTTCAATGTAAAAATGTTCTGCCTCCAACTCACCTCTATGCATCCGAAAGGAAAGATACCTGTCAAGCAGGCAACAGACGGGTGTTAAGACGTTACTGCAGCAAATTTCAGCATTCGTACTTGTGCAGTTTAAGCTAAATCGTGCCAATGGTTTTTAGCGGTTGACCGGCCAGCTTAACAGGGAGGTATCTTTTTTGATGGTGTGGTCGTGGAGTTAGGGCCAGTTTTAACCTGCGTATAGGCTTTTACTTTTGGGACTATTATTTTTTATGAGTGATCAAAAGAAATGTATAAGAAAGGCAAAAGAACTGCGTAACTTGTTATTTTTCTTCGAGTACAAGACTTTCTGTCGGTTTCAAATAGTTTGACTATTGATGTTGGAACAAAGTTATGAAATAGAGAAAGGGTAGAACATTAGACTCTATAAAAATAGTCAAAATAGCTGCGTGGAAGTTGATAAATGCTGATATGATCGTACAGAATATGTTCGTATGGAAGGCATAGCACTGAAAAATTCATACTCCGAGCCATAGCAGAAGTATCAAAATAAGTGACAATTGGGTAAATCTATTAACGGAAGCTATAAGCTTAGATTAACTAGATAAAAAACAATTGGAAATAAATGACATCTTTCTAAAATGAGTATAGAAAACAGCACAGATAAATATTTAAAAAAGGGCAAGCCAGGGAGAAAGTACTGCACCTCACATTCAGCAACATATTGTCAATCTCACTACAAATGCACTCAAAAATCGAAGCAAAGCAAACTTAAACACCTTCTAATGAAGTGAAAAGTGTGCATTTGCGCCATCACAGTGTCACAATTTACTCAAAGGATAGTCAAATGCACTCCAAAAAGAGGGAAATTCACTCTTTGATGCGCCAACAGTGATCACTCTTAAAAAAGCGTGATCTTGCAGGTTCTCTCGGAAGGGTAAATTTTCACTCTTCCTGGAGTTAAAGTACACTTTCTGGAGGGAATGTAACTCTTCCTTGTGTATATTCACACTTTTCACTGTATTAGAGAGTGACTAATTTCACGTCTTTGCTTTTAGATTGTGCCTTAGGACTTTTAATGAAAGTCGCGTGATAAAAGTCCCCTCACAAAAGATTTCCTATCAAGAAGGAACTATGGATCCCCGAAGGGTCGCAGTAGATATTTAAGTACGGCCAGAAAAATCGAAACGAAGATAGGAAAAATTAAACCATGGATAAGGAAAATAAATGATAACAGTAAATTTTATTTCTTCATCACAACTAATCATTTCAAGTGTCTTATCAAAATCATATTCATAAACATCTGGCAGCGGCAAATTCTTTCTCTCCCTTAGTAGATTTTCGACATCATTCCTTTCCATTTCTTTGTGGGGTAACTCACCTGAAACAAAAATAAAATACAGATGTAACATCTCTTAATTCACACTACAAATCCTGCATTGTGATGTAGAGATGACCACACGTTTTCTTCCCAAAACTATTTAAAAGAAGTTGACTTACCGTAGCTAAATACTTCCCAAATGAGCACACCAAATGACCACTTGTCAGCAGAAGGATCAATCTTCTCGAGAAACATATTCCGGGGGCATCCATTGGTACGGCACTGACTGAAAAGAAGATAGCACTCAGTATTTAATATATGTAACTTGTATATCATGTGGCATATTTAAATGTGATTTATCTGGACCATTCTTTTACAGATATTGTTAATGTTGGTTCTCCGCACTTGTTTTTATGTGCGTAACAATGATTCCTGGTTATTTTGTGACCGGCCCGTCATGGTTTTCCTTTTGTTTTTCAGTGCATGTTTCTGGTTCCTTTAGAACAGATATAGTTACACACTATTTATGTACAGGTAGCACAGTTGTTGAACATTCAATTTTTTTTATTTTTGTGAAATAAACAATGTTTGGGACGTGGTACGGCAACACTTTACCATTCAGATGACTATCAAGTACACTGTGTCTACACAGTCCTACATCCATTTGTTATCCTTAACAAACTTTGTAGTACTACACCTCCCGATCAAAAAACGTACGACTAGCCTGCAATCATTACCTACCTTGCTCCACAGTATTGCAATAATTTCTTCAGCGTTATCTGCTGACAAGAAATCGTAAAGCTTACATTGACCAGATACATCGATGATAACTTTTTCTGAACGAAGACCAGTATGAAGAAACCGCGATGAAATAGAATGTAAAATGATTGACAAAATGTGATGAATATTGGGCTAAAATATTATATACTAAGGTCACTCTTTATTTCAAACGCACCTTTTTTGATGCAAGGTAAGCCATACCACGTGCAATTTGAAGCGCCAGTCTTGGTAAACCTTCATCACAGCTCAGTTCTAGTCTCTGCATGTTGTCGTCGCGTTGCAGCATTTCGTTTTGTTGAAAATTTCCCCTCAAATAATCTCCCAATTTTGTTCCCTGAAAGGACTCGTAGCAAAGCAAGTTAGGAACTGTAAACATCAAATATAAATTTTTTTCGAAGTACCGAGACGTTTGTTTATTGGCAGTGATTATCAGCCCAATGAACAAATAACCGGAATATTTAATGCACCTTAAAACATTACTACTTCAAAGCAATCGTTTAGTTACCTTTACTGCAGAATCCAATGAACTGAACAACGTTTTCATTAGATGCAAGTGTAAAGAGCTTTCTTGCTTCTTCTGCCTGGAGCTTCGCTAATTTAACGGGGGCCTCATCTTTGACATTTGTGAAATTAAATAATGGTGAGACAGGAGAAACACCAATGAATGTAAAGGTAGGTGAAAAAATTACAAGCATCTGCCTTGATTTTGAGATCCCGATGTCATATCTTTATAAGCAACTTAAGAATTGGGCGACGATTAATAAACATGTATGATACCCTGCTTAACAAGCCTACATCCGAACATGTGGACAACACTATGAGAACAATATTATTAAGGTTGCATTTATATCACATCTTTACAACAGGCGTAACTGTAAGGTACACAAACCAAAAGATTACCTTTTCCCGAATATTTTTAACTTTTAATTCAAATTATGTAACAGACCTCAAGTTATCTCCACTTCGTTCCCTTGATAAACTTTTAAGAAGTATGTTGCGCACCAAAATACTCTGTAGTATTACGTACGATTTACAAAAAAAAAAAAAATAAATAAATAAAATAAATAAATGAAAACATAAAATTGAAAAGATAAAATGAGAAAAATAAGTAAGAAAATGAAACATATAAAGCTATAAATAAGGATTACACATAAGTGACGGAAACCCATTACCACAAATATTCTGCAATCTTTATGTTTTTCCTTACTTTTGGATCTGTAAATTTGCAGCAATTTCAGCCATTTTGTAAAGTGAAGTAAAATGGGGAATGGAATCTGAAATATATATATTCGATGTACCGAACAAAAGACTGAAAACAGGCAAACTTAAAACAAACGTCGAGGTTTTACTGTAGGCATTTATAGATCTGATTGGAGAATATTTGAAATAACCACAATTTCCCATTAGCTGTTAATTAAAAATACCTGACGCTGCTTTCACGACTATTTCTTTGCTTTCCGAGGTTAAAATCAGTTTCGCTTTGCGATATTTTCTCCTTTGCCGGGAAGTGACTCTTGTAGGCTCAAACTCTCATACGGTAGATAAATGTTTTCACCATTCAACGGTGGTCGGTCTGTTTCTTGCAGATCCATGTATCCTGGAATATTTAGGAAGAACTGTTATTTTTTAAATCGGTATTGTTACGAGACGACATCAACCAGATTGAATCCAAGGACGAGCGAGTCAAAAGTTCTAGAAAGTGCTAGCTTCTGTGTTGTCTCTCTAGCATATTCAACGGGTAACCCCAGAGAACATTCGCATAGTTACGAGAATGTACGATCACCTACTGGAAACCACTGTATGATGTAATGGCCTAATAATAGCCAACTTGTGGTTATGGGTTACTGAGCCCAGAACGTTCGCTTTTTGTTTTGTACGAGATCAAACCAGACGTTTCCATAAGAGTAAGTTCCAGACTTTTCTGGAAGAACTACCAGGCGTATAAAAGGTCATGCAAGAACTGTGACAGGGAGAGAAGAGAACAGGAGATACACAGATAATACAGAGACCAGACGCCTGCTTCGCCGCTTAACGCTGTAATTGTGTCGCCATTTACCGATCACTATAGTCTTCATCCTGCCTTCGCGGAACCGAGTCCTACGCTGTGCTACTGTACAATCGACGCTAACAACACTACCCCTTGGACAAAGAGTGATACCTTAAGCTGTAAAAGATTGTAAGTAGATTTAAGATTAATTGTTGTAAATTTAAGGAAGTAAGAGGTGAATAATAATTAAGATGTTGATTTTAATCTCGCTCTTCTGTGGTCTTTCGCTGTTATTGGTTTGTATTGCGACCAAGCCGTAACAGAATTGGTGGCCTAATATCGGGGAAAGAATTATACTACCAGGTGGAAAATTCGAGAAATTTCGTTGTAATTTGCAACTGTATTGCCCAATCTTCTTAGTCGTTTGTGAGTGCTTGACACAACCTCAAAATGTCATTCGATTTAGATAAATTCGTGGCTAGCCCCTCAATTGAGGAGCTTAACTCACTAAAAAAGTCTGAGATTGTAAAAGTCGCAAAACACTATGGCATTGAATTTCAGCCATTATTGCGGAAGGACGAGATTAAGAGATACATTGTAGAGTATCTGGTAGATGAAAGTATTCTGCCAATTACAGTGCTTGAAACAATCATGACCGTGCCAACTGGCAATGCATTTGAATTGAAAAAGCTTGAATTGGAAAGAGAAGTTAGATTGAAAGAATTAGAAATGCAAAGGGAAAAAGAAGAAAGAGAAATGCAAAGGGAAAAAGAAGAAAGAGAAATGCAAAGGGAAAAAGAAGAAAGAGAAATGCAAAGGGAAAAAAAGAAAGAGAAATGCAAATGGAGAAAGAGGCTAGAGAGCATGAATTTAGGTTGAAACAACTGGAGTTAGGGGTCATAAAAGGCCCAGAACCTAAAACAGGCACAGATACTGGGCGATTTGATGTCTCTAAGCACGTAAAATTTGTGCCCAAATTTCAGGAGGATAATGTGGAGAAATTTTTCAACCACTTTGAAAAACTGGGTGAACAATTAAAGTGGCCCAGAGATAAATGGTCGATACTCATTCAGAGTAATTTTACTGGCAAGGCCCAGGAAGTGAATTCCGCTCTGTCAATAGAGGACAGCATGGATTACGATAAAGTCAAAAAGGCCATATTACAAGCCTATGAATTAGTATCGCCAAAAATTTAGAAAATATCGTAAGGCGGATACACAAACATATGTAGAGTTTGCCTATCAAAAGGAAAGGCATTTCGATAGATGGTGTGATTCTAAAAAGGTCTCCACATTTGAAGCCTTACGACAACTGATGCTGGTCGAGGAATTTAAACGGTGTGTGAGAGATGACATAAAGACTCACCTTGAAGAACAAAAGGCAGACAAATTGAAAGAACTGGCAAATTTGGCTGATCAGTATGCACTTACCCATAAGTTTGGTAAAGTAGGTCAGAGTCAAAACAAGAGTCAGTTTAGTAGGCCAAATAAAAAATATGGCAATGGCACTAGTGGTGACACAGCAGGCAAAATTAGTGGATCTCAATCTGGTTCCCTCTCCCCAACAAATTCTGGTAAAAACAACCAGACTCTAGTCGTCAAAAGAACGACCAGGTCAGCTCAAACAAAGCTGCCTTTAAAGACATAGTTTGTGGTTTCTGTCACAAAAAGGGCCACATAATGCAAATTGCTTTCAATTGGCAAAATTAAAGGAGACTGAAACAGCTCCAAATGCCTTAGCCAATGCAGAAAATTCTCCAGAGGTAGTCGTGAATTTACGGCCTAATTCTAATGACAAAATTAAGGAAGAATACCCTCCATTCGTGTCAGAGGGTTTTATTTCCTAGATGGGGATTCAGCTCATCCACAATTTTGCGTGACACAGGCGCAACTCAGTCGTTGCTTCTTGATGGAGTTTTGTCATTAACGGAATCTACTTCCACAGGGGGCAAATGTACTAATTCAGGGATTTGAGTGTGGATTTATTTCTGTCCCTCTTCACAAAATTAATTTGAAGTCAGATTTAGTTTCTGGGTCGGTCATAGTAGGGGTCAGACTTACTCTACCTGTAAAGGGGGTATCTCTGTTGCTAGGCAATGACCTAGCTGGTGGAAAGGTAGTTGCCAATGCAATTTTGATAGATAAACCATGTTACTATAACAACACAGAGCAATTAGAAATGGAATTTCCAGATTTATTCCCAGCCTGTGCTGTCACGAGAGCTATGTCACAAAAGCTTGCTATGGATGATAATCTTGAACATCCAGCCTCCAAAAGTGAGGATACAGTTTCCAAAAGTGAAACAAGTAGGGAATCATGTAAGGATGATAATCTTGAACATCCACTCTCTAAAAGTGAGGTTATGATTTCTGAAAAGAAGGATGGTAAATTTAAGCCTCCGCCCTCTTAAATTGAGGAATTAGTTCCTAAAAATGGAACAGCACTCCCAGTCAAAAATGGAACAGCACTCCCAGTTGGAGTCAGAGTCCAAAGAAGACTCTAATAAGAATATTGATGAAAGTGAAGATTCCTGGTTTGATCTCAGCCAAACTTTTATGGCGAATCTTCAGGATTGTGAGTCTCCTGTCCCAACACATGGTGAGGGGATAGAACAGGAAAGAAACATGTCTGACACACTCCAACAAGACCAGTTGTCAGTCTAACAACAACAGGATGAAGAGCTTCAGCCACTTATTGCTGGTGCCCTCACTGAGGATGAGTCGAAAGACGTCCCAGTGTGTTTTTACCTTAAGAACGGTGTTTTGATGCGTAAATGGCGACCACCTGATGCACCCTTAGATGAAGAGTGGCGCATTTACCATCAAATTGTGGTACCTAGGGTGTATCGAAAGGAAATACTGAGTATTGCTCATGATATGCCATTTGCAGGGCACCTAGGGGTTAATAAGACTTACCACAAAATTCTAAATCACTTTTATTGGCCTAAGCTTAAGAGTGATGTGGCCAAATTTTGTAAGACTTGTCATTCATGTCAAATGGTTAGGAAGCCGAATCAGAATATTCCGGCTGCACCCTTAAAGCCAATTCCTGCTTTTGAAGAGCCATTTAGTAGAGTCATTATTGATTGTGTAGGTCCTCTACCTAAGAGTAGGGCAGGACATCAGTATATATTAACAATAATGTGTGCTTCGACAAGGTTTCCAGAGGCAATACCTCTAAGAAATATAAAGGCTCGGACAGTCTTGCAAGCTTTACTTAAATTTTTCACATTGTTTGGGTTACCTAAGGAGATCCAATCAGATCAAGGGTCTAATTTCATGTCAATTGTATTCCAACAGATGTTGTATGAATTAGGCATAGACCAAATTAAGTCTTCAGCTTATCATCCCGAAAGCCAAGGGGCTTTAGAAAGGTTTCACCAAACATTGAAAAATATGTTAAAGACATATTGTCATGACAATGAGAAAGATTGGGATGAAGGCATTCCATTTGTAATGTTTGCTGTCAGGGAGTCTGTACAGGAGTCACTTGGGTTCAGTCCATTTGAACTCGTCTTCGGACACACAGTTCGTGGACCATTGAAATTATTAAAGGAGAAGTGGTTATCAGATCCAGGTGAAAACATACATCTGCTTGATTATGTATCCCGCTTTAAAGAGCGTTTTCACAGAGCATGTGAACTGGCTCAAGAAAATCTGAGGAGTTCTCAGAAGAAAATGAAGGCGTGGTATGATAAGACCACTGTAGAAAGAGAGTTTAAGCCTGGTGAGAAGGTGTTGGTGTTTTTGCCTGTGTCTGGTCAGCCACTTCAAGCTCGCTTTCATGGACCTTATGTCATTGAAAGAAAGGTCAATGACACAGACTATGTCATCCTGACACCTGACAAGCGTAAATCGAAGAGAGTTTGTCACACTAATATGATGAAAAAATATTATGAAAGAGAGAATTGTGACATTTCTAAGGATGAAAGTGTACATGATGTGAATGTCAATGTTAATGATGCATGTGATCAAGTGTGTATCCTCAGTGTTGATCAAGAATTCAATGATAATGATGAGAGCAATGCTGATAATGTTCCTGACATGTGTATTAAGTTAAAAAACTCTGATGTGTGGAGAAATCTTGATCAGAAGTTAAGTCATCTAGATGACAAAGAAAGATCAGAAATGAAATCATTAATCAATGAATATGTATGCTTGTTCTCTGATGATCCTACTAGGACAGATTTGATTGAACATGATGTTGATGTGGGAGATGCTGCACCAATCAAGCAGCATCCTTATCGAGTTAACCCTCGAAAACGACAACATCTCAGGGATGAGGTTCGCTACATATTAGACCATGATATTACAGAACCCAGTAACAGTGAATGGTCTTCCCCATGTATATTGGTCCCAAAGCCAGACAGTGGGTACAGATTTTGTACTGATTACCGGAAGGTGAATGCAGTAACAAGAACGGATTCCTATTCGATACCCCGTATCGATGATTGTATTGATGGGATTGGGAATGCTACTTTCGTATCAAAGTTTGACTTGTTAAAGGGGTACTGGGAGATACCACTCACTGAAAGGGCTCGAAAAATCTCAGCATTCGTGACGCCAGATGGCTTATTTCAGTATAAGTGTATGCCGTTTGGTATGAAAAATTCATCGATGACCTTTCAACGTTTAGTAAATGACCTTACGTCAGATTTAGAGAATTGTGAAGTGTATGTTGATGACCTTATTGTGTACAGTAACTCATGGAATGAACATGTGCAACATGTTAAGGCATTATTTGACAAACTTGCCAAAGCCAATTTGACTGTCAATTTAGTCAAGAGTGAGATTGCTTGTGCCCATGTAATATTCGTAGGGCATGTAGTTGGTCAGGGTAGAGTTAAACCAATTAAGGCTGAGGTTGAGGGCATCGACAAATTCCCTGCCCCAGCTGACCAAAAGCAGCTCATGCGCTTCCTAGGCATGGCTGGTTACTACAGACGTTTTTGTCCAAATTTTTCTGACATTGCTGCACCATTGACAAGATTATTAAGGAAAAATGAAAAGTTTGTTTGGACAGAAAATTGTCAGGCAGCATTTGAATCATTGAAAAGAGCACTAATGAGTTCGCCAGTGTTGATTGCTCCAGATTTTGAAAAACAGTTTAAGCTGGCAGTTGATGCCAGTGACAATGGTATAGGAGCAGTTTTACTTCAAGCTGATGAGCATGGTGTTAATCACCCTGTGTGTCATTATTCAAAGAAATTTGACAGACATCAGAAAAATTATTCTACAATTGAGAAAGAAACATTAGCTTTGATACTTGGTCTTCAGCACTTTGATGTTTATTTGGGGACTTCTAGTTTCCCTGTTATTGTATATACTGATCATAATCCTCTGACATTTCTGTCCAAGATGAAGAATAAGAATCAGAGATTGATGAGATGGCGTTTATTTCTACAGTCATATAATGTAGATATTAGGCACATTAAAGGGAAAGACAATGTTGTGCCTGATGCTTTGTCAAGAACTTAATCTGATGGAGTAGATTAAAAGTCGTACTGTAATTTTGAAATTTTGATGTTGCCTGCAGCACAGTATGTATTAATGATGTTACTACTCATGTATTATCATATTGTAAGACAAGTTGTATGTCATGATAGCGCATTCCACTTGATACTGGAATGCATACTGTAATACTATAGTTATTACTATAAGGTAATATTGTAGATATTGTAACCTAAGTTTTGTCCTAGACGTCCAAAACTCTTTCAAGGGGGGGGGGGGGGAGGGGTTACGAGACGACATCAACCAGATTGAATCCAAGGACGAGCGAGTCAAAAGTTCTAGAAAGTGCTAGCTTCTGTGTTGTCTCTCTAGCATATTCAACGGGTAACCCCAGAGAACATTCGCACAGTTACGAGAATGTACGATCACCTACTGGAAACCACTGTATGATGTAATGGCCTAATAATAGCCAACTTGCGGTTATGGGTTACTGAGCCCAGAACGTTCGCTGTTTGTTTTGTACGAGATCAAACGAGACGTTTCCATAAGAGTAAGTTCCAGACTTTTCTGGAAGAACTACCAGGCGTATAAAAGGTCATGCAAGAACTGTGACAGGGAGAGAAGAGAACAGGAGATACACAGATAATACAGAGACCAGACGCCTGCTTCTCCGCTTAACGCTGTAATTGTGTCGTCATTTACCGATCACTATAGTCTTCATCCTGCCTGCGACCAAGCCGTAACAGAATCCTCAATTTTAATGAAATGAAATTTAAACGGCACTGTCATTTTTCTCGTCTGCTATACAGCTAACATCTATTTGTAACTTCCAGTCAAATATATATCTTCTTTGAAGTGAAGATAATTCCATATGTTAATTCCATACGTATGAACGAAGTTATATGAATTTATCAGTCTTCAAGGGCAAACTACTGCAGTGGCGTAGCTACGGGGGTGGTTTGGGGGGTTAGAACCCCTCCCCCCATGACCCAACTTTGTTATGCAAAAATCACATAAAATAGCTGTTTTTTTCTCTCTATCTTTAGATTTTTCCCTCATTTCGTGCTTTAACCCCCCCCCCCGCCTTCGCGTGACACCAAAAACCCCCCTCATGGCACACTCCTGGCTACGCGCCTGACCTACTGTCAGTAATATGCATAAGAAACGTAACAGTCAACACACACACACCTGTATTTCCCTGATCTGTAGTGGTTGGAAGTGGTATATCGGAACTGTTAGGAAAGGAAACTTTCAGATCAGTAAGATATGCAAACAAAGAACAAATAATACCTCCAATCTACAAATAAGTTTGCTATATTGCAATCTAATATTTCTGTCAAAGCATTCCAAAAAGTTTCAATCTGTTCCATGATTTAATGCATGGATTGTCTATGATTTAGACGCTTATCTCAAATTTCCAGAAACAGATTCTCTCTTAAGTGATATCAAATTGTGTGAAAGTTGCTACAATCAACAAAGAAACGACAAACAACTTCCAATGAAATAGTGTCCTTATGAAAAGTTTATTTTCAAATCTCCTATAACCCCTCCTATTTTTTTACTACGTCCTTCAATAATGCAAATTCCTTGTACGTCGTAACTTTATTTCTAAGAGACTTAAGGGGATAATGGATATGTGGTTACCCAACACATACCCCCCCCCCCCCGGACAAATACCCCCAGTAACTGCCTTTAGGAAATGTAGTGGCTATACCTAGGAAAAAGCCAGAACTGAGCGCATTGCCTCAAAGGCGTTTTAGTTTTATTCTTGAAGAGATAGAGTGAAATGTGTTTCCGACCCAGACATGGATCAATTTAATCATGGGGGGGGGGGGCGTGTGGGGTATTGCCCTCTCATGAAAGCTCGTCGGCCCACCCACCCCCCCCCCCCCACTGAGATTTTGAGTGTCATTTTTTTTTATTCTGGGCATGCAGTAATGAGGCACGGACGCGCCATTTCCTGCAGTCTAGGGGTATTCTTTGGAAAAATTTCTCCTGGCGGGTTGCTCCGCGAACCAGTAGTCACGCTCCGCGTCGGTAGTTTCTCAAAGAATCTCACTCTTACCAGTCACTAGTCTTCCAGAGAATCTCACTTTTACCAGTGCGAAAAGATTTACAAAACTTGGGCGAGAAAGTGCCATTTCCCGAAATCTAGGGGCATTTTCGGCAAAAAATTCCCCTGGCGGGACGCTCCAGGCGGACCGATAGTCGCGCTTCCCGTCAGTTGTCTCCCAGCTTACTCTGACTCTCGCCAGGAGCCATTCTCACTAGTCTCTAAAAGTTGACAGCTCTGCCCCTAAAAAGCACCATTTCCTGCAATCTAGGGTCACCTTCGGCAAAGAATTCCCCTGGCGGACTCTACGAACTGGTGGTCGCGCTCCGCGTCAGTAACGAGTCGTATGCAAATCTCACTCTCACCAGTCTCTAAAAGTTGACAGTCCTGGCCATATGAGCAGCATCAGATGTATTGTACCATCGGAATGTGTGTCAGACCCCATGAAATTTGAACCCCCCCCCCCCCATGGAAAATTTCCTGGCTTATATTCGTTACTTCTAGAAAACAATTTTCAGAGAGAAGCGTAGCAGCAAAAGTTAAAAGCTCTGTACGAATCATCGGGCAGAAGAATCGCTTTGTGATTTGCAGATAGGTCCCGATGAGGAATTGAAAGTCTATCGACGCAGATTCTGAATTCAAGTTGTGTCGTGGAATTAATATGTAGGCCTATGTAAAGCAAATTTTCAGCGCGCTTCGCGCGCTTTCGTTTTGGTTTGAACTCTATTTTTTGACCATTATTAAAGTGGAAGCACGGTTCACACGTTCTTTCAAGGATATTAACATTTCCCAATGGGAAGAGTTTGGGCACCAAAACAGTGGTCTCATTTTTCGGGCAATTCCTTACAGCCCCACTAAATGAAATAAGACTGCTATGAACATCCATTTAAGCTGCTAAATTACTTTTTGAACAATCGTTGTTTCAGAGTTGCATTTCGGTTTAAAAATTTATGAGGGTATTTATCCTCTCTCCCATCTAGTTTGGGAGCCAGCCCCCTAATCATTTACACTATCGGGAACGAAAGGTTTGAAGGTCCCAGTCTATTGAGGATACCGTGAAAAAGTAAGAAACCCATTTCTTCAGTTTCGCATTCGAGCCCACAAGAACAGGTGGGACCCTAAAAGGCCCCCAAAATGACAAATTAAAAAAAACACTGCAAGTACCAAAACCAGTTGATTGAAATATAAAACTTAAGAAAACGAAATCCGGGGCATTCACCACTTAAGAAGGGCTCAAAGTAGGGCCCAAGTAGGGTCCCAATTACACTTTTGAGAACAAAGTTGAAACTAATACCGTTTAGTCTCCACCCATCACTTATAATAAAAATATAACTTAAGAAAAGATTTTCGGGGGAAATATCGTTTAAGAAGGACCCAAATGGACCACAAAGGGCCCAAATGTGCCCATTTGTACTTTTCAGAACAAAGGCAATATTACTTACAATCGATCCAATTACTTTGCAGGTTTCCAAAAATGATACTTAAGATCGGAATGATTGAGAAGATGGTCCTAAAAGGGGGTCCCAACCAGGGGCCCAAAAAGGGTCATAATTACACTTTTGAGAACACTGATCATAAAAATGAGATTTAAGAAACTATTTTCCTGGGCATTATCGCTTAAGAAAGGCCCAAATTGACCACAAGGGACCCAAATGGACCCTTTTAACTTGTCCCAATAAAGTCAATATTAATTACTCTAGAACCGATCCACTTACATCGAAGGTTTCCAAAATGATACTTTTGATCGAAATGACTGGGGGGGGGGGGGGGGTGGTCCTAAAAAGAGGGCCCTAAATAGGGTCTCAATTACACTTTTGAGAGCAAAACTGAAAATGATTTATTACACCCACATATCACTTCACACAAAAACATTAGTTAAGAAGGGATGGTCCTGGGCACTCTAGCTTAAGATGGGCTCAAGTGGACTATACGCAGTACGATTGCCAGGAAAACGCCGATATTTAACACGCTTCACACACTTACATCTCAACTTTCAAAAGAACTTGATCAATAGGTCCTCGCTATTCGGGGTCACAGTCATCTATGAACTGCATCAAGTACGGTGCACTATAGGGACTGGTTAAAGCTATAATGGGTTTTTCATATATCCAATGTCACAAGAGTTCAAGTGTAACAGAGTTTATTGGTGTAACTTTTTCATCCATTTCGCAGGCATGTTAATCATACCAAATGCGGTTTACTGTTCTGTTCAGTACAAGAAAGAGCAAGCGAAGCCAACCAGCTGTTCCTGTAATGAACTTCATTATCCAAGCCCTGCAACTGCCCAAATCTACGAAATTTTGTACAAATATAGTAAGGTGTCCATCGTCATTATAGGTCCATGAAACTTGCAACCCAAGTTGCATTTGCTGCTCTGATATCAATGCACATCAAAGTTACACTCTTTCTACAGTTTGACATTGAAAATGAAGTCTCTTGAAAGAGCAACATTAACATGAAAAGGTCTTTAAGCTGCGAAGTTTCCGAGCTAAAGGCATCTCTCCTAAAAATACACCGCCTCTTTAGATTTGTAAAATTAAGAAGAACTTAAAAAGCAGCGGCAGCTGTCTTAAAAAGAATGTGCCAGAGAAAGAAAAGAAGTCGGACACGTTCTTTTGTAACCAAGTGTATCGTGAAACGGCTGTGAAACAGAACGGGTCTTAAATGTTTAGGACATTTTGCAAAAAAAAAAAAAAAGGGAAAGGAAATAAATTATTTCAGATTACAGTTTTTATCAACAGAAAAAGATATCTTTATCTTATAACGTATTTCTATTTAATATTGCGAACACCACGAGCGGAAAAATATTCTAGATTACAGTTTTTTCTTCAAACAAACAGAAAACGGTATTTTTACCCATCGTGTAATGTATTCTTTAAATGTTTGGTGCATCTTTAAACACAACGAGCGGAAATACATTATATCTCATTACGGCGTTTTTTTTTTTTCAAATAAACAGAGAGCGAAATGTTTACTATCGTATAAATCAATTTCACTTACGTGCGAAATAAAATAGTACGGTATTTTCAAAAAAAAATCGGTTATCGGTTATGTAGAACCGATGCTAAATATTTTAGGCTCTGATACAATCAGTGGCGTAGCTGGGAATTTCTCCGGGAAAAACACCAAAAATTTCTGATTTTTTTTTTTTAAATGTGAAAATAATATCTCTGAAGACGTAATTTGCGGCGCCCGGAGGTAGCCGAAATTTTTGCCCTTTCAACAAATATTTGAAAATATGGAGCTTGTAGAGGACAAACATGTTGGATTCCGGGTTTCCTACGTATGGAAATATGAAAATTTCAGGAAGTATATATAATATAAATATCTGTATTTGTTACTGGCAAGTCTGTGACTATTCGCAGGGGGTTGCTAGCAACTCCCTACTACACGGCGACCAACGACCGTTGTTGCTACACAATGTTATCCATGTCCTACAAATTTAGGCTCTCAAATGACATTTTAAAAGCCAAGAGCTTACACTGGAGAAAATTTTTAGAATTTTATAATAGTAAATTTCATGAAATTTGCACCGTAATTACCAATGTAACTTGATAATCTGGTGATTTGGCATTCCCGAAGTTCGGAAAAGCTCACCCAGCGGATTTATGAGAAATCACGACTGCATTAGGAAAAGTAAATTGCGTCCATGCCGCCCTTCCTGTAGCTACGCCACTGATCACTGGTTTTAAAGCATCTCAGTCGTCCTCCTCATCAAATTTGCATGCTGTGTCACTATCGTTGGTGTCACAGTACCATATACTGGATCGTTCTCCATTCGTTTATGAAATCATCGCTGTTGGGATGGGTTGACTCGGGTATCTGGGGCCCAATGAACCACACAGAATGATAGTATTTATCCACAAGTTCCCATCCTACATGAGGTACTATTGAAATGATGTTCTTGTATGCTGTGTGCCATGTCTTGGCAAAACCGTTGCTTTTTTTTTCACCATCTCATTTATTAAGTTTTCTTTTGTTATCCATACAGTGTGTCATTTGATGTTGAGTAATGTTTTACATAATGAATTCTTAAAAGTAAATATATACAATAGCTTTTTCAACATTTTGGTTCAATTACATTTCAACTATGTCATGACATTTTGTTGTATAGACATTACAGACTATATTTATTACAGAAAACTATAATATAAACATATATACATATTTACAGTTGAGAGGCAGTTAAAAAGTTAACTAGAGTATATACATATTTACAGTTCAGTAGCTAACAATTTGGAAGGAATAATGTATACACAGTATACGTACTTATTAATCATTTCATACAAAAACAAACAAACAAGCCCTCCAAACGCATTTATTTACATATGCACAAGGCTTTCTTCAACAAATGGAGAAGTAAAAAAGAAACAAAACCACAAAACCGTTGCTGCTATGGATTTTTGATGGAGTTCATTCTCGCACGGTGAGATGACACAGACGTCTGCGACTTTGAGTTTTGCAAAAGGATGCTACTGCTACACACGTTTTGGTCCATATGACTTCACAAATCTTTCAGCTAAGACAACAAAGCATTCCTCTTAACTCCTCTTGAAATAGAAGTCCATTTTTTTTCTTTTTTTGCTATTGAGAGGGTATTACAGTTCTATGTTCACCTTTGTCTTCTGTCTGCCTAGGTTCGTGTGGATTATACCTTACGATATTAATCGGACCAGTTATGAAGTCTCGATAATTGCAGGACTTAAGAAAACATTCCATTTGCTCCTGTTAAGAGTGTACCTCTACTTATGAGAAAAGGCGTGACTTTGTGGGAACGATCAATGGCGATCTGTAGTAGGAGTCGAGGGATCTGTGGTAGGAGACCATCCTTTCTGAAGCAATGTTTTGCTTACAAGTAGAGTGCTGGAAGATATATTTCAGCTTCGCCCTCAAAAACGTAATGCTCTTGTTGGTATAGGACATGTTTTGAGTGCCCATCGACCTACTTCTTAAAACGAATTTTCAATTTTGATAATTGAGTTGTTAAAAATGAATAATGTTAAATATCGGCGTTTTCCTGGAAAGGGTAATCGCATATTGTGTGAGGCCATGTGGTCCATTTGATCCCATCTTAAGATAGAATGTCAGTGACCATTCTTTCTTAAGTTATGTTTCTGTGTCAAGTGATGTGTGAGTATAATAAAAATCAACTTCGGTTTTGTTCTCAAAAGTGTAATTGAGACCCTATTTGGGCCCTTAGTTGGGCCCTCCTTAAAGGACCATCTCCCCAGTCATTTCGATCTTCTTCGATCTTTTAATTTCGATCTCATTTTTGGAAACCTTCGATGAAAGTGGATCGATTCAGAGTACTTAATATTGACTTTATTGGGACAAGTAAAAAAGGGTCCATTGTTGTCCATTTGGGCCCTTCTTAAGCGATAATGCCCGGGAAAATCGTTTCTTAAATTCCATTTTTATGATCAGTGATGAGCTCAGACTAAACGGTATCAGTTTCAGCTTTGTCCTCAAAAGTGTAATTGAGACCTTTTTGGGGGGTCCCTGGTTGGGACCCTCTTATAGGACCATCTTTCTAATCATTTCGATCTTAAGTATCATTGTTGGTAAACTGCAATGTAATTGGATCGATTGTTAGTAATATTTACTTTGTTCTGACAAGTTAAAATGGGCACATTTGGGCGCTTTGTGGTCCATTTGGTCCTTCTTAAACGATAATACCCCGGAAAATCTTTTCTTAGATATATTTTTGTTATCAGTGATGGGTGGAGACTAAACAGTATCAGTTCCAACTTTGTTCTCAAAAGTGTAATTGTTCAACGCTGTTATCGATTTGGGTATTCCGACAGAAAATTGCCCACAACAGACGAGTTCGTAATTTATATGTGCAATTTTATTCCAAGTCAACTGATAACAAAACATCTGAGCGCTGCGTCAGCCACGCCTTGGACACTGTTTTAGATGTCTTTACATCCCGCCATCAGCGGTAAACACACTTGACCGATAGCGACTTAGGGAGAATCCAAGCTAGTAGCAAGCCAAAGAGATAACAACCTCTAGTAGGCAAGGCCAGTTCAACTGGGATCAAAGCTGTCAAACGCAAAAGAATCGAAAATGTCTTCGTAACAAGATTCTCTCCTGATCTTGAACCTAAAGAACTCGAAGCTTACTTGAAGGGAAAGCTTGACCTTTCAGTTGTTTGTACCCGTCTCAAAAGTAGGTTTTCTTATGTCTGCAGCTCTTTCTACATAACAGCTGAGAGTGATGACCTACAAATTTTTATGAATCCCGATTTATGGCCACAGGACATTTTCTTCATATGGTAAAGACCAGACCGCAAGACCTAAAAAGACGATGACGTCAAACAGTCTGAAGAATCTGATAACTTGCATAATACTAATGGCAATTAACGGAAGCGCCTCTTCTGGGGAAGATCTTTTCGTGCCTCCCTTTGACAAGGTAACTGACCAGCAACTGCAAAACTTTTTCGCTGACCCTAATGACCGACTCAATTTATGCCTTAATAACAGTCTGCAAAATCATCTACAGATCGCAGATAATCAACAAAGTAACGATATCAATTTAAACTGTCAGTACTACGATCAATGATACTATTAGCTGCATTATTTAACGATCTCTAAGTTTTTCATTTGCATATAAGATGTCTATCTAAGAATTTTACTGAGCTTATAGCATTTCTTGAGTGTCCCTCACTAAACTTTGATATCATCATGTTATCTGAAATAGGTCTTTGCCACTCTCAGGCCTTTACTAGTTTATTACCTGATTATATTTTTGAGTTCATTGTTCCCATTTCCAAATGTGGAGGGGTTGGAATATTTTTCAAGAAAAAGAGTATTTTTCTAAACAATAAAAGTTGTAGTATGTTACAGACACCCTAGAGGGAATGTCATGCATTTTGTTGATGCTCTGGAAAAAGTACTCTCGCCTATTGGAAATAATGCTTTCTGTATATATGCTGGTGACATTAATGTCGACCTTCTTAAAGTGAACTCTACCCATGCTGTGCGAGATTATCTTAATTTACTGAGGTGAAATTTGTTTAATGTTGTTTTGAACATTCCAACTATGATTACCGATACCCCGATGTCCCTAATTGACCATATTTTTGTGCGGTTTCCTGTCGATCATTCTCGTAGTAACATTTTTTCTGGTAACTTTTACTGTGATCTAAGCGATCACCTTTAAAAATTTTGCCTATTTAAGAACTTAGAAGTTCTTTACGTGAACTTCCAGGCCATGCAACGAAGTACGGCTAATGTAGTTCTAAAGGCGATGATTCACGTCATAACATTTGTGTTTATCTTGAATTTTAGTCACTTAACACGGGGTAATGTGCATTACATTGCATTGTGAGGGATGTACTTTCCCAAAATTTTGTGCTAGGCTTACCATTTTCAGTTTCCTTGTGTCTTCTTTCGTAGTGAGTAAGCGCAATTATACTGCACTCTTTAGATCATTTAATGTATTTCGATACTGGAGGCCTCTGCTATGAAAAATGTAAATCCTTACCTATGCTCATCTTCCTCTTCCTCTTTCCAACCTATTTAAGAAACCATATGTGTTAAAGGAATAAAAACTATGAACTTCGTTTCCCAATCAGGAAAATTAATTTCCGAAAAAAATTGTTTCTAAAGTAAAGTAATGCCTGCATTAAAATGTCTGCCAAAAAATTCATCCTTTTAAAACTAATATTTATTTACACAGGGTGATAGATTAATAAAACAATAAGGCATTATGGTAGCCTTCTTTATAAGAAAAAAGTTTCCCACGGATAGAAATTCAATTGTTTGTTGCGCAAGAATGACTCGTTCACTCGAAATTTGAACATTTCAAATGATGCAACATCCATGGCTTTTCTTGCAAATAGTATTTTGAAGAGGTATACCTATTGGTGGGGTTAATGACTAAGATTTAATTGTTGGATAGGTGTCGGAGCCATTTTCATCGTACCCTTTTTTGCAGCATTTCAAACACAGTATTTCTCTTTAAAAATAGTATTAGTTTTTCTGTCAAGAACGTCTTACTCGATATCCAGATTTGGATCAAAGGTCCATACATAGGCCAGATAAGGATTTCATATGCGGACCATACCTGACACAGATATGCGATTTGTATCTGAACAGAAAGCAACCAGCCAGATAAATACTCCGGAATCTGCGTTTGAATAATTTAAATGATTACAAACCTTGCGCAACCGTCTTACTTCCGTTATTAGACAGGCCAAGAAATTCTACTTCTCCAATTCTTTCAGTAACGTCACAAAACATACGAAAACTATGTGGCGATCAATTAATAACCTCTTATGTGGTCGCGCTAATAACTCTTTTCCTGACAGAATTAATCACCATGAAACAAGTGTTTGGAGTCAGCTCGATGTTTCAAATATTTTTAATGTTTATTTCACTTATATTGGTCCTGCTACCAAGGTTAAGGTTCCCTTCTTCCTGTTCTAACTATAAATCATAGGTGTCGAATCGTATTACTGACTCTTCTGTCATTAGCCTAACAACACCCGAGACAGTTTTAAATGTAACACTTTCGCTTAAAAACTCTGTCCCAGGATCGAAAAAGTACCCACCACGACTGTTGTCAAACACGTTGTAAATTCTCTGTGCACCACACTTACCAGCCTCTTTAACCTTTCATTGGAGAAGGGTATTGTTTCAAATTCTCTGAAAATTGCACATGTCTTTTCGGTCTTTACGTCTGGTGATTGGGACTCGGTTAATAATTGTAGACCCATTTCAATTTTTCCTTGTTTCTCAAAAGTTCTAGAAAAACACATGTTTTTCCTCTGTATTCGTTTTGATTGAATAAAAACCTTCTGTATGATTACCAAATTGGGTTCCTCCTTGTTCGTTTGACTTTTGACATTTTTTATTTTGTGAATCAAGTTACAGAAGCCTTCGAAAAGAAACTGTAAGTACCAGATATTTTTCTAGACTTGTTGAAGGCTTTTGAAAAAAAATACACCACAATGTTTACTAAATAAGCTTGATCATTATGGTATTTGAGGAACTCTTTTTGATTGGTTGAAAAGTAACATTAAAGACCGTTACCAAATTGTTGGCTTTAATTATGTTAAATCCTTACAGAAAGCTATCAAATGTGGTGTTCCTCAAGGATCTATTTTAAGGCCCTTTATTATCCTTTTCTTATATTAATGATCTACACAGGGTTAGTTACAACTTTCATGTCATTCCATACGCAGATGACATTTAACATTTGTTGCCTAGTAATGACCCCAGCCGTTTATTAGGTATTGTACAAAACGATTTTATCAATATTCACAACTGGTTCCGTACTTACAAATTATCTTTAAATGTAAAAAGACTGATTTTGTGATATCTCCGTCACGCAATAAGAATGACTTCAATCAAACTGTCAACATTATACAACTGTATTGTGTTAATGTACGACGTTACAATGTAACTAAATTCTTTGGCTTGTTTGTTGATTCGTATTTTACTTGGACAAACCATTAAAAAAGTATTGGTTTCCCTGTATAATACACTAATACTACCTTGTCTTACCTATAATTGGGGGAGCATACCCCACTAGGCTTGGACCGTCATTTATTCTGCAGAAGAGGGCTCATAAAAAAAACGTTGTCTATCTACATCCTGCAGCACCTCTTTTGGCTAGACTCAACTTACTTATTTTCCATGACGTCAATCGGTATCACGTACGTTTTTTTAATTGGCTAAATGATAATAAAACCCCGCCAATTTTAAGAGATCTATTTAGCTTTGGCTGTATTCGTTATCCCTACCCCGTGCTCCGGTGGATCAGCTCTCCACTCCCCTATGTATCCTTTGGTCTTTGCAACCCAGTCTTAGGTTTATAGGCTTAAAACTCTGGAATACTTTATCCCGAGCAGAGTTTACTACATGTAAAACTGTATAAAGTTTTAAAAGAAAGTTAAAAGCTTCACTGCTTTTTTTTTTAATTTCTTTAGAGTATTTTTTGTAGTGACTTTTATTCTCCGGATTTTTTCCTTTCTAGTTTTGCTTATGTTTTGTACTTTGTTTTTCTGTTAGTAAGGAGTGTCGACCTACAAAAGCTCTTAGGAGCTTCAGTTGTCCTTCCTCAACCTCGTCTCGTCATCTCTTTGAGTTTTTTCCTTTTTTCACAAAATGTACCGTACCAAAATTATACTTCACATAATGTTATTGTCATTGAATTTGATTTGAGATTGAAATAAACTTACACTAAACTGAACTGAACTGAACATGACTTGAATCTGGGCAAAAAGTGGTGCATGTATGTGTCAACCGTATCTGGTTATGAATCATAGTTAGGCCTATATTCCACACTCCTCGTGCAAACACATAACCCCAGCTCTTTCTAGGAGACAGTTCCCCCGACTCTCTGGCAGATAGTTGCTCAGCGAAAGTCAACGTTTACTCCTGAAAGGGTTCTGCTTCCCAAAGAAGTAACCCACTCAAAAGGACAAAACATAACGACTGACTAACCTCAGGGCTGCCACAAAAATCATTGGCATTGATATGGTTCCATTGTTTCAATTGCGAAGGCACATTTGAAGTACAGTGCATCTACATTGTACTTTTTAGGATAGATTCAATCTTCTCGTCTCAGGAACAATACTTAATTGTTCCTAATATCACCATCAAATTTTAGACTCGCATTAGCGATTACAGTCGGATACTGTGTGGCGGTTAGAGCACCTTTTTAAAATGGTCCTTGTTGCAGGATTACTGCGCTTTGAAGAGAAGGGGGTACTAAAGAAAGAACTTTCCAAATAATGGAAAATGAAGCTTTAGGAACTAGCTTCGTCCAAATATACAAATCATTTGCATCTGTTTGCTAAGTTTACTGCACTATTGATAAAAGTGTAACTACAAAATGACTTGGAAATATCTTGCAACCTGTACTCAAAGCATGCATGCCTCCATTTGAATCAAACATATAATGTAAACATCAAATCACATTAAAATAAAATAAATTAAAGAAATGTTTATTTACATGTCTACCATCGAGTCATGGTAAAGTGGATATGGGGATATAAAATGTGTATTTGAAGTGGCATTTCATCAAGTTATATTTGGCTCGAGATGGCCACGTAAATACTATTCAGTCAGATTTATCCAACCATAAATCCATACCTACCTTTCGTTTAAGTCAAATTTCGATTTTTCAAGACCTACTTCGTGACTGAAAAGACATCTTGTTTTTAGTTAAATAAAAATTAAAATAATATTTTGATGTGAAATCATGAAATTTATAGCGACTTATAAATCACCTTTTTTAAAAACATACACGAAAGCAATGCTAAGTAAAACAACAACCTCAAAAAACAGATAATGATGAGAGCAGTTAATATGGCTTCTGAAAAGAACAGGAGAGAAAAACCGAATTTAAGTAAAGGACAAAAATTCGCAATTCTACGGTAAGAGTAAAGGACAATTTCTTAAAATGATATTAAGAACGCAAAATACTCATTAATCAACTGAATTCTGCATTCGAAAGTTACTTGGCAGTGCACCGGTCGTAAGAAATAATTAGTATGCACAACACATTAACATTACCTGCTAACGAGACGCATTGGACACATGGAGAACAGTCCTATAATCATTCAAAAGGCCGTAGGAAATACTTTCAAAAAATAGGAAATAGGGTTATTGGTGTTTTTACTTTAAAAAAATCGATTTAAAAATTAACGTATAATTTTTTCCAGTAAAATATTTCACTTTATATATGATTCCTTAGAATAACGACTTTCAGAGGGAAAAATTGAATTTTGTTTGGAAGCAGTTAATAAAGTCTCTGTTTCATCATTAAATATCTAACTTTAAAAGCACACATGAACATTTTTCAATTTTAGAAGCGTAAAATATGACTTCAACAAGAAACAGTAATGTGACTTTGAAAAAACAAATTTATTATAGAAAACGGCAAAAAGCTGGATATACATTGTCAAGAATGTAACAACAACACACAACTTTTTATTTTGGACAAGTCTCCATTTTGTAACAGTGCGATACTTGCCATGGATATACCGAGATGGAAATTCATTACACAAGTACGAAGTTATCAAGGTTGTACTGGTACAAAGCCCATACCATTACCGCTAATCTGTAATAACGCGCTCTCAGATCATCTAAGCTTTTCTTCATGTTCTACAGGTAGTCTTGAATAATGCGTTCATGTGCCACACCAAGGGCTTATCAGCTTACATCGGTTGCACCTATAAAGGTTGTACTGGTACAAGCCCAGTAACCATGCAGTGAATAATGCACTCATTTGTCAAATCACGGGCCTACATATAGGCTGCAGCTGTAAAAGCTGTACTGAAAACCGATAATCCATAGCCTATTCTTGAAAAATACTTCTTTGTCATAAAAAGAGAGTGCAACTGTAACGGTTGTACTGGTACAAGCCCGGTAACCAGTAGTCTTGAAATAGCGCGCATTTGTCAAATCGCGAACATACATAGGGGCTGCAACTACAAAGGTTGTACTGGTACCAGCTTGATAATCCATAGCCCAGTCCTGAATAATTCGCTCCTTTTCCATATAAAGCGTTGACATCTATAAAGGTGCTTTAACCAATGTCCACAACAATCTGGCGAAATGCCAGGAGCGAAACCCTATTTGACATTCTGCGTTAACTTAATTTTCAGTCATTGTAGAACGGGACCGCTCATAACAGACCCATGATATAAATAGAGATCTGACAGAAGGTTGAGAGGTTGGTCAAGTTTGTGTCCTTCAGGGACATATAGCTCCTTTAGGAAGCGTATGTAACTCTTTTAGAGAGCAGGGCTCCGTCGGGAGTACTATTTTGGTTTCGCCCCTGACATTTTGCCAGAGTGTCGCGGGACTTTTGAAAAAGTTATAGTGAATAATTTAATTTTTAAAGAAACGTTATAGCCTGTTTTAGAAATACATCGGATATATGTATACAAAATCACGTCATTATGATCAGCTTAGTAAAGTTGCAGGAGGCATAGTGTTATAATTCCCTATAATGTTGATCACTGCTGAAATGTCGATCTTATACTTTGTGACAAAACTGCAGTGCTGTGCAGGTGGCGGGTCCTTTTTTCTCTCTTTTTCGAACTCGTAGGATGGAGTTAGATGAGATTTATCGACAAACCACACGAATGTGTTATACAGTGTCAATTAGATAAAACTTAAGTTTAAATGCGGTTTCAAAAATGGTACAACCCGTTAGAAACCGTACAAGTCCTTCCCTTTACTCGCCTCTTGAGACAGGCAGGAAATACCGTATGCATATCCTACACCCCAGCCCACAGAGGGCTTCTTGGGTCTCTTGGGATGGATATGAAAGAATTGGGCCAGTGGACCAATCAGCTTTTTTTTTAAATTGGCCTAGATCCACAATAAAACCTTCCCTACACTTTTATCGTAATTAGGAAAGGTTGGAAAAGAACGGTCCATAGCCCCGTCTCACCCCATATTCTAATCAAAACAATGATTTTGAACCAAATTTATTTAAAAGGGGGATACATCCGTTCCCATCATACGAATTGAAAACCAGCTCACGGGTGCGGGATGTGAAATTTCCTCCCAATACAGACTGGTAGGAAAGATACGGTAAACAGTATATCATTTGAGTACAAATAGGCAAGTAAACATGTTTGCGTTGCTTACCTTTGTGCGATGAATTGGCGAAATCTTAGGCTTAAAATGTTCATAATGTTATGCTTTTCTACCCGAGGCTGTGACCCCGATAAGACAGTTTTCATGCTGAGTATCCGTTGGCAGGCCGGACCTAGTGTACTTGAGTATCGTATCAACCAATTCCAAATCGAAGTAGGAAATAATGCTAGTATTCTGACAGGGTTCTAGCCAGGCCATTCAAACTGGGTGCTGCACCCAGTTTGAATTTACTTTTTTGAGTCAGCACCCAGTTTGAAATTTCAACACCCAGTTTGAACGTCATTGCCCAGTTTGATTTTCATCACACTCATAGTGTAATTTACATTAGGATACACAGTATCAGATACATAACATCCAATTGAATGATTGTACTGGTATTGTCAATAACGAAAAATCATGTAACTGACCACAGACTATGTCATTTAGATCTTGAGATATGGCCAGCATTACGTGAGAATGACATAATGTCAATGAACTCCCACTCGGTTGGGCATTTTTCCTGGCTAGAACCCTGAATTCATGTGCTCTGATGTCGCTTTTCATTTCCTTGTTTTAGCTCAGTTTTATTACCCAGTCCTAAACCACACTTCTCATAACTTTTCCTTTTAGAAAACATTTTATTTTTCCTTGCTGGACTATGTATGGTGATAAAAATTTTGAACTTCCGGATTGTATTTAGAACGGTGGCGAATGCAGAATGTCATTCCTCCATTCGGCAAATAAAAATGAAATTATTTAAGCCTACCGGCCTTTTTCAGCGCTGTACGTTGCTCCCAAGCGTATCTCATCATAGGAATCTTCAGAATACAGAAACTACTGTACTGACTGAAGTCTCTCGATTGTCATACTAGTCATTATACTGTAAAAATGGCAAAAGTGGACACCGACCCCTCGCGAGCCTTTCGGATGGTGGCCCGTCGAGGCAGCTACTTGTTTGGTGGTTGTGGCTCTTCGTGAGCAGTGTTCGTGGTTTTCTATGGGAAGGTGGTGTTTCGTTTTTCGATTGGCGAGTTCAGCTTACTTAGAATTTTTAGGGACTGACGTGGCTCTTCGGGAGTGGTATTATAGTTCCACTGGTTTCCGTTTATGAGGGTAATGTTGGTATTCAGTCTTTTGGGATTTCGGCCATGGATTATGAATCTTTTCACCGTCTGGCCGTGTCCGTTTTTCAGCACGTAAATAGCACAGTCACTATACAGCTATATAGTCAATGAAATAATGAAGATAAACCAGTATTTGTACACACAACGTCTCACTCAAGATACTTTCATCGGTCTCTGTTGATCGATGAGAAACATGTTAACCAGATCAGAGATATAAGCTAACCTTCGAAGTTGAAAGTAATTCAAATTTATAATGTCGTTGTGCCGACTCTTGCGTGATAGTTCACTCTTGCGGGCCCTTGTAGACCCGGTTGCCTATTGCCGGCTAAATCAAATCATCGTCCATGACAGGTTGGCTTTATCGATCTAGATCTAACACAGAGTAAACTGGCGGTTGCCGAACTATGAAGAATATCATGATTCGCATAAGTTGGTGAAACACTTCTTTACGGCATTTATTTTTTACCAATCGTTCCTCTCTAAAGTTGTTAAGATCCGGCAAAGAGCCTATGTTATGATCTTTAGGCCTATTCAGGCTTTTTGTTCATCACTGAAAAACCAGTTCCAAACAACGATATTTCCATGACAAGCTGGTGTGAAAATAAATAGGAAGACATCCAACCAGAGCATTATTTCCTGTAGATTTTCTCTTTCATACGGCGCACCGAAGAACTGTCTATGGACACTGCCTGCTTACCATTTAAACTTCAACTTGTCGATTCCGCTATAATAGATAAACACATATGTATAGGTTCGTAGTTGTCACAAAACTATACAGTTTCAACTTCTTTCCTCTGAGTTACTAATCCTTCTGTTATAAAACAAACGACGATAACTAGCTGGGCCTACTGTATGTAGTACTTTCACTCTCAAACACGAATTACTAGACCTTTCACGGAGGTCACGTTCGGTTTGCAACTCCCTTGTCTGTAATCTAAATAAAGTAATAATTCTTTCATATCTCACCGCGAAGACGATTTGAGGAAAGCCAGCAGCTGACAGTGTTACTAAGGGCAGCTCCCTTCAGGTTTGAAGTGCACGTACGCCGGTCCCAGTACTTTGACATGTAGCTATATATGGGTTTAGTTTATCGACCAGACACGGGCAGTTTGACCCAGAAGTAGGCTTCTCTTCTTGAAGGTCATGCCCAAAAGTGACAGATCCCTGAACGAACGGACATATTCCAGTACCGTTGCTTTGTTGTTTTTTAATTTCCCAATTTCCATGTTTTAAAATCTCAGTACTTATTATTAAAATACGCAATGAATCCAAGACCACTTATTATTTTTTAGAATTATAGTTAAGTCCTCATTCAGAGTGGCAGGAGATGACTAGGGACTGGTCTTAAGAGACTATTTTGGCTCTGGGAAAAAAAGAAGCGAAGCCCAGTGGATTTTTGTGAGGAGGGGACAGTTTTACAATTGCGGAAATAATCAACGCATCTTTAAGTGGCGTATGGTGGGCACGGTGGGCACGGTGGGGTTCGGTAATTCGGGCAAATATTTAGACTTTTTTAACATTTATACTACTCATGCATATTCAACTCAGTAGAATAGTAGCATACCGTAGACTACCAAAGAAGGAGAGAAATTTCTCAATGAACTTTCAGTTTTTTTTTTTTTTATAAGATGACAGTTCTGTAGGCTTATATTTCAGTTCCCCGTATACTTTTCGACAAAGGTTAGAAGGTCGAGCGAATTACTTTAAAATAGGCTATACATATACGGCTTTATGAATTTCCTTATAAGCCATAAAAAGGCCCATTTCTGAAAAACTGGGCAGGCATATTTCTCAAAACATTTCTTTGGACATCGCGCAGCAGCAGATGGTTAAGCCTTGATTGCTTCATGGTAATTCCTAAAGGGCCCACAGAAAATAAAAAGTGAGTCATACTAGCCTAAAACAAGCCCTGTCCCGTAGAGACTTACTTACCCAAAGTGAGTCACCACGGAGACAAATTGGCTTATAGGCCCCTATAGTTTAACTTGCTGGAGTAACAAGAATTAGTCTGAGTACCTTATCAACTTGTTGGAATATTTTTCGAACATCAGGGTTCATTGTTTCAAAAATTTCATGGAAGTCACTGATGTAGGTAATAGGTACCCGAAAATTGTTCTGAAAAATGCAAGTTCGTTTTCTTAATGAACAGTCAATTCAGGTTAACGTCCAACAACTATGTTTGATTGAGGAGCTGTTATGGACTACTATATAGGTAATGGTTTGTCTAAGTTGTGTCATTTTGAGTAATCCAAATGCAGTAGATCGGTGGGTTATGTATCAAACACAGTATAGTCCCACCATTTCACTGTTTCTACTGTACCTTCTGCTGCACCTTCCATCACATCCGACAACCTAAATCCTTGTACACTTATAAAGAGGAAATTACCTCCTCTTTCCCCAGTTGATCTATTTAAAATTGTTGGCAGTTTTATGCACATGCTCAAGGACGGTCAGTAAATGTTCCATATAGGTCTACTTCAATGCAAATACAGAGGTTTTGCTTTATTATGTTATAGAGCTGCTCCCTTTTTGTTTTCCCCATTTAAAGTTAAACATTCTTGAAGTAAAACTTACCTCCCACTCCCATCCCTACCGTAATATCAGTTCCTCAAGGAGGTCAGAATACAACTATTTCATCTAGGAAAGGAGGTGTGTGACTGAAATATCAGAAGTTTAATCAGAAGAGCGGTGTCAAGATTTGCCCGACAGCAGGAAGCAAAGTTCCAAATGCCCTACAGGGGACCAATGACCCGATGCCACGACCAAGGCTTTTAGTTGTGACAAAGATGAGCCTTGTGGAATTTTGGGTTGTTTCATATCTAGTTAAAAAAATGAAATTTCGAGTTTTATTGAATGAATCTTCAAAAAATAAACTTTTATGACAAAAATGAGGGAAATGACAAAAATGAGGGGAATAGTTCTATTTTAATAGAAGAATGGCTCCTGTGTCGAAAGAGTCGCCCTTTCTATGAGTAAAATCATGCATATAATTGTCTGGGCAACCAGCGATTGCGATAATATGTTATCCTACGGATTTAGACTGCCGACGGAATCGAAAAATTTCCTCCACTCAAGGCGGCACCAATCTTCAAAGGGATATTACTTCCTACCTGCCCCTGGAGTCACATTGCACATCCTTGAACATGGAAAGTACATAAAGTGCAGGATACCGCTCGAGCAAGAGTTCTTTTACGTACACAGAAAGGGGCACGGAGAAACAAAAACTAGAACCAAAACAAGGCACATACGGACAAAAACAACTGAAACCGGACCGGGCAGAAACATAAACGGAAAACTATTTAGGCCTACAAACTGCTAAATCAAACACAAATTTATGGTCAGAACAAGAACAGAACTATTAACTATTTACATACCGATTTACAAGGGCTGGGAAACGAAACTTCGCGGCATACATGTACACCACCCACATGCCAATCCCCTCCCGACCCCCACACCCTAATCCCCTCCCGACATCCCACACTCGAGCTATTTACACAACATTATGTACAGCTTATTAAACATTTACAGGTTAACTATCACCTGACCACCCCGCACCGAGACAAGCGGACCCCACCGCCTGCCGAACGTCGACCTTGGCAAACGAACGAGGTTAAGAAGCGGGTGCATTGCCCTCGCTCCTCCGAGCAAGGGTCAATGCATGAGGACGTAAGCATTTACACACGAGTGTGCGTTATTTATTGGCGTGGATGTATCTCCCAAAGTTGGTCGGTGGATTACTGTTTTAATTATTAGTGCGAATCGCTGTTTTTATAAGGAGGGACCAAAGGGGTGGGGTGGCCCTAGCTTCACTTTGTAAAATGTTTCCAACCACCACGTATCCATAAGCATAATTTCCTTTTCTCCCCTTTCTAATTCTTTAAAACTGAAAAAGAAAGGATCTTCCATCCATAGTGCCCGTCCTGGTAACATCCATTTGTATCCTATTATGAGTTCAGTCTGCATATTTTGCAACCATATTGGAGGACTTTTCTGTACCATTCACTGCACTATCCATCAACTAACTCTCTGGGGTTGAAATTGTTACTGGGGTCAGATCGAGTCACGCAAGTTTCGCTAGCTACAGTATCTATGTATCTTTTCCACCCTATCCACGAGATTATAGGTCTAAATTACACATCAACTGATATAAACTGACAAAAGAGGCGAGTAGTAATTAAAGCAATTTTCCATTAAGGACTGCAGTACGTGTAAAAGGTGGGTGAACAAAACAATTTTGGCACATCTAGCCAGAAAGGCTCTTTATTCTAGTATGTTTTACCAGGGAGCTATAACATCCCTGGTTTACCACCATACAGAAGCAGAAAGCATAAACAAAAGGAACAAATCCCAATACGAAAGGTTGTAAAGTCAACTGCTCCGACGCTAAAAGAACGCGAGGGTGCCAAGGGAAAATTGTGTTGAAAAGTTCACTTTGGTGGGATTTTTAACGGGTGTTAGGAGAATTTAAACAGCATATCGAAGTGGCAGATCAAGGGTTTTCCAGAAGAGGGTCTGAAGTGGTATCGCTAGCCAGGCGGATGGGTGGTGTCTCCTTAATAAAAGTTTGCAATTTCAAAAGATAATTGTAAAACGCAATTTGGGGCACTCTAGCATACGCAATTTTCCGCAAAGAAAATGGAAAGGAATTGAGGAAAATTTAATCAAGAAATGAAAGAGTGGTTTTTAACCGAGTGTTGAGGAATTTAACTTACTTCCGCCCCATAATTTTCACTGGATGGCTAGACCAAAACAAGCCTGGAGGAAAAAGTGGACTACTAGTTAACTGCACCACCCGACGGTGCTCTTGTCCGACAACCTCGTCAAGTGGGCAACTGATTTTAGTGGCAAACATAATGCCAAGTGGGTTGCCAGTGAAAGACAGGATACCCTGAGGAAACCCCTGCATGAACATCCCCACGGGATTTGAACCAATGATCATGTGAATCACATTATGGCTCAGTCACTGGAAAAGACCACTCTGCCATTCCACGACCGAAGACCCCGCAGGTCTTGGCTGTCAAGCCTTCAAGGTATAGAATTTTGTCCACATAAGCAACCTCGACTTATATATAGTGTCCGTAACCAGTGATGATAAAGTAATGATCCTATAAACCTGTGCAGCTTGCATCATCATGCATATCTTAAATTAAACAAAAAGAAAAACCTTAAGACACTACTGAGGTCGGCTGCATGCTATAGTTGATTGGATTGGATCAAAAGACATACCCTATTTGTAAGGACAATCTCCCTCGTGGTGCACATGTGTAAAATTGGCGTTTCAAAAGTGTTGGTGGCCAAGAACAGGTTGGGAGAAATATGCATCCGTAATAAACAGATAAAAAAGATGTGTTTTGACTCCGAATAGTCAATCTGATCATATATAGTATCTGTACAAAAATATCTTCGCCACGAATAAAATTTCCAACACGTGGTTGATGACATTTGTCTTATTACTTTGAAGAGAATTTCCTATGGAACCATATGCAGGGCTTCGCTGATAGGTGAAACACCAAGAAGTGAAAAAGCGAAGTTGTAAAGTACGATACTTCTCTACACAGCTATTCATCAAGATTTCTCACTAGGTCACCAGACCTGTAACCACTAGGAGTGGGGAATGTGGGAGTAAAAAATGTTTTGCATTAAAGAATAAAAAAATATTACACCAAAACACCACAACTAAACCAGTGGCGGAGCTAGGGATTTTGGTCAGAGGGGGCGAAATGGTCTACAGGGGCGCTTCGAAGGAGTGAATACCCTGAGCCTTAGCACGATCGAAGCCATGGCATTTCAGACTTCCATTTGATTTTCCGCACCTGGTAGAAGACACTTTGCCATTTCTCTTCAGCAAGTTTTCTATTAAAACATGTTTAAATTTTCTATCCATGGGCCTCCGCAGAAGATCAATCGGGTGGGGGAAGGGGGAGGTACAAAATTCCACTAAAATCGCTGGAAATGGTATTTCTAAAGCCTGTTTACGGCATATAAACAGGGGGAACACTGAGTGAACTGTTAAAAAATTGTTGATGCTAATTTTTTCTTCGTCTTTTCCTTTGTTTCCTTCGTTTTTTCAGGTTTTTTATTTTTCAAGGGACCACAAGTCCCCCGCCCCAACCTGCGGACGCCCATGTTTCTATCCCTCTCTTTCACATTCTAGTATGAAGGCGGTAATTACATTTTGTGTTATTGTCAGGTGTAGATTTAAGATTTTAATGTAATAATGGGCTTCTTTGTGAAGAAAAAGACTAAACAAACCTGCTAGAGCTAAATAGCAAGCAATCTTACGGCGGGGGGGGGGGGAGTTTTGGAAATTAATCACCGTTAAATGTACAATTTTGGCATCTGGAAATCAAGATAAGTACACGAAGAAACATTAAGTAACGTAAGTTACATCCTGTGACCTTTTTGAAATAGCCATTAATAAAGTACATTGCAAGAAATAGCCCAAGACAAAAGGTCTGCTTGGCCTTCTAGATACCGAATTCATAAAAAAATAATAGTACCCTACACCTATTAGGTTTATTAGATGCGATTTTCTGGCTTTTGGGACTACGAAAGTACAGAAACAATCATTTTTATGGGATTATCGTGCATTGTCAGCATTTGCCATTTATCATGAGAATGGTCACTTGAAGAAAAACAAAATGAAAACTGCTTATTAAAACTCTTAAACCATTATCACTCTGATAACAGATTTATTTTATTTTATTTTAATCTGAATGCTCTCTTCAAATGATTTTGAAAAATGTTGTGGAAGCTATTTTGGTATCTTTATAAACTTTTTTATTGTCTATGTTAACAATTATCCCTGGCAGCAAGAGGCCTATTTGCGCTACAATTATTCTTGCGCCCTTTGCAACATCTTTTATTGGCCTGGGGGGTTAATTTAATGTCAGTCTGTGCATTTTGTAAGCTTTAAACACGCTTGGTGTGGAAAGAATTAACTTGGCACAGCGACAACATTCATTAGTGCGTATAAAGCATGAAGATACGTTTTACTGGTGGCTGTTTGAGTATTTTTTGTTATCGGTGCCTTAAAACAACGCTATTAAATTATATCTTTTGCCAATAACGGTGCAAGAGTAAAGTACTTTAAAAAACCTAAAAAGGGCGCCTGCAGACGATCTTGGGCCGTCGGGGGGGGGGGGGGGGCATAATATGACCATATGGCAGCTCCGCCACTGAACTAAACCTTCGAGTTCAAAATTAGTTCTCCCAGTCTCAAAAATTGCGCACCATTTTGCATCTAGGCTCTCAAGAAAGGCTTAAAACTTGCAAGGGATAAGAGGACTGGACACCCTTCCTGGGCCATTGAAACTCTTGTATGGGTGTGCCCCAAAAAGGGTTACTCGTTCTACAAACCTGGTTAAAACCCCAAATGGTGTAATCTTTGGGACAGCTTCGAACAAAGTAGTTACACACTCCTCAAGTCCCTTTTTAAGTCCCTTGTGATATCCTTTTTGGTTGGCCCAAACTGAGGGTGCTGTCCACTGCACTTGAAGGCTATTCTCTTTTGGGGAATACGCCTTTTCAGACAAATTATTGGATACTGGAACCTTCTACATTGATATGGTAAGCTTTTAATTAACTTAGTGAAAGAAGGCACTTTCAAGTTGAATTGATAGAGAGAAAAATAAAGATTGATCATAAGCTTTTTATATTTTTCTTACTTTCACGTTGTACAGCAGTTGGCTGTCACATTTTGGTGCCCTCAGCAATGAAACAGGTTAATTTTTATCATTTCGCTTTCCGTGGGCAATGGTTAATGTGTCATTAATTTGATGAGAAGAAGTTACAACATCCCCATAAATTTCAGAAATCTCTTTAACTGAGTTTTAATGTGCAAAACACATTCAAACATACACAGGTCATTACAGTTTCCAACAGAAGAAAAAACCATGTCCTAGTTGTTAAGGCTTTTATCTTCATTAAGTAGAGTGAACGATTATGTCGGTTACCATTTGGATTAAGAGGCATAAGTTATTTTGACCATATCTCCGAGCATATGACTATGCGAATTTTCTCGAACATGTACCATCACTTAACGGTAGACAGATTTGTGATTCGTTTCTGTACCTGTAAAAATAGTGTAGACTTGTAGACAGACTTGTAGACAGTCTTGTAAGACCAGAGTTACCGACAGTGGACCAAGCTCCCCGACAGGGAACCGGTGGGGGTAATAACACAAAACCTCTGACAGAGGCGGTGAGTTCCTTAATGGTAAGGAAGGCAAAATTTTCGATGAAAAATTAAGGGTTCTTTTAGCCTGCAAATTCTGGTTTCTTTTATTACAAAAAAACCTGTCTTTCTTAAGAGAAAAATTGAGTATCATTGTCGACTGACGACAGGGGTTGTTGTTATTCTACATGTTATCGTGAGGATGAAGGGAGGGAAAAACTGGATTTATTGATATGCCAAGGAACAATGGCATGGAACGGAGGTGGGTTCCAGAACAAAGGATATCTCACGTGTTTTTGTCTCTTCGTATTTTTCTGCTTTAAACACGTTTTAGTTTACCAACAAGTTTTGGTGATTTCATTCAGTTTTCCCTGTTATAGAAGACAGTCCAGCAATAGTAGAGCAATACTACAAGTTGGAAAAAAGTACTTTGCAATCATGACTTCATAACATGTTAATACCGAAAGCAGCCTTCTTCACAGGGGTTTACCCGGTGTTCCCTGGGTCCAATGTTCCCAAGGTTCGATGTTCCCCGTTTTCATGATATCTCGATGACTTGGAGATGATTACAAGGTTCGTTATTCACGAGGTTCGATATTCCCAGAAGTGAGGATGTTCCTAAGATTCTCGGGAACATCGAACCTTGGGGAACATTGGCATAGCCCCTTCTTCGCCAGCCTGGTAAAATTAATACACAGCGATGTTGTACATGCAGCCCTTGCATGGCAAAGCAGGCTTTGTCCGACAGGAGCCAAGTTCCCTGACAGGGACAGAACAGACAAGCCCTGATAAAGACGAAGGATGTCGAATGGAATGTGTAATGAAAAGTTTTTGGCTTGTTTTCAAGGAACACTTTCGGTTATTGTTGAAAATATTGGATCTTCATTGAACGCATAAAAATTCTGATAGACTCTGTTGTAGGAGATTTAAAAATGTGGGGGTTTATATTGAGAGAAAGAATTCTTTGGAGTAATTTTGAAATGATTTCTTTCCTGAAAGCCAGGTCAAGTACATCACCGAGGGATTACATATTTTATCGTACAGATTAAAGCCTGTTCTCAAAGAAAATAGAAAATCCCCGGCCGGCATACATTTCTCGTCCCCTTCCCTGGTAAAAAACCTGCGACAATGTGGGAACAGTTTTTATTTACAGCTAATATGATAAGTAAGCATTTTTTTTACCCATACACGCAAACACTCATTAGAGTCCTCACCGTCCCCTCCTGCATCACTGAAATGAATGTAAGCATTATCTCCAGTTCCAAAATGGCCAAACAACTGTACTGTACTACCCTAGACGGTTGAGCAGACAATGAGCATGGGAGAAATATGAAACAAGCAGCAAGCAGGTTATTAGTGTACGTTTGACTTCTACGGAGTTTTTAAGGTGTCATGAAGAGATCGATAAAGTTATGGACATTCTTGCATCGTATTCACATAAGACTAATAATTTTGTTCAAATGAAATATTGACATCCGAAACAGGCTTATCGCATCTCAGTGTAGTTCTACCCATGCAGGTAGGAACGTCGAATTGATTTTCAAAGTGTAGAAGACATCTGGCCTAAATTTTTCCTCATGCCCTGGTAAGGTGTCCACAGCGGAGTGGCTACACATTCCTACGGGAAGGGGGAGGGGTGGGTAGACATTTAAATTTTACGATTTTAAGTGTGAGCAGCACGGTACTAGGGATGTAACTTGTGGCGCTCAAAGGGCGCTGAAATTATTTTCTTTCTTCAGATATCTGAAAATATGGAGCTTGTATTGAAGAAAAGTGTGGATTCTGAGTTTCTTGTAAGGAAATTTGAAAAGATGGGGTTTACTGAAGGACATATCCTATTGGAATATCTGAGACTGAGCGGCAACCAAACATCGTTGTTGCTTCGTAATGTTTTCCAACGCCTACAGAATGAGGCTCTCTGGCGAATATTTTTTTAAGTCAAGAGGGTTGGAGAAATTTTGGAGTTTTATGAAGAAAATTTATAAAAATAGCACTGTAGTTACTGGTGCTACTTGATGATCTGGTTTCGGATTTTCTCACCTCCAGAGCTGGGATAATCTTACCAAATTGAAGGTATAAGCGAGCATCTCTGCTTAAGAATTGCAATTTGCTCGGGCGAAAAATGTTGCTCTTTTGAAGCAAAACATGTCCAATATATGGCGCTTTTTGGAGAGAAATTGGAAGTTCGGAATTTCATAAGTTGTCAAAACCACACAGTAGACTGGTTCCACAAAAATGGCAAATTTCTGAATTCTTCAATTTTTCAAAGCCGCCAGGGTGTGCATAAATGATTAGTAATGATGTATGGTTAAATCCCGCAAGCAGGCTTAGTCAGGGATGGTGCCATTCTAGGATTTTCCAGAGGTTGGAGGGTTGGCCTCCCGGTGGAGACATGCAGAACACTGCACACAAATTAGTCTGTAACAGTGCCTGAATCGACCAATCACGTAGTCAACAATATGGACTAATATTTGACCCAATTGAATAAGTCCCTGAAAAATATTATTAAGTATTAAGTTTGATTAAAACTGATATCCTTTAGTCCTTTACTAAGAAATAAACAAATTAGTCAAATATTAGTGGCTGGCGTGGTTAGTCAACTCAGACACCACTTGGCTATTTTGTACTTAATGTGCACTGAACCCGAAGCCATGAAAGATGTGAAACCAATCGTTTTCATCAGTAAGCGCCTTTTAGATACTTCTTAATTTTGGTAAAACATCGGCATGCATGCTATTTTGGGGTGTTCACATGTAAATGGGGACACGGTGCTCAACATGGGGTGCCATGTCGTGCATATCCTAGACAGTCCACAGGTCTGCATTCATGCATCAGTTTGACCCATACTCTGCTCTAACTCTAAAAATAAAAATCTCACGCCAAAAAAGCCAAAACAGCAAAAATTTCACTCCAAGAAGATTGAAAAAATTTGACACTTTCCTTTTAAAGTAAATGTCACTCTTCTTGGAGAACTAACATTCTAATATAGTGAATTTCTACACTTTTCACTCTGTTAGAGAGTGACTAGATTCAATCTCACTCTCTTGTTTTTAGAGTGCATGTACTAGTTAAAGAAGTTAAGCTTGTTACAAAGTTGCATTTCAAACACCCAATTATTGGAAGGAAGTTTGAGACGTTATACCGATGGTTATTTGTTGTATTGATAACAGCAGTAGAAACCTATCCTGCTGAAGTGTATTTGTTGATCACTGAATACTAAAATATTTCAAAACTTGTTTAACTATACTGAATTTGCTAAAACTTGTTTTAAAAAATGTTTAGCTTAAAGAACTATTTGAAACTTTTCTTCTTTTCCTTGTTGAGGTTATTGACGGACTTCAGCACAACTTCTTGTCCATTTAAAATAATCGTTTGAACTACACTGCGTCTTCCTAAACATGGAAAATAATAACAGCTGCGGTGAATTCTGTCCTAACATAATAGAGGGATGAGAACAAAGAGGCTCCCCGAAGTATATGAAAAATGTGAGGTCTCAAGCACTGCGAACCCTTCTGCCAAATTCGTGTAAGCCTTATCTCTTAATTGCTTACGCTTTTAAACATACAAACGTTTCCATTTCCATCCTAACGTTTTCAATCGACGTGGACTGCATATATAAGTACTATGGTCTAGAAATTGACATATCAGGATGCTCACAGGACCACATTTAAAATATTTACCCCTCCCCAGCTCGTTGTGGCAGTGGCAGTATTTACACCCCGAAATAATGTATTTGCTAGTGGAAATTTAGATATTTTTCTCTAACTGAGATATTTGTTGAAATATCAAACATTATCATCTTCATCATCATCGTCGTCGTCGTCGTCGTCGTCATCATCAAAATTTCAATATCAATATCCTTCTCATAAAAATGCTAAAATATAAAGACACTTAATATACAGTTCTTCTAATATACTACACTAACGCATTAAAGTATCTGGGAGCCAATGTTAAAAAGGACGATAGACCTACGTTACTTCACAAGATAGACAAATTAGTTCAGATATAAGGTCTATTACATTACACCTTAAAAGCTCCGTAGTCCACTACGCATGCCTGTGGCAGCAATGAGCTAGCTACTAAAACCTTCGCTAGTGAAAAAGAGTACTTCAAGATACGGAAGAAAGTGCATCTGTAAGGAAGCCCGTGTGGTGCATATTTATGTCAGCGTGTTGCCTGTAAATTCACGAACATATCGTTCTCACTTTAATAGTGGATAGCTAGAATACCGAAATCATTTTGAAGATTTGTTCTGATCACTGCTCGAAGTAATTTTAAACACTCAAGTGGTAGTCCATAACCATAACAATGACGATGGGAGGGAGGGTCCTTGACATGTATTCATGGTTGGTACTGTGTTTGGTATAGGCTAGAAGTCAATTTCATATAGTCCTGCTTGCTAAAATTATTTTGTCAGCTTTATGTCTATGCACCCAATTCCAAATGTTCCAGCTTCCTTATGGTTACCCAAGTCTCGAGATCTTTGTAACTAACGTTTTATGAATAATTTTATGCCTAAGTATGTACGCTTCACACTTAAAATCAAGGTTAGGAACTGATGGAGGGGGTTAGGAAGGGGGGCATTGGAATGTTATGACTGACGGAAAACTGCTAATGTCCATTATGTCCCTTAGTGATACCACTGATTAATCGTGAAGCGATTTCAAACATGCTAGTTAATTGCAACTTTTGCAATATTTAATCCGCGGCTGGGTCCGAAGAGCCCCGGAGAATGTTGAAATTAGCCGTTTTAGGCATCAAAGTTATTGTTTCCTTAATTTGTTTTACTAAGAAAAGAGCGAGAGATCCTCTACCAGGTGGAAGAGTTGGAAGCATTCACATAGAACTATAAAACTATGAAAATTTGATCAGTCTCTGACTGTCTGAGCTACATATACGATTAGCTAAAAGAAAACGGGAGATGGCGTCTGTTCTGTTCGAGGTCTGAACTTTAAACAAATGAAAAAGTGTTAGAATAGGGGTTATGTTAGTGATCGGGGGTGCAAGCACGTGTTTTGAAACAGAGATGCAGTAACAAAACCTAACCAAATAGTCGGACTTTTTATTTATGTAATATTAGGCCTGTGTGACGATGGGTTGCAGGAGGCTCAAGGACTTGAACCAGAGTCGGGATTGAGGTTCACCATACAGCCATGTATAATTTCCAGTCCAAAAGGTAGAGTTGAAAAGCGGGCAGTCCGTAAAAAGTTGTGAAATTTAAAAAAGAAGAAAGACTAAAGAAGAATGAGGGTAGGGAAAGGGGCTAAGAAATGGCAAAGCGGGATGTTTATGTCGATTTTTTGTAATTTGCAATATACATCTCAACATACATAACGCAAGTTGTGATTATTTGAAAATAGGCCAAAAGCATATAAACAGCGTGAAAAGTAATGCCATATATATATATTTATATATATATTGTTTTATTGTTAATTTTTTCAACTGTACTACATGCAAACGTACATTCATTATCATTATTATTATGATACAATACGTAATAATATTTACAAGAAACGTGAGTATGAATTTCAAAATATGAAATTCAAAATATGAGTAAGAGGATCAATAATATGGCCATGTATCTGTTTTAAAATATCATTGGTAAGGCCATCATACCCTGGGGATTTCCCAGTTTGAAGTTTCAATATAGTACTAACCACTTCCTCATGACTCACTGGGTGTAAAATAAAGGTATCTAAAACACTAATATCATTGAGATAACAATTGCAGTTATAGTACGTTACATCTATTTTAGAAGCTAGATTTTCGCCCACAGATGTGAAGAAATTTTTAAAATCATTAGCAAAATTTTGCAGGTTATTCGAATCATCATTTGTATCTAAATTCTCAACTTGATTCCAGTCGCATTAGTGTTGCCACCCCCTCTGTTCAGTACCCCATTAATACCAGACCAAATCTTCTTACTGTTATTTTTATTTTTACTAAAGTACTCATAGTAATACGATTTCTTGGCATTTCGAATTACCGCAGTTAATCTGTTCTTAAAATTGCGATAATGCAGTAAATTCTGTTCTGTGGGGCTTCGCTTATACGCACAATACAATACATTTTTCTTGCGAATGGACTTTAAAATACCAGAGGTAATCCAAGGTGATTTCTGTAAATTTTTGTTACACTTAATTTGACGCATAGGACAGTTTCTTTGGAAAATATCACAAAGTTTATTATTAAATTTAGTAAAAGCAGACTGAGCGTTATTGTTACACAAAATATCATGTCAATCAGTAGAATCTAATTCCAGTTTCATATTCAATATTTTAGAAGTACTAGTATCACGCTTTAAAATAACAGGCCTAGTGAAATTCCTTCTACACTGACTTAAATGTTCAAAAATAATAGCAATGGGATAATGGTCAGATAAATCAGTTCTAATGACTGAATGATGGTAGATCTAGTTGCGAAATTAATATATGTAAATATGTTATCAATAAGTGTTTCCGATACTTCTGTCACCCTAGTGGGTTTATCAATTACAGGATAGAATGAGAATGATAATAATGTATTTTTAAGTAAGTCCGCCTTTTTGTCCAGACAGTAGATTAACATTGAAATCCCCTGCAATAAAACGAACACTGCGATTATTATTTAAGGTATTTAAAATACTATTAAATTCAAGAATAAATTCATCAACATCTTCCCTTGGAGGTCGGTAAATAACTCCAGTAATAATTGTTTTACAAACCGCCGTTTTAATTTTCACAAATAATGATTCAAAATGATTCGAATTAGTTATATTATCCATAACGACAAACTCCATATCTGTTCGAACATAAAGAGATAGTAATGACTCTGTTACATATTCAGTGGTGTTGTTGAGTCCAACAAGCCATGGGTTACGCCAGGGTCCGCACGATGGGGAGGGGCAGCATTTCAAAGCCCCGTAAAGGTGATAAGGCAGTCCTGGTTGGACGCGACTAGTGGTAGTATTTCAAGTATAGTGCCCCGATACTTTGGGCTTCTTTTCTACAAATATTTAACACAACGGGGCTTGTTTTGAAGAAAACTTGAGAATTTTGGTAAAAATTCGTTAGCTTATTGTAAGGTCTGTGTTTATTGAAGAATCTGCAGTACATATGAGCAAAATTAGAAAAGTACTATTGGATACTGAAATTCGTTGGGGTTCTCATTTTATTGTAAGTCTACGTACTGCCCTCATCAGTGGCCAATATCTGGGGGTCACTTATCGGGAAGAGGGGGCAAATGACCACATTTACTCAATGAAAATTCCCCTTCATCCCCACCCCACTCTCGTTCGCAAAGGTTTCACATGGTACATCAGAGGCCGAGGGTTATTTGTTATAAGAAACCTGCGTAAAGGTAGGCCACAGAGTCACCATGAGTTTTTGAAATATTTGAAAAACTGTGACACCTCAGATGGCCGGAAATGGCATTCCCTTTAGGCTTGTGAATACATCTTATTAGTTTTTCCTTTAAATTTTCTGTTGCAATAACGTGCTCACTTTAACAAAAATGGGCAGATTAGCATTGAAAGTAGAAAATTACCACATAAAATGTACCTCTACCATATTTGGGGGGCAAAATGTTTAGTACATACATAGGCCTACACCTGTCCACTCCTGTCTTCCCGTATAATTTCCGGCAAAGTGTTGACCAAGACTATGAAGTGACGCTGACAAATAGCGGTTTTACAAGCTTTCCCAACGAGTCTCGGTGTTTTAAATCGTGTTAATTTTCCACGAAAATTTCACAATAATGCGTTGTTATTTTTCAGAAAATGTTTTGAAAGGATTGAGACACTCGTATAGGCTCGGTTTCAAAATAGTCAAATATTTAAACCTTTTTAGGTGTAGTGCCCATTTGATCCTTGTCCAGTTCAAATTCAACCGGAAGTTTTTAGAGTATAGGAGTTTTCGGAGAAATATTTTACAATTTCGGTGGACGATTTTTAAGACTGCTTTCAATACTTATGAAGTAGAACTGAGGGAAGATTTTAGAGTAAGCCGCCTGAATTTGTCACAAATCTTCGTAATTCTTTATTTTTTTTTTTGAAAATTTTGCTTAGCCATCAATAGACCTGTAAACCATATTAGCCAAACGTCACAAGGGCAATTCAGATTTAATGGTCACTTTGGGCATAGTGTCGCGCAAGACTGAAAACCTGCCTGAGATGGCTTAGGAATCATTGTTTCTTTTAGGCCATTGACTTCCCTAGGGCGTCGCTTTATTATATTATCTTTAGTGTTTTTCATGAAAATGTTAAAAAGAATACTTTTTATTTATTTGAATAAATGTCTGAAAGGATTTGGATTGACCAAATTGGGCATTGTGTTGACTCTGAAGAAAAACTCACGAATAATAACTCTTTTCCTTTGCCTGCCGACTGTGTACACTCTAAAAACATCCTGGTTAAATTTAACCAGAATCGACGGAGGGCAATAATTTTACATACAGTTCCTTTTTTTTTTCTTTTTAACCAGGAAGTGTATGGGTAATCGTTGACCCCGTCCTGGTTAAATTAACCAGGACTTAACCAGGATGTTTTTAGAGTGTAGCCAAGTCTTGCAATCTTGCTAACTTTTCATGAAAATTTTACCCTGAATGTGTTTTCCCCCTTTTTCGAGCAAATCTTTTTTTACGATTCCGAGCACGCTTGGAAGTTATTCTTGTAACTAAAATAATATCAGAATTCAGTTTTTATATCTCAATGTCTGTCCGAAATTGTCCCACATTCCTTTCCGAATTTTAAAGTTTGCCAAAATTTGTTGGGGGCGGGAGTCTGGTCACCGCGACTCCTCCCCGTCTCAAACGCAGTATATTGGAAAAATTGTATGCAGAAATTTTCCTTACACAATGCAAGTTTTGTCACGGAAATCACAGGTAATGCAAGTTCAGTATTTTACGCGCGAATTCGTCATGGTTTGCACTCCATCTCTGAAACATCATTTAAGTTACAAAGTTTTTACACCCAAAGCACGTCCGATTTCGCCTCCTTAACTGAACAAAAATTTCTCAAAGGTAAGGAGTTTGGGAAGACGCGGCATTGTACATGCTCCCTTGGCGCGACACACGACATGCCGACAGTCTCAAAGTCACGGCGTCGAGTCCGTTTATGCCTTTCCCCTGTAGCATATACCACGGTTTCGAGTTTCTGTCGTCTTTGGTGAACACAACCCCATTCTGTATCAGAAATTTTAGGTCCATACGGGTATTATTTTCTTGTGCCTTTCATATCAGAGTGATTCCTTTCAACTAATATGGTTTAAAAGCAGTATAGCGGGGTCAGAAAGTGACGATTAGGTCGGGTGGGGGGGGGGGGGATGGAGCAAAGAAAGATATTCCGGCAAATTTTTTCGTGCACAGTGCGCGACCGAGCCTTAACTTGTAGCCACAACTCCTGCAGATGGGGATCCAAAGCAAAGTCCCGGAAGCTCTGCGAATTTAGCATTTCTCTGGATGAAAAATTACGTTTCAAGAGTGGTATAGGCCTAGCTCATTCTCATCTTTTTGGTTAACCTAACTCCAGAATCATCTAACCTGGGCGGGGAGGGGAAGGAAAAAATCCGCCGGGCAAATCCCCTTTCGACCCCTCTCTTCTCCCGTAGCTCCGACGCTGAAAAGGGATTCTGTTGCATCCGTTCTCTGTGACCGCCTGGTTTCACTGACTTCAGTGAAAGTTACCGTAGCTTTAAAACTATAGCCTACTACCTATAGGTTGCACCCAGTAAGTTGAATTCATTCGTGTTCTATTACATCCGTTTATTTCTCCATGCACAGACCTCTTGAAATGTTGTTAGTGACTGCCCTGACCTGTTACCTTCTATTGACTTAGGGGAGCAATTTTTCACAAGTGGTATGCGCCCGTGCGACCTTTCCTATTTTCACTAAGGTTCAATTAGAGCTGTCAAAAATTGGATTTTCCCGCCTGTAAAAGAGGAAACAAATGAGTCACTAGATTATTGTCATCGAATGGATTTCTCTTGCTTCTAAAGGAGGACTATGTAAAACGAATCCTGCAACAATATTTGGAAGTATCTTTCAGAAAGATCGAAGAATCAGTAGCCAGCTTTGTGAATACTAAGCGCGTGTTCCTGAGTATTTACAATTATTGTCTGCCTGGAAAACGAATGTTTATGCTCACCCTGTGGTGAACATAGCATTCAAAAATGACTTCGCTTTGTAACTTAAGGCCGCACATACAGGCCACAGGTTGAGTCGCAGGGGTATAGGAATGAATGTTGTATTACTTCATAGCTTCGGAATTAGAATACCCGGCGGCATTCCATTCAGTGGTTATATTAAACAAGTTAAGATTCAAGATTTAGCGGGAGCATATGAATGCTCGTGGTTCTTTTATTTTCAAAATGTTACTCGATAATTGACTGAATTGATACTTTTGGAAATTTTCCCCCAAATTTTTTGACTTCCTTTTAATTTGAAAATTTTGAAATTTTTATTAACGAAACTATGAAATTATATGGCATAAAATGTGTTAAAAATGGGTTTATTTGTAAAGAAGAATTAAAAAATATGGGGTCTTAATTGAAGAATAAAGGAAAAACTGAAGGTTGGTGAGGTTTCATATATTGTCGTACGTAGAAACGCTCTTCAAAGGACATTGGAAAACTTTGGGGCTTTCTTTTCACAATTTTTACAAAACCGGGAGCTAATATTGTAGAAGTTTATTGAAAATTTTGCATTTTTGTTGAAAAATTGGAATTTTGATAGTTTCCTTGCAGAGTCTGCTCTTTTCGTAAAATCAAAATCAAGACAGATTGAAGTTAATCGCATCTTTAATCGTTAGCGCAAGTTAAGGCTCCCCGACGAAATTGGGCCAATTCAAGGACGGAGGGGTGAGAGATAGCGGCCCGACGGTCAAGTTGCCGGTATGGCGGCGCCCAGCCTCTTGCTTCAAACTAGTGACGTAATAATACTTAATTTATGCTAAACTGACAAATGAGTTCTAATATACTAAAAAACGCAATATCCTGCACAGGCTTGTGCATCACAAACATGGACAAGGGAGCTGGCGGGACATATATAGGGCCACAAAACAATGACAAACATTATAAGCAGTAAAAGAATAATACTAAACAGCTTCAACTTCCTTGATAATACAAGTTTCAGCCGTACTTGCCGGCACCCCAGAAGTGATAATTCCATAACAAGTGATAATTCCATAACAGTATAAAGTTATAAACATATCCCACGTACTGTGCACAAAAAGTACCGGTATTGCATGCAACACAAACTGTCAATATCGTAATGGTGAGTTATTTATAGACGTGTTTGAGGTCAACCCCTGCCTGTCTGCTTTGCTTAGCCTAAAAACTGACGAAAGCAAGGAAGCCGAGGAGACATTGGGATGAAAATTTCACATTGGCGGGAATTTGTAACGGACGTTAAAAAGAAAAATGACATTTATTGTAATTTTGCCATTTTCATCCATCTTCAACTGGAAAAGGTGTTTTTATGTTGTAATTGCGTCAAAATCATTTCTCTACGTTAATTTTTTCCTAAAATATCAGTGAAAATGGCGTCTCTCTGCAAGCGAAACTACAGAAAGTTGATTGGGTGAAATTTGTGTACCTTGGGAAAGGTACTCTCAAGTACAATTAAGGCTTTCACTAGATCGGTGTTCACCAGTAATTAAGGCAGAGGCAAACTACTTCAATATTGGTATGTTGTTTTTCTCCTGTCGGGGAGCTTTCCCCCTCCCCTGTTGAGGAAATCCTGCAGCCCCCCTCCCCCCCCCCCCCGTTTAGATACAGTAAAATTTCCAAACAGTTTTAACGTAGGTGTGATCATCGTTCCTGCAAATCTCGTTACCGTACAGCACCTTTGACCTCAGTTTCAGCCTGAGGAATAAAGAAAGCACCTGTGATGAACCGAATTCTTTTTCATTTTTTAATACTGTTTTTTAAATACTGTTTCGATATTTTATTTACTCAGCTTCGGAGTGCGCTTCTTATAGTGATTCACAGAGATCGTCCCAACCCATACTATGCATTCAGTTCAGGCCTTTCAACCTAGCATTCCCTTCGCACGGTGAGGTCTCGGGTTCAATTCCAGGCCGGTTTCATGACCAAATTCATTAGTAAATATGCATATATTTGCATTACTAATTACCATAATTTGTCAAAACAATGGGCCTAAGCTGTATAGAATCCTCGAAATGTGACCTTTCCAATGATGTATAGGACTCACTAAAAATTTTGTTCTACACGTGCACCTAAACCAAACCCCCTGTTTGTATTTCCTTTGGACCTCTGAAACCTTCTTGAAAAAGGTTGGGACTTAAAAAATAATGGAAACTACTTTCCTTGTGCGAAATGCAATGAAGTGTAGGGAACAAGCCAGTGAGCCACGGCTGGAAAAAGTCCGTGGGCACCTCGACTTGACTGGCCAATTGTTTGAAAACTGAACCGTTAAACCTCATCTAACTAGCTAGCTAACTTAAACCTAAGCTCAATTGGTGTCGAACTGTGATATTTTTGGAGTGACAACTCCTAGTTAAGTCTATATACCTGGAATTATATTTGTCGGTGTACGACGCCGTCCTTGCAACCTTCTCATGAACAAGGAATAACTGCTTAGTTTACCTTGAATATCTAGTCCTAGTATGAATGGCACCAAAAGACATAAAGATAACCTGGGATTTGCCTATTTTTCTCAAAATAAGTTAAGAGTGACTTGCTGACTGTGTATGTCCACGGGGGGAGGGGGTTACGTCAATTCTTTGATTGAAGAATTTGTATCTTAGAATCTAATAAATGTATAAGGTATATTCGGACCGAAATGTATCAGAGGAACCCTTAATATATTTTCAAGTACGCTTTGCCCTGTACATTAGTTCAACCCTGACTGCGAGGCTGCTGTACTTGTAACACTGTTGTGTCTTCCCATGCGGTGATTTGCATATTAAAATCCGGAGTTCGTGGCAGCTCCCTGTTAAATAATTTAAGGAATGGAAATGAAATTATTTGATGCTCTGCAGTTTGCAGTTGTCTTCATGGCTATCAAACCAGGGAGCTGCTAACTCTTAGTTCCCTGATCAAACCATTAGGTTATAGAGCCCGGCCTAAGCCCTTCGAAATTCATATGCTATGGACCTTGTCTCCCTGTGATTTTTTTCGAAAACTGCTGCCTTGCATTAGGCTATTAACTGGCTGTCTGTATAGTAACCTACATTGAAAGCTCCGCGGTTCACCTCATGAATCCTGTCTGCAGACTCTAATCAGGCTACTTTTTTACGAACATAAATAGTTCAGCAAAATTAAACTATTGCCATGGTAATACGTACACCATGCAGTTGACCTGATCTCGGGTCAGCATTTCAGAATGACAGGTGTTTCGCTTCTGCGAGCTCAGGAGAAATATGAGTTCTCAAAGAGCTTTCGTTGTTATGATTGATGTTACCATTATCAATTACCCGCCACGATGAATATCAGAAAACTAATAAATATTTCTTTAACAAGTTACGGTTACCAAAGACGCGCCTTTTACTTATAGCGGATGTTTTGCCATGGGTGATCGATCCCTGGCTATATATACACTTCATGCAAAGTACAGTGTTTCATTTGATGAGTTAATCATCACTTTTTAATGCATGCACACAATTTTTTTTCGTACTTAGGCAATAACACTTGGATAGTAGACGAAATGCCCAAGCAAGTGTCAGGAACATGGAACTAGAGTTATAGTCAAGGCGCCATCTTGTAAACACGTTAATGATTTTATTTCATGATATCTGTAAGCACCATGTTGTTATAAATTAACGAAAATTAACATTTACATAAAAAACATTTAGATGTGGTTACGGTGTGCGCTTTTGTTGACATTGCTTATCAGGTGTTATCGGGGCTCATTAAGTTTGCCCACAAAATTCATAATTTCCGTCACACATGCTGAGTTTTACTCTTAACTTGATGCTTAATAGTCAAACTAAGAGATTCTAAACATCTGACTCTAGTTAATGATAGTGCCAATGATAGGATCATTAAAGATTTAATACATGTATTTCAAATTGGTGAACAGACACTTTTCACCATTGAGTGTAAATCATATGCAATCCCTGTACATAAAAACTACAATTGTTTACATTTTTTGGTAAATAAAGGAGCGCACACATGAGTAATCAGGCTTATTAAAAGCATAATCATGCATTGATTTCTTTCAAACTCATCACAATATAATCGATATCACCTCATTGAGCCCCTTTAAGCGTTCACTCATTGAATGCGCTTATTTCTTTTTTATTTCTCCAACCTCATAACGTGTTCTTTTTACGGTGCGGTAGTGGTGACAAGACAGCTGGACAGAGTCAATCCGAATTAAAATGTGAGATGGAGGGCAAATATATGTAACTTCAAAACATATCATGAAAGCAGCGGCCCAACCAAGGGGCCAAATGGGGTGATCGCCTCCCCAAATGATGGCGAAGAAAAAGAAAAAAAAAGAGAAAAAGAGAAAAGGGGAAAAGAAGGAATTGAGAGGGGATTACGGTATTAACGCCCTGTAGACCATGAAGTTGTGGAGGGAGAGGTAAATCCCAGGAGGGAAAACAAGGTGTGGATTCTTGGTGTGTTAAGGCATAAAGTTTGAGCTAACATCGACACCCTGCCGGGACACTTTCCAGACGCCGCTGATGCCGCCACTAAGAGGGGGAGAAGAAAAACAAGTTTAAATGTTCTATTCCTGTATTCCCATATTAGCCTTGGTAAATTAATTAAGCAAACAGCAGATACATTTCACCGGCAAAATAGACCACTGGTATCCTACACACTCCCACCAAAGAGTTGGCCCAAATGTGGTAGTTCTACACGCCTAAAACAGTGCTTTCCCAGAAAAGTATCCAGCACACAGTTAACAATACATAAGTGAACTTATAACGTATGAATAATAATTGGCAATTTTAGAACCCATCAAATCGCAAAGCTTCCGAGGTACTACATGCACAGGCACACCCTTCATACATGGAAGTACCGTACCTCGGAAGTAGTACTTCCATGCTTCAGAGGAATAAACGCAGGCCCCTTGGCATGCATTTTTTCGGTCGGGTAAGAAATTTTAAAGGCAGTCATTCGTCACCCCAAACCACAGTTTCAGTATACAAATATCAAAACTCTCAATTGGTACAGCTCTTTGATGGCATCACATTCAAATAATGCATCATAGCTCAATTACACAGCGTGGGCACTGAGAGTGTCTTGATTACACATTATGGACTTGTATGGCCACTGGGACAAGCCATGAAGCAATAAACTAGGACTGTGTCTGGATAAAGATGAGTTTTAGATAAATGTGGGAGGGGCTAGAGTAAGACGGTTGGGAGAATTGGAACTGCTTGGAATGATGGAAACATGTCTTTAAATACCAGAGCTTCACCACTGCGTTCCTTACTAGGACTCTACCCTTATATACAGAACAGGAATTTGTTATTTTAAGAAGTATACACCGTACATGTATTGTGATGTTTTGCTGTTGTCATACCACCAGTATGACCATGGTGGTACTTCCATGGTCATACTAACTGGTGTATCAGGCGGCCGGCATGTACTGTATATTTCGGGGAACGACCTGATCTTCAGGTACTAGAATTCAGGCAGCATTTGAGTCCGTCGAAAGGTTGCCATGTTTTTAAAGAGTAGTCGCCCCTAAACTTTTATGAAACAACCACTAAATTTCACAAATTTCTTCCTCTTTCTCTTCCATGTTTCTTTCAATATATTTCGAGACTAAAATGTTGCATAATTAGGTTAAATCAAGGGTTCAATTGTCATAAATTTTACAATTCAATGAGAAAAACAGTGTCACATTATTTTCGAGAGCCATTCATGAATTAAAATAGACTATTACAATAATTCAAATTGGGGTGACTGCTTTTGCCCTCTTATTACAGAAAACTCCAAGCAGGCCCAGATTCCTTGAAAACAATTGCCCGATAAGTACAAACACATCATAGTCACGTAATGATTTTACACACAAAAATATCAACTTTACAAAATTAACCCCGAATTATTCGAACAGCCTAGGCTGAACCAACCAGTCCTCAAAACTCTTCGTTGCGGTTTACAGGCTACGCTAAATGTTGCAAAAACACTTAAATATTGAAGAATTAAGAATTTCATGGTAAACGCAGTCTCTTGCAACTCCCTGGTAAACGCAAGTAGCCACTCAAAGTAAATCCCATAGTTAGCTGGCAAAAAAAAAAAAAAAACTGTCACAGGCATGATTTCCAAGAACCGTTCTTGTGATAGGACACATCGAAAGTTCATAGGGGTGACCGGGGTGACTGCAACCTTTATTTATGGGAGCTCCATCTGTCACTGTTTACGGAACCTTCTTGGTAAGGAATTTCGTAACCGCAAAACTGCGAAGAGGTTTGAGAGACCAACAAGGGAGCTGCTACTCGGAGCTGGACAAATAATCCCAACCAAGCGTGAGACACAGCCGTAGCCTACATGCAAAACACAAAAGTAGACTCGAAAGTTGTTTTAAGTTTGTGGACTTTTCGTTACACCTGTCAACCATTTTTCGGTGTAAATATGGCTTGTACTGTTGTAGCACCATACAGGGGGCTTGTATGCGTTCTTCGTCAGATTGGTCTTTCCCATTGTGCTGTGTAGATCTACTGCCTATGTTTCTTTCAGTCACCCTGGAAACACCAAAACTGATCCATCGTTTGCCACATCATCAATTTTACCGGCAGATATGTGACATATTCGTCTAAAACGATCTTTTATATTGTGTTCTTTTGGGGAAACGTACCTCACCGTGACAACTCTACTAATAGGAAGAATGGCGTGTTTGGATTTTGCATACACTTTGTTTTAATTTATTCTTTAACGCAACTAATAATTGCAAGTGAGGTGGTCTTGTGGGAAGATATTTATGTGAAATGGGGTGATTGTTACAAGGACGGTAGGACGTCGACAGTTCATCACAGCCTTGCAATGGGAATGAGTTTTTTTCTTGGCCAACGGAAGGATACAGAAGTCGTATCTCTGCCCTAAAAGTCAACTTTATGTCATTATACCGCAATCATGAACAGACGAAAAAAAAGGTAAATTAAGTGTCAAGTCCATCATCCGTTCATTGACACTCAACAGAGGATTTTGCAAATTTTTTCAGTTTTAACTCCCCATCGACTTTGCACGTGAATCACTTTTCAAAAATTTTCTAAGTCCAGATGTCCGTGAGGGGGTGAGTTTTGTTTTGCCCGAAGAGGCCACTCCCGATGGGCCAACGCCCTGAACTTCACACACGTCTAGAGTGAAACTAGGATTTTTTCACCCCCCCCCCCCTTTATGTGGTATCTCCCTGTTCGTTTGAGAAGGGGAAGCCCCGAGTAAGCCCCGAGTTAGCCAACGAACAGGGAGATACCCCATAATCGGGTTTTGGAAAAATGATTCACGTACACGGTCAATGGGAGACAAATTGCAGGAGTAAGCCGACTTTGGGGGCGTCCCCTTTCCAGACGAACAGGGAGATACTCCATTGAGTGATTGTTACAAGGACGGTAGGACGTCGACAGTTCATCACAGCCTTGCAATGGGAATGAGTTTTTTTCTTGGCCAACGGAAGGATACAGAAGTCGTATCTCTGCCCTAAAAGTCAACTTTATGTCATTATACCGCAATCATGAACAGACGAAAAAAAAGGTAAATTAAGTGTCAAGTCCATCATCCGTTCATTGACACTCAACAGAGGATTTTGCAAATTTTTTCAGTTTTAACTCCCCATCGACTTTGCACGTGAATCACTTTTCAAAAATTTTCTAAGTCCAGATGTCCGTGAGGGGGTGAGTTTTGTTTTGCCCGAAGAGGCCACTCCCGATGGGCCAACGCCCTGAACTTCACACACGTCTAGAGTGAAACTAGGATTTTTTCACCCCCCCCCTTTATGTGGTATCTCCCTGTTCGTTTGAGAAGGGGAAGCCCCGAGTAAGCCCCGAGTAAGCCAACGAACAGGGAGATACCCCATAATCGGGTTTTGGAAAAATGATTCACGTACACGGTCAATGGGAGACAAATTGCAGGAGTAAGCCGACTTTGGGGGCGTCCCCTTTCCAGACGAACAGGGAGATACTCCATAAAGGGGGTTGAAAAATCCTAGTGTCTTAAAATGGTTTTTAAGCGATTTACTTTTGCGACTTAAATACCACCGGCTGGTGGGAGGTAAATGCCTGTCCTGCCCCCGTGGGTTCGCCCCTGACTCAGCAACCCCTAACTCGCAGTGACCTCGTACAGCCTCTATAGCTGGCCTAGTATAGAAGTGCAGCAAATAGTTCCTTATCGTCTCCATGACTTATCAAGTTTGTTTTTTAAAACTCTTACGGCTGGTCCAGTTTAAAGCTTTTCCTTACCTACCAAAGGCCCCCGGGGGGTTGGGGGTTGTAGAATATGCCCACGCTATTCCCCGCCTTTCGTTAGAGGCTAATTAAGGGGAGGACTTGCACTGGTATTTGAACTGTTTTTGTAACTGAAATTGAATCGTATTTATCTAGTTGATACTATATAACACATTCGTGTTGGTGTCTCGTTAAATTTCATCTAAATAACATACTGGCCAAAATATTTCAAGCTTGTACCGGTACAACCTCTATAGCTGGTATAATTAAGATATGACGGCAATATTACCCCAGTTGCCATGACATATCAAGTTTGTACCAAGCACAATCTCTATAGCTGGGTTAGTTTATAAATGCAGCAAATATGTTCTTACTCGCCATGACTTACCAAGGTTGTACCAGTACAAACTCTGTAGCTGGTCTAGTTAAGAAGTGAAGCAATATTTCCTTACTAGCCATGACTTATCAAGGTTGTACCAGTACAACCTTTATAGCTGGTCTAGTTTAGAACTGCAGCAAATACAGTAGCCTGTTTCCTCACTCGTCTTGACTTATGGAGGTTGTACGAATACAGCCGCTATAGCTGATCTAGTTTAGAAGTGAAGCAATATTTTCTTACTAGCATTGACCTATCAAGGCTGTACCAGTACGACCGCTATAGCTGGTCTAGTTAAGATATGCAGCAAATACTTCCTCACTCACCATGACTTATGGGTGTTGTACGAGTACAGCCGCCGTAGCTGAAAGGGTATTATAATAACGTTTTCTTCTTTCACTAAGACGTAATGAGGTTAATGTTATTTGCACCAGTTTCAATTCCGCAATTTGTTTATCTTTCAACGGTTTTCTGACCATTTTAGTAAAATGTGGTAGGTGGCAATTCTTCGAGGCTAAATGTCGTGTTGTGCAATGGAAAAAGCAACAATTACTAAAATGGTATGAAAATGTTATTTTTATACTCAAAATTATACATTTTCTTTCTCAATTGTCTGCATTTCGTCATTATCTAATCGTAAAAGACTACTTTGTAGAGAAAGAGGAGAATCATCAAAATTTCCGGGATAAAAAAGCAACAATTACTAAAATTGCATGAAAATGTTATTTTTATAATCAAAATTATACATTTTCTTTCTCAATTGTCTGCATTTCGTCATTATCTAGTCGTAAAAGACTACTTTGTAGAGAAAGGAGAGAATCATCAAAATTTGTGGGATAATAATCGTTTCTGAAAATATGAAGAAAACTATTTCAGTCTAATAAACTGTTTACTGATCAGTGAATTTTTGTTGTCATTGCCTCTTTTTTAAATTTCATTATCATTTCTTCTTAGATTTCACTGTTACGATATTTGTCCTGAAAATTCCATCCACGAAACTATATTTCAAATTTTGCACCATGAAATTTACAATCTGTGACAAAATAAAACAGAAAAGTTGGATATTTACCTCGAAATCTGAGAAACGGCAATTTCCTATTATTTGGAAGTATTTCCTACCGCCTTTCAAGCTATTCAAGTGATTATGCAAGCTACGATATCTATTACGCATCAAGAAACTACAATTCGGGGCAATCAATTTGCGTCTGCTATTATGAAAATATACAGGGATTCTTTATCATGTGATATATCTTTAACAAAGACTGAATAACTTCCAAAAACTGAACTAGAAAATAAATCCCACATTTACTTTCAGACGAACTTCACTGCGTATTCCTCTCATGCAGTGCTACTAAAATTTATTTGCCTGGAGTCTATTCATTGATTCTTCTACAAGTGGTGTAAAGCAACCGATGGAATCACACAAAACACAATTGGGAATTTCTACCACCTCTTGCAAAAACGCACGAAGCTTTGAGCAAGACATTGAATGTCAGAGTAAGTATTGACTATACATGGCCGAATACCATTATTACTATTGTCATTTTCGAAGTAAAATAGCAGCTGTATGTTGTGTTTTTTATCAAAAGGATCCTTGAGGTTGGGATTGACTTATTCAGTTTCGTAGATCCCGTTTTTTACTATTTGTCCTACTGGTACGTTTTTGTATTTGTTATTACCAGAAAAACATATCATGCTGAATATAGATCTTTCTACTTGGGTTTTGACCCTTATGTGGAAAAGTTATGTGAAGCTCGACTCACTTTAAAAGAATTCTTTCAAATCCCTTCCTGTCTCAAGTTACAGTTGCGAGATATAATTGAGAACTGTTTAGAGAGGGCTTGCTTCTTTTCTTTCTAGAGTCAAGTCAGGCTGAAGCCCTATAATAACCCCGAAAAGGCATCTAACTTCGCCAAAGTTACATGATCTTCCCATAACTAAGCTTTCATTCAATCATGAAGGCTATTTTTTCTGTCTATGCCGAAATGCTCTGAGGACCAAACAATCCATCCAAGCCAATCAGATCGCTTTGGGAAATCACATTTCAATAAATCCAAGAGAGAAGTAATTTTTGACGCAATTATCCCTACCCTAGCAATACAATTTTTTCCTATGACTACATTTAGTCTATAATAATACTGCGAGTGGAAGATAATATGTTTTGTGGGTCAAACAATCAATTTAAGATACTTGCGGACGAGTTAGGGAGTCACGTGGTGGGAAAGGGGGTGTCATCCTGCTTTTAAGTACATTCGCTATATAGTCTCTCGAATAACTCCAATAATATTCAGACTACAACATATATTGCTTCGCATGTCAGATACAGTTTTTTCTCTTGGAAACAATCAATTCAATCAAGCTAATTTTAGACGTGAAATTTGTTCAAGATGGCGACTCTGTTTGACCCAATTGAATACATTATACTTTCTCTCATGTAGCCACATTTATATTTATGCTATATCAGTACTAGGAATGACTTAAATTATGGCTGTGGTGTCAAACAATCCATCTGTGATAATGGCAGTCGAGTTAGGGACTTACGTGATACTAGATCCAAAATGCCCATCCTAAATAACTGCCAAATAAAGGTGACTTGGCGATAACCGTTAATGACTAGCAGCCAGGACCAAGACAAGGGGAGTGAAGTTTGAGCTGAAAAATTTACAACCATAATTCTGTCTTCCATTAATTGACATTCATGTCCTCCTGCACTCTCGTTCATTCCCCCGACTCACTACCCTACCTTAAAAGAAGGGTTTAAGGTCACAACAGGATTTGGTACGTTAGAGGGGTACTTATCCTGAGCATTTTGGTGAAATTTGCATTGAAATCCGATGTGTGGTTCTCAAGATATGACAAGTAAAGTTCTCATATTTTCAACAAAATGTGAACTTGAAGCAAGCACATGTGACATCACATCCCTACATTCATGAGCAGTCTTTTGTTTTCTATAAAACTTTATACTGGATTTTCTCCTCAACAATCCCATATTATTAAAATGCGATTGCATAAGTGGCATGAGAAGTGACAAACTTTGCAACCCCTACAAGGAGGTCACGCTGCTATTAACGCCAAGGTCAACACAACAGTCTAAAACAAAGGGACACAAAGCATTCCTTGTCAACGTGAGGAAGTGATAAAAGCTCAACTTCCCTAAAACTCACACAAATTAATCTACTGGCTTCATTTACTGATATCGCAAGAAATACATTTCAGATCTGAATGGAACTTTCACCACAATGTGTAGATTTTGTGCCTCTTTCACATATGAAAATTAAAATTTTGCTTAAACTTCCCCTTTAACTATAAACTAAAGACGTCCCCACTGCTTCTATGCACTAGAGCATGTCGAATATTAATTCTGCCCTGTTTTTTTTTTTTTTTTTTTCATTCACAATTGCGTCTTCGTGTAGTGAGACGAAGATGATGAATCAATAGGTTGAGGGACTTGACATATATTGCCATCCTCCTCATTCTGATTGATCGTTACGTTAGCCGATCTGCCTATTTTCATATTTATCACGTTAATATATCACATCCCACAATATTCGCGCCAATGTAAGGGATTTAGTTGTCGACCAACTTCGATTGATTCGATAATTCTTCAACCAATTCAAGATTCACAAAAGGAACAATATTTAGGAACAGAATGTATTACTTAGGATATGCCGTCTGCCGTCTGGTGAGCTTATTTTTTCACAAGTTAAATTAGCAAAACACTATATGTTAAAGTGAAAGATGGGCCAAGCAATAGCAGGGTGGTGTTACATACCATAAATGCCAACGGATATTTACCTAGTTGTATCGATTCATGCGCAATAACCATGGATCCTGCATTTTTTTCTTTTTTTTTTTCTTTAAAGCATCAGTTTGATAATGATCTATTGTTTCTTGCTTAATCACTTTATAATGTATAAAGTTACTCAGGGAAAAATACTAAATCATTATCGTTCTATTTAAAATGTCGCAATTAATAATGGGTGCACGAGTAAGGAGGTTGAGCTAGACATGCGACTGCACATTGTTCATAGCAGGTGACAACATCAGCAAATCGTTGCTCTGATTTATTCAAAGGTTGGTACAAATTTGGCACAAACTTAAAAAGAAAACACATTCAAGTAAAACGTTTTCTTTTAAGCCTAATCTGTTTGTCCTGTAACGATTACAAATATACTTAATTTGAAATTTGTATTTTGTTCTGGCAAATTAACATATTACCCTCAAAATATGCTGTTTTCGTAAGTCTAATTTGCGTTTAGTAATATCCCGGGGTTAATTGGTACACCATTTTACGTTTATGTTTACATGCAGGAACTGTAAAATATAGATGTATTTCATTACATGTGAGCTATCTGTTTGTATCCCCAGTCTTGGAAAACAAAAGCATGAACAGGCCATTCACAATACTGGAGGATCAATTTGGTGAAGTGAAAATTTTAAAGAAATGTTTAAATGAGAAAGAAAGAAAGAAAGAAAGAAAGAAAGAAAGAAAGAAAGAAAGAAAGAAAGAAAGAAAGAAAGAAAGAAAGAAAGAAAGAAAGAAAGAAAGAAAGAAAGAAAGAAAGAAAGAAAGAAAGAAAGAAAGAAAGAAAGAAAGAAAGAAAGAAAGAAAGAAAGAAAGAAAGAAAGAAAGAAAGAAAGAAAGAAAGAAAGGAGAAGGAAGGAAGGAAGGAAGGAAGGAAGGAAGGAAGGAAGGAAGGAAGGAAGGAAGGAAGGAAGGAAGGAAGGAAGGAAGGAAGGAAGGAAGGAAGGAAGGAAGGAAGGAAGGAAGGAAGGAAGGAAGGAAGGAAGGAAGGAAGGAAGGAAGGAAGGAAGGAAGGAAGGAAGGAAGGAAGGAAGGAAGGAAGGAAGAAGAAGAAAGAAGAAAGAAAGAAGAAAGAAAGAAAGAAAGAAAGAAAGAAAGAAAGAAAGAAAGAAAGAAAGAAAGAAAGAAAGAAAGAAAGAAAGAAAGAAAGAAAGAAAGAAAGAAAGAAAGAAAGAAAGAAAGAAAGAAAGAAAGAAAGAAAGAAAGAAAGAAAGAAAGAAAGAAAGAAAGAAAGAAAGAAAGAAAGAAAGAAAGAAAGAAAGAAAGAAAGAAAGAAAGAAAGAAAGAAAGAAAGAAAGAAAGAAAGAAAGAAAGAAAGAAAGAAAGAAAGAAAGAAAGAAAGAAAGAAAGAAAGAAAGAAAGAAAGAAAGAAAGAAAGAAAGAAAGAAAGAAAGAAAGAAAGAAAGAAAGAAAGAAAGAAAGAAAGAAAGAAAGAAAGAAAGAAAGAAAGAAAGAAAGAAAGAAAGAAAGAAAGAAAGAAAGAAAGAAAGAAAGAAAGAAAGAAAGAAAGAAAGAAAGAAAGAAAGAAAGAAAGAAAGAAAGAAAGAAAGAAAGAAAGAAAGAAAGAAAGAAAGAAAGAAAGAAAGAAAGAAAGAAAGAAAGAAAGAAAGAAAGAAAGAAAGAAAGAAAGAAAGAAAGAAAGAAAGAAAGAAAGAAAGAAAGAAAGAAAGAAAGAAAGAAAGAAAGAAAGAAAGAAAGAAAGAAAGAAAGAAAGAAAGAAAGAAAGAAAGAAAGAAAGAAAGAAAGAAAGAAAGAAAGAAAGAAAGAAAGAAAGAAAGAAAGAAAGAAAGAAAGAAAGAAAGAAAGAAAGAAAGAAAGAAAGAAAGAAAGAAAGAAAGAAAGAAAGAAAGAAAGAAAGAAAGAAAGAAAGAAAGAAAGAAAGAAAGAAAGAAAGAAAAGAAAGAAAGAAAGAAAGAAAGAAAGAAAGAAAGGAAGGAAGGAAGGAAGGAAGGAAGGAAGGAAGGAAGGAAGGAAGGAAGGAAGGAAGGAAGGAAGGAAGGAAGGAAGGAAGGAAGCCAACAAAACTGAAAAAGAATGATTATTTCTCTATTAAAAGGACGACCAGATCGGAATACGAAATGACAGGTGCTATTAGAAAGAAAAATATGAAAAATGATGTTATGTAGAAATTATATAGGATTATGTATTAATGAATTTGAAAAGGACAGTACTAATTTCTTGTGTATGTGTTTCATCAACTTGCAAAAACTCTTTACGATCACGTTACGTTTTTAGGTATGTGGGTATACTTATCACCAATTAAAGTAATTTTAACTGACGGAAAGTGACGAAAAGTGAACTTCTGGAGAGTTTGAGTACTTGAAACCCTGGGACATTGCAGTCCAGTCCACCTGCTCATTTCGCCGCACGGACAAAACCGGGCAGCTGCCAGGTGAAGTGGGCTATCCCACAAAATATTTTGGCAAAATGAGTCTAAAGTTGAAAGGTTGCACTAATCATTAACGTTGAGAATAAATTTCAGTATCTTAATGGAGGGCAGCAGAGTACAATAATAATAACACAAGTGGTTTAAGAAAGGACATGGACGATGAAAATATAGTGTGGTGTATGTATCTCATTTTTGACCTTGATGGGAAATAGCCTACTTTACCTGTCAGCGACTCAACTGAAGGTATCACTGCCGTCTTCAGATAAAGAATGAGAACAAGCTATGCACTTCATACTTGTACTCACAGATTTTGTTGACATTCGATAAGGAAACACAATTGTGTTGTTAAGCAGGTCACACTTTGTATAATAAACAACGTCGAGTGCATGTAACCATATCGGCGGCACCATTCATTAAACAAAGTAATGTATCTTGAACTTCGGTCCTTACCGTTTTGTATTCGTCACTTCCCAGTTAGCAACATGCTAGCGGTCCACCAGCGGTCCGCCAGCAGTGACTCTGGCTGGCCGCTAGCGTAAAACGCCGGCGGACCGCCGCCGAAATGGCCAGCTTTTTTACGGTGGTCCTCCGGCGGAAAAACGCTAGAGAACGCCAGTGGTCCACTAGCGGACCACCAGCTGTTACAGGCTTGTAGTATAGGGTTATTCCATTATTTTACAGAGGGTGATTTTTCACTCATCATGATATTTCATTCATTTCCTTTATTGTCCATTTTGCAAGCGAGTTAGCTAAACACAGATTGCTTGTTACAATGGCCCCAAAGGAGATAATGACCTTTTCAAACAATAAGGTGTCTATTCCAGTACAGAATTAAAATGCCTTCAAACTTTAACTGCCAGGAAATAATCATGCAAAATGGCGTTCATTTCAAACTGGTCAGCTTTACAGTCCAAAAGTTAATTCAGTCCAACAGAACTTAGTTATAGCCTGGGATAAGACTCTGATCAAGTAACAGCTCTAAAAAGTATTCCAAATGTCCACAAGTAGAAAAAATGTGTAAATCCTGCATGTTCTGGTTTCCATGCAAAAAGGAATGTAATTCTTCAGCAGTGGTTAGGCCTTCCGTCAGCAAAGGTTAGGCCGTTTTATGGCCATGTCCTAGTGTCTCAAAGAACTTGTCTGGCTAGCAGTAGAGAATTCACTGATCGTTCCCATATGAGGTATTAAAATTCCAAGAACAGTATAAGGCCTACCATCAACACTCCACGATGACGGATGCGAAAATATCGCTTGACAAAAGTAGTGTTCTTTGCACTGACTCCATTCAACAACTGTATGCAGAAGTTGCTATACCTTTACACTGCCAGCAAAAGGTAATTCCATACACTGCCTTTGTTATGTGAATAGCCTATACAGACCAACACACTTCATCAGAGGCTTCACACTATAATGAGCTTGCATTTGAAATCCCCTTTGTGTTGTGCACACAATTTCACTGACCAATCACAATGGACTTCCTGGATATTATTGTTAATGCATGAGCTCAGTGCATGAAGTACAGCTAAGGATGTAGGCAAGCTGACCTGTTTATGTGGAACAGCTCCTACCAGAAGTAGGCCTAAAACTTCTCTTTTATTAAAAGTCTTCTTAAGTGGGTAGTTTGATAGATTTCCTAAGAACAGAAACATGTACTTTGTACAAAAAATTTCACAAGCGGTCCACTATTGGTCCGCTGGCGGTTTTCCGCCAAGACACAACTGTACAAAAGCGTCCGTCGGTGCGCTAGCGGGGCCGTCAGCGTTAACCCGCCAGCGTTTTTCCGCCATATACCGCCAGCGGACCGCTAGCATCATGCGTACTGGGTTATTGTACTTTACACAACCCTCAGTAACCTGAATAAAATGTAGAAGCTACAGAGTGTGATGGTTTGTAAAGTTGTAAGCTATAATACTAGCGTGCATGTGATAATCAGCCGTGGTATTAGTTGTTTTTCGTAAACGTTGTAAGGCATTGTGTGACATTTCTTTTCCCTTTTCCTGTCATACTTTGCTTCATCTGGGTAATAATGATTGACTACTTTTTTCGATGCATTAAACTTGAAATCAATAAAGCAGCAATGATTAAAGAATACCCTCTCAAGGCTCTCATATATGAATCCCTGCAAACTGCAAGACGTTTCGAGTCAAGCTTTATTATGAAGAAGTTCTTATTGGTGGCGCACGAATTTTGATACCTATTGGACAAACATGGTATGAGTCTTGACTTCTAGTATCGAACATTCTTAATATTTACCTCCTTCTTGTAGGATAAAGAGTATATCATGAATTTATCTTAGATTTGATTTTTTCCCGTAAATGACAAAAGATATTTTCAGTAGTATGTAACTCATATATTTTGCTATCAAAGATGGGGTATTTTAATGCTGTAAGACAAACGTTGGCCAAAAAGAAATGATACTCTGACCTAGTCAACACCATTTAAATAAGTATATGGTGTACTACATGTACTTATGGCGAGCTACTGTTGACTTTTTTTAATTCCTTGGTAAGTATCCTATTCCATCAATACTGTGGGTGTTTTCCGTGTGCTTCATTTTCACAATATATTCTACATTCATGTTATGCAATCATTCCTGTTCGGTATTACAATTATTATAGAATTGTGAGGAATTAAACAGTTAAAATGGTACAACGTATAATTCATAGAATCACGAATAAACTGGATAGATGCATAAATTAATCGTTGTTATCAAATTAAATTAAGACAAAGGCATATTAAGGTAGTTCGCTTAAGAACGCAAGCTCATCGAAAAAAAAAATGAAACTAGTAACAGTGACTTCTGGTCTGACTCACTTAGCCTTTCTGTTTTTCTTTCATTTTCGTCAGTGTAATGATTTTGTATGGTGACATTGTCTTTCCCAATAGTGGTGAGACCCAGTAAGACCAGACCGTTTAATTCAAAACGTCGCCCTCAACCAGTATGGTAAGTATGTAAGCCCGCTTTCGTATACAAATAAGTCCCATGGTTAATATAGGTTAAGTAAACTGCGGACGGGACAATATATGCTCTCTGACAGAGGAGATATCTATCAAAATTTTACTTCCGGGACAGGGATAAAATGGGTCAATCCAAACTGGTCGCCAAATATGTTTGTGTCACCATAATGAGCCTGTCGCTCAGTAAATGATTCTCATTGCCGTATATTTCGTACGCAGTGACAGACTCAAGATGCAGGTACTATACTGCACAATAACACTACGGCAGTGTTGTAGGGGGCTCAACGAGGCTGTTTCAGAGCAGTGGCAGAACTTCCATATGGTCACGGGGAACGGTCGTTCCCTGACGGACCAAAGTTACTTGTCGACGCTCCTTTGATATTTGCCCATCCTGCTTTAACAGGTTTCTGCAGGCCAGTCTCGCCCCCTCTGACCAAAATGTCCATCACCGTCAGTCAGAGTCAGGGATTAGCGTTAGACTGAATCCTTACCCTGCAGGTCCCTAATTTTACCACTATTCACTAACCCTTACCATGTTTACCAATGGCGGTGATTGGTTAGTCCTTGTGAGGGTGCTGCCCCTTCCTCACGTTTCACGCATCCGGATGTTGCAACTTGTTAGAAAATACTACAGCCGACTTCAAATTTTTTCGGTTTGTAAAGATATAAATAAGAGAAATAAATAAATAGAAATAAAGAAAAAAAGCCGACCAAATTTCTGTACCCTGAAAAAATAGCAGTCAAATATTTTGGGGACCAAATAAATGAAAAATGAAATAAAGCCCCTCCCTCAGAATGTTTTTTAGAAAATAGCGACATGTTAGTTGTTCATTCGGTTACACAGACTGTTTTGAGGCTGCTGGATTAATTGGATTACCCGTGTATCTGGTCCAGTGAAAGGTCAATCCTACATTCGGTAACAATCTTTGACGTTTCTTTGATCTTGATTGTCAGATAAGCCTTTGGAATTTTAGACAAATGTTACGCAAAACTACTAACGAATCCCTTCGAAAGATACAGTGAGGCTGCTTCCAATATTGTTACAGTGCTGTCGAATTTTTACAACAAATATTCCGTGGATGAAGGATATTTTCCAATGGGCTACGTTCTCAGCATAAAAACAGTAAAATCACACACACGCACAAACAGACGCAACCACTTACCTTGATAGGCATTCATACTAAACGTAGATTATGCATTGGAAACAGTATTATTGCTTTGAAAAAGAATGACGTTTTCCAGGATAGCCCTTAAGTTTACCTGCACACCACAGTGTTACATTTTGTTTATTTTGAATGTTTTTTTTTTATCAATCTGTCTTCATGGGGGGGGGGGGGGGGTGGTGAAAAGTTTCGTTTGCTGCAAAATTTTCATTGATGGGGCGATTTAACAACCCCGTGTTACAGGAAGAGAGAATTGTTTTATGCTAAAGTGATAAAAGGTAGTGATCAACAGTTTAGTCGAAAAACAAATCCCCACGGAAACTTGTTTTATGACATGGTTCTTCTTATCGTTACATGTATGTAAAACGTTGTTGCAACAAATGTATATTTTTTATTTTCAAATAGCACATTCACAGTTTTTTTCTTGCTAATCAATAATTCAAAATAGCAAATAGTAGTTTTTTTTTCAATGTGTTTCTTTAGTGATATGACGAGTTTTGGTCATCTCTCGCAATACGTCATCAACTAAAGTAAGCTTACCAAAACAGTTCTATATGGCGATTTACTGAAATTGAGCCATTTTTTTGATAATCCAACAACCTATTTTTCAAAGATGAATGAGGGTTAATTCCAAAATGAGATAAATCGGCCTCCTGAACCATATCCTTGATTTCAAAGTTATAGCTTTTCACAGCTATTGTTGCCGATACCTTCATTTTGAAACAAATCCATTCTTCAAACATGGAATAAAAAGCACAGTACCGCTGCTGTGTCGCTTTGGGAAAATTTCTTGACCTTTTAAAACAGGACGTCATTTTTTTACAACAATAGTTGTCAATCGGTAATTCGTTGTTTCCATTTAACAAAAAAATATCATCAATTAGTTAATCTTCCGGTGTTACGGATCTTAAGCTGCCACATGCGTTGCAAGAGACGGATTCAAACCTTTTTCCAGGATGCGGTCCGAAATCCGAAGTGTGGTGGTCGTCATCGGAAAGGGTATGAGAACAGTGGGGTCCCCCATGTTTTAAAAATTTTGCTATTTCAAAGTTCCTGGGATGAAATTTGGTGCTTTCTAGCAAAGTAAAAGATCACTTTCTGTCACAAAAAAGACGGCAATGAGAAAAACTTAGCTACGGTAATGGGCTGCTAAACAACATTTCCGCCCCATAATTTTCGCTGGGCGCTAAAGCCACAGTAAAACTGTGTGAAATGATAAGTCCATGCCAAAATGATTCCAAAGAATTGACGGTCGTCTGAATTTGCAATGAATTAGGAAAGTCTTGCACCAAATTGGGAGATTCATCCTTCACTGCCAGTTATAAGGTTGCGTGTTCTGGCTATGTTTTGGCACAGTATTTTCTTCAAAACGATGCATTAAGCAGTAAATTTATCAATAAATTCAGATTCTATGGAAAATTTACACCTTTTTGATGTAAACCTTTGTCAAGTTCAAGTTATATGAACATTTTAACTGAAAGAGGAAAAGTAGACAAAAGGTAAAAAAGGTAACGATACCTGTCCACCTGTTGAATTAAATGTATGACTAAACAATTAGACTGAACGACTGTGTGTTCTGTGGAATCAACGTCTCATGTGGTCCACCCGAGGAATAGGTCAGTCCGTTGCCCAACTAGTCCGATGGGCAACCGAAAATAGGGCCAAATTTAATGCCAGGTAGGAGGAAGCCTGAGTAACAGGAACAAAAAAAAAAAAAAAAAAAAAAACGCACTTTAGAAGGGAATTGTAACCCATGCACATGTTAAACTCATTAGTATAAAACAGCTAAAGTAGAAAAAAAAATTTCTTGACGACCAAAACCAATGCAGGTCTTGGATCTTAAGCCTTCAAGGTGCAATTTTTTCCACCGATAGGCGACCTCGACTCAGCTCGACTTAATCCGCCCTTCATCAAATGTTTTTGGTCCAAAGAATGGTTCCTTTACTCTACATTCGACCAAATAATTGGCCGCCCTATAACACGTATGTAACTTCCGAAACTATTCGGTCTCATGGATGCTCCGCTGACTCATCCTCAAAGTAGATTAGGCTATATAATAATGCAAACACGGCTACTTGAATCACATATTAAAATAGGCATTTTGGTTATTTAGGAGGTTGCGGGCAGGTCATAATTCATTTGGCTCAACGAACAGAGAAGGGTAACCTGCTTAAAAGTTGCATTTCAAGCCTTTGTTGGCAAAGAGCAAAGGGGGCTGTAACCCCTTGGATTCGGTCAGTGTTGCTGTGACTTAAATGACTGCTGCTGTTTTTAGAGTAGGTCGCAATTCATTACAAACAATCTGCTGCTAATGTAAATTCCAAAGGTGAAGTTATTGCCAAAATTCTATATCGTTTTATTTAGTTTTGTTATTATGGTGAATTTCCGGTCATTTTTTCATTTTCTCCTTGACAATAAGTTATTTCTAAGCTAAGTGTATGGTGAAGTGGGGGGGGGGGGGGGGGGAGGCGGTTCACTATCTGACGTTACCAAGTCGGTGAAATGCTTTATTTTTCGGGAATATCACCCATCATGTCAATATATGCATGATTTAAGCAAAAGCTTTAAATTCCACTCTTTTGGAGGAATATGAGTCGTTCTCAAATTGACATTTTGGCGGTTTTTTTATAAACCAACTAGAACGGTTTCTGTTCTTGGCTCTATACGGCAGAACGTCATCAGTAGTGGCCTTTTCACAATGGCGGGATTTGTCATGAGAGTTAGTAATGCAGCTAAGAGCGCATCTAACAAAATATCGTTGTACCTTTCCTCTGTTTCTCCCGACTCCGGGTCTGGGGGACCCTTTATAAAGATAGCAAATCTTTCAGATTTGGTGCGATTTCATTGACAGTTGGATAATCGGGAGACAGACGGTGTAGTTGCTGGTCACCATGCGGTTAGAACTCGGTGCTTATTTAAGCTCGCTTTTAGGTGCCATATTTGGATGAAGGTTGTTTTGAAAACCCGAGTCGTAGTAGTGTTTTATTTTTTTCAAAATGAAGAGGTACGCCCTTTGTTAAGAGGCAATGCCGTTAGTGGCTGCAGAGGCGATCTCTTCAGACCGGTATATTTTCTGGTGAAAAGTTTCTCTGTAATTAAAGGAGTTCCCTTTTTCCAGGAAATAGATTTCGGTGCTGCATATAGTTTAGCGTATTTACGCAAATCCCTTTTCATGAAGTCTTTGAATATGACATGTGGGTATGCAGACTCGGAGTATTGATCGAGGTAAAGATGCTCTTTAGTCTGTGTAAATATTATCAGACCCTGCACAAAGTTCAAAGTGTTTGAAACACACTTTGGCAACAACTCATATTACCTCGTTCTTTGCTTTTCTAATTTTTGTCAATTTCTAATTTTAGACAAGTGGAAAGCAGGAAGAACTTGCTACTTATCAATAACCACAATATGACTGTAGTAGGTAATTAGCCAATGATTTACGGTTCAGTATCTAATACAGTATAAGCAACAAAGAGTGTAACTTACAGAACAACAATATTTTAACCTTCCTTATATCATTGCTTTTATTGCTTTCCGCAAGAGTAACTCCCAACTTCCCTAATAGGTGAATCTATCTATAGTGTCATGCTATGAAGCTGTATTTGGTGCTGTGCACGCAAATACTACAGCATATCTTTGTAGGTATAGATAACTTCCTAGTAGACATGTATAAATGTGTTTGAAACAGCCTAAACTTAGTTGAACCCAATAGCAATGACATAATAAGACATTCTGTTACAGGAACGTACACATGATGCTTAAAACTTCTTTCTTTGAGAACTGAAGATAGGCCATCAATAATTCAGTCCTCAACCAACGTAAATTAGTTTCGTAAGAACAACAAAAACGAAAAGTGGCACTGATTTATCTTTACATTTTGAATACCGTCATTTGTGGAAACTTTGCTATGACATGACATGACGTTGCTCCTTGAAATGAAACATAGATACCCCAGTAGATAAAATGCAATATGGGGTGCAACTGACATCTGAGTTTGTTATATGATCTGTGTCCTCAACTAATCTCTGTTTTCGTTTTGTTCACACTGCGTGAAAAGCAATTTCCAAATACATGGCTGATCTGTTAGCTAACCCCAAATGTAACGTTACCTTAATGTACTTTAATATATCTGTTACTCTCAATCAAAGGTGTTTGTAAAGTGCTTCATTTCCTGTCTAGGGCGATAAGAAATAAACAGGCAGAGAGGAAAAGTGTTATAAAAAGTAAGAAAAAAACTTTCATCATGCTTACAACGGTCGTATTTTCCGCTGTTGGCAAGGTGCCTCCTTTTGCTTTTGGAAATTTAAAATTTGGCTGCCTTTTCGCCTTATGCACCACCGTAGATGCAATCGATTTGTAATTTTCAGCGTCGTATTACTGGACGCCATTCATCACTGCACTCATAAATTCCTTTGTTAGATCTAAGGATCAACATTCGAAAAATGGTCACAATTCGCTTTAAAATTTCTCCATTGTGATGGCCACAAATGCTCATAAGTGTGGCATTTTCAATTTATAGATGTCATGCAAAATGTCAAGGTAAGCCTTATTTAGCTAAAATAAGTCCTAGGGTGGTTATATTAAGATGTTATAGATGGTTCAACTTTACGATGATTTGTACCTTTCTTTCTATTAAGTAAATTCTTAAAAGGCTGTGTTATAAAAATTCAAAATACATGTTTTTCTTAAGTATTAAGACGTTTCCACAACATAACGGTTTTTAATCCTGCAGATTTTGGAAAAACATCCAAAATTTTTTAAAACTTGCAATTCACAACAAAATTCCCGGGGTGGGTTGAAGTACAATTCCGAGTCTTTTTTTCTTGAGGTCATTACTACGCACATGTGAGAAATAATACTTCAACAACATTTAACGATTACATGCGACTCAACTAGGACTTGCTACCGGTAACTAGACTTGCAGCTGGCTACATGACGAGTGAATGTCAATCCTTTACATCTTCTTACTCACCAAGGGCCTACTGAAACAAAAATTTCAACCTTTAATTCAAAATACCGCCCTCTAATATTTAATATTGATGGTGTCACATCAAGAACAACGAAGTCTAAAGGTAAATGTAATGTAAACTACGGAAATCGTTCTCTAAAACCACCTCCTCCCCTCTCTTCTGCTGGTCCATTCGGCTTTCATGCGGCGTTTCGATGTTAAGCAATGAGGGCTGCAATGAAGTGATTATTGTCAAGTACCACCAACAAAGTAAATATCTGTCGCAGGTTAGCGATACAACGCATTACTGCATTTCTACCATAGAAGGCAACTGTATTACCTTAAAATTTCGGTTTGAGGCTCACGTTTAACTTAATGAAACGAAAAGGATTAACCATCACTCAACCTTTGTATCTTTACTCTTTATCTAAAAAAATTGACTCAACTTAAAATGTGCTTGTCATTTTGTTTTTAGACTTCCGATAGTTGTGAACAAATGGCTGTATTTGTATATGCTTGAACTATGAGAAGCGATCATCGTACTATACCCGTGACTACATGGTAATTTTCTGCACATAAGCTGAATATACTCGTATGGCAGGTACAGTGTATAACTGAAGAAAGATTGATTGAGTTTTGCTTTGGTTCTACCCTCCACGGTTGATTAGTTGAAGTGTATATTATGCTCTCATAACCCACTGACCAATTCGCTCGTTGACTGACTACTCTGGAAAACAGCACAAAGCTTTCTTATGAAGTCAAATCTTCATGGAGATGAAAGAGACCCCTGGCACCCTACCTGCAATTTCATGGTCCTACTGGGCCGGATAGTTGTGATCTTAATGTGCAATTAAAGATGAAGAAATACTCTGAAAATGTCCTGAAAATAAGGTTTTTGCCGAGGGTATCGGGCAAGTGAGCTTAAGGATTAACTTCTATTTTATTTGAATTTTTTTCCCCTGTATTTTGGATCATTCCACTTTGCAAATTTGCGAACTCTTTTTGAGCTCTTGGCAATTTTGTAACTATGCAGGTTGCGACAGTAACTGCAAACATTGACGAGAAAGACTTTTGTAACATTCAACAAACGCACGCAGTTAACATTTTTTCTGTGGTTACTGCTTCTCTTGCCATCTCCATGTGCATTATTGAACTTTGGTTTACTATATTTATAAGTGCTTTCCTAAAGACTTATATCACAAATACAGGCTTTCTATCATGGCGAGATTATTCTACTTTAATTTATTGTTTATTTATTTATGTTTTTTTTTTTTTTTTTTTTTTTGTATTTTAAATGTTCACCCAAAATAATTAGTGCTGTTTCACTATTCATAGTAACACACAAATGAATAATCAGATAACCAGAGAAAATTGATAATGCCCGTGAAAGATTTTACAATTACAAATGTCCAATTAAGGCTACTGAACCTTTTTTGAGGTTGAATCGTGGCAAATATGTAGCAGAAGTACGGGTTTAAAGGGACAAAGACCAATCTCGTCATACTGGGAGAATATCTAGGCAATTTGAGTAAGCCTGTCGTTCCTCTGCAAGGTGTGAATTTGTCACCTTGCAAACACCTACTTTAAAATCACAATAGTGTGCAACTATGTGGTAAAAAGCTTTGTGTACTTATCACCAACGTGAAACGTGACGATAAAAGGACCAAAATAAATGTCAGACGAAAATGAGAATTTTAGCAACTTTTGGAAATAAGTATGCACGATAGGGAAACTTAGTCAGGTAAGTCTGACATACGCAGCATCAGCATCAATAATATACGGTAAAATTTTTGTATTTTTGTCATAACATATAAGAGAGTCTCCCTGCTCTGAAAGTAAAAAAGTCTGTTTTCCTGCGATTCATCTTCAATCTTTCAGTCTTCCTCCTCCTTTCTCCCTTTCTGTTCATTACCTTAAAAGTACTCAAAAAGGGAGAAAAATGAAGGAAAAAAAACTTGCTAGACGAGCTGTCCTTACCGGTCGATATTATCAGGGCGCATTTTGCTCCTGAGCCCCTCTTTCGCCGTCATTACTTGTCAAATATCCAGAAGCTAGGACGAACTTTTCGTTAAGAACGGTAGGGTGAGCAATACTTTTTGAACTTGGGGTTTTGAGGTTCACCGAAACCAGATGTGTTTGTGTGTGTGTTTTTGACGCTTTGCTCGTTAACACGATATCTCAAGGAAGAAATGTTCCACAGTTTTAAACTTGTTGTAGAGATCTCCCGTATAAAAAGGAAGGACCCTTTGGTTTTTGCAGGTCGTCTGGGGTAAAAAAAAAAGAAAAAAGTGTTAACAAGACGTTTCAAGATGCGACTCATACACAAATTGCACATTAAGCAATATGACAGCATTTTAGTAAAAGGATTGACCCTATTGTTTTGGTGGAGGTCAAAGGTCATTGGGGCCACCATGTGTCAAACTGGAAAAGTTGCTTACATGATATCTCGAGTTATGTAACTTTAGTTTTATATTTGGTATGAAATGGGAAAGTAGGAAGATAGTCCCTATCAGTTTGATGGAGATCAAAGGTCATTTTGGGTCACCGGGTCAAATTCTGAAATATCTTTTCAACGGATCTATCAGGATAGCAAATTTTGACAAATCTCATATTTGGTTTTTAGTGGGGGTCAAAAATCATCTGTGGTCAAAAAAGGGTCAAAGTCAGAATTCTTAACACGGTATGGTAAGATATTAATCTTGGATTGATTGGGTTGATATCATATTTGTTATGCGAATGCAATATTGTGAGAAGATGGTCCCTATTGTTTTGGTAGAGATTAAAGGTCTATCTGGACTCATGTGGGGTAAAAATCTGAAAACTATTCTGCAAGATGTTCCAAGATTACTGAGTCGATCTAAGGTTTAGTTCATAAATGGGTTACATTGAGAAGATGGTTCTCGAAGGGCAAAATCTGAGGTCACCAGGGGTAACTCTGAAAACCTTGTTCACACAATATTTCGAGGGAGGAAACATGGACAGATTATTTCCTTATATTATCTGTGAGGGTTTTATAAAGAATCCCGCCTTTCAATTTCGATGGAAGTTAAAGATATCCGAGGACACTAAAAGTCTGATGCTGTAAACCTTGTTTGCTGGTATCTCAACATAGGAAAGTGGGTGGATGAATGAAAATAACAGCATTCAATAGTGAAAGTGTTTCTGTTTTAGTTCATTTATTAGAAAAATTTTTGTGTCATATATAATTTTGATACTTTGTAATTGTAAATGTAATTGCTCCTCCATGCAGTTGATTAAAGAAGACGCAATGAAGTCCGTGACTTGGTTTCTGAAAAGAAGTTCAAGCTGTTAAATCATATCTAACCAGTTACTGTCAGCAGTCTCTTAATATTTTTTTTTCATAATGCCCTACATCTAGACCCCAAACCGTAATGTTAACATTGGTTATTTAATAGCTGCGGGGGCCGTTAAACCCTTTGAACCGTTCACATTGGCCTGAAACTTACTGAAATGGAAACAAATGAATTTATTTCTTTTTTCATACTTCTAAGGAGAAAATAAGATCTTTCTGTAAGTGTTATTAAGTTGAAGTTTTTCTATGGGTCAGCTCAATTGGCTGCGATTTGTTTCATTACGAGATTCCTACTTCCAAGAAACTGTGAGCGCGATACCACACTGTTTTCCCAAAACTGCTGTAATAATTTTTTGCACATGACCTCCTGTTTCACACCTTGCTCCATTTTATCTGTTTGCATCTAGCATACACAGATATACTTGAAGATCATGCATATGGTTTTCACTCACAGGAACTACTGTCACAATGAATCTATTGCATAATAGTTGGATACCCACACAATGATTCATTGTTGATCCAAGCTAGCCAGCAGTTAATTCCTCTTTAACCCCTTTTACACTGGCACGATTTTCAACGGGTTCACCCGGGTGCACCCGTTGAATGTCCCAGTATGAAAGGGAACTCGGGTGAAACTAAGGGGAAACACCGACTAAATTTTCCGAACTTTTTACCCTCGAAGGGACCGGAGGGTACATTACCGGGAAGTACTGGGACTTCCCCGTTGAAAACTTAGTGTGAAAGGTCGTCTCGGTGAAACTCCGTGCGAAATGCAGATTTAAATGTTAAAGTCATATTTTGTTTGCGGTCACACACACGTTTTTCGCTGGTAAACTTGTAATTGACTCGTGTGTCATACACAGCGTTCACATAGATCTTTATTTTTACCTTTTCATTGTAATGCCGATCAAATAAATATCTGCATGTGGCTTCATTAAAGGGAGCAAATTTTGCTAAGCAGTGCATTGTGGTGTAGGCTATTCAGTAAAGTCTACGGTGTGCATATGTGTGAATTGCTGTCTAATGCGATTTTAAGTGTTTAACTGTTAAAACAGTTAAAATCAAAGGCGTTTTGCACCTGATTCCAACACAACAAAATGGCTTTTTGACTTTGACAGAAACAGTGTTAAAAATTTGAATTCCGGTGGTTCATGAGGATAAAACTGAAAACTTTGTGTCTTTACATGCAATCTAATGGCATTTATGCTACCTTTCGAAGTTAAATTTGTTTTCAAATTTGCATACTTTAAAGAGAAAACACAAAAGAATATCGATCGGCAAAGGCGAACGGCAGCTTTTCAGATTGCTATTTTTCCTTGGCCACCAAGCGTCATTTTGCTTTAATGCAAACTTTCTAAGCCGAGCGCCCCTTTGTTGGCGCGAAGCGTAGAGAAAGTTTCAAAAAATCATACTCGTCAGATGGCCCGAAATAGCATTTTGCAGACCTACACGAAGAATCTAACGAGTCGCTATCTCCTTAGTCGTTTGCAAAAAAGTGCCCACTCAGAAACTAATTGAAACACACTTTGACCCGAAAATGTTACTTTGCTCGAAAGACTATCTAAGCGGAGTGCCACCATTAGTTGGCTCTCAGCGTAAAGAAAATTTTGAAAAATTGCGACCTTTCAAATAACCGAAAATTGCGTTTTCATACTTGGAAAGAGAATCTCAAAAAATTTTTTGTTTAGCTTTTGCTTGCAATAAAAAAAAATCTGGAACATGCCAAGTGATCAGAATATTACCACATAAAATGTTATACCACTATTATATAAATAGTCTGCTTCTTTTCGGGGAAACTGAACGGAATTGAAAATATGCTAATGATTCTCCATTGTGAATCTTTGCTTATTTCAAGATCCACTGAATTGATTACATTGTCTGTCACTGCTCGAACACCCGACTGTTAATGGTTTGACCCCTCACATCTCTTGCATGATAAATGGCAAACTATTGCTCACCTCACGTGCACCTCCGCTTTCATGACCTGTCACATACGTCTATGCCGGCAGGGGAAGGAGTCTAATGGATGGGCCCCTCCCTTTTAAGAATTCTTATAAAAGTAGATGTCCTCAGGGGCAATCTGTGCCACTAGGGTGTTAAAGAATCGATCTTTCAAGTAAAACTTGGAATGTGACGAAATTTGCCTTAATTTTAAGGAATTAAAAAAAATGCATCACTGAAGGCCTTGCAGAGACAGTCCTTCCCCTTAGAAAATTTTTGAGAAATCGGGTGTCCTTCCATAAAATCTGGTGCTACCTTTTGAAGTAAAATCTGTGTTAGTAAAGTAGGGGTATGATTTTTTAGGATATAATGAAAAATGGAATCCGTGAGGGCGGGGGGGGGGGGGGGCATGGCCAAGTACCTCCCTCCCTTCGTACGCCACTACACAAGGCTCTCACCGAGCCCTAGATAGTCCGAGTTGCTTCAAAAACATCAGAAACGTCAGAGAAATCATCAACACCTCCATTTATATTTCAGTTGACACGAGAGAATTGCAAACACATGAACCTGGAAAAATAGTGAAGGCCTATATATGCGTTTATATTTGGGCGCGAAGCATTTAGTAAGCTTCCGCTATCGGTCTTCATGCTCATCTGTGCAAACGTAAACACTTATAACCGCCCGCATGTTGCGAATTAATCGTTTTTTTTTTTTTTCTTGATGCAATATGAAAGAACTGTATTGGAAGTTCCAACGGTGATTCGCATCTTAATTTAACGGTGAATCAAACGGTCCAAGTCACCGTTGAAAGCAGTGTGAAAGGGGTATTAGAGAAGCTGCCAGCTGGATGACGACTTTCGGATGAATAAAAAATGTAACAATTTGGACGACGTCAAGTAAGAGCCATGCATTTCTACATGTCAATTTTTGAAATACTGCCCTCTGTTAGAAGATCATGAAAGTTATCTTACAGTCCTCAGAACAAGCAAATATGAAGTATATCAAAAGGTAAATAAAATAAAACATAAAAGTGGTATACTCGTGAATAAGTTAATTAAAACTTTTGAGGCTCTTAGCATTAGATACACTTTATTCATTCTCTAGACTGACCATTCAATCACCAACATTTACAGGTAGGATGGGTACGGAGTGCTTCTTCAATATTTATGTGAGATAATTAGTTTGCCCACTGCAAAAATATCTTTTAGCCATAATACATTTTTGTTATAAATGTAGGGACATCACGACTTTTTAAAGTAACAAACAATGCTACATGGCCCTTCGCTGATATTTAGGTCATCAGTCCGATGGGGACTTTTTATTTACATTGATGTCACAATAACTATTAATGCATTAATTGTTATACATCAGCTCATGCGTTCACAGCAGAAGCTCGTAGCCAATGGGGGGGGGGGGGGGTGGGGCTTTCCAATGATGATTTTATTATTCCATAGGAAGTTTCAAGTTCTCATTGACATAATACATTCATCAAAGTTACCTTCCTAACTCCTGCCCCTCCTCTCCGGAGGCCAACCGGTTCTTACTATTTCCGAAAGGGTATCAGTGCTTTTAACATAACATCTGTTAATGGTGACAGTACTAGCAAGCAATGTTTCCGTAAAAGGTAAACGTTCTTTGACTTTAAATAACTATAGAATATATAATTTTAGTGTTATGTCAAAAAAAATTATTCTTGTTTTTACCACACTGAAATCACAAACCACTGTAATCACTGGTTGATACTTTATTCAGAAGTTTCAATGGTTTTACGGTAGACAAAACCTAAGCAGTTCAGTGTGCAAACTACGTAGTGTTGTCTACTATCTTCCTTGTTACACCAATAGTAAAATATTACATAGAAGCTTCCTGAATAGCTGATAGTGGATATGAGTCCGTAATCTAAGTATTTACTTTTTACAAAATGTCAACACGTCAAAATTTGTTTCAAAATATTTGGTGTCACCCTGTGATTTACTCCCAAAGCATTAATCAGGAAGCAATTGTTAAAACACGTTATCTCCCATACACTCTTATAGTTAAATAAGTATAAGGAAATAGCTGACTCGATGATAGTCCAGCAAATGTGACAGAAAGGTGGGATTGCTTGTGAAGTTTAAATAAGCATATTCTTCCCAGAGAATAAGTAACTAGAGCGTCAAGGAAGGAAACGCTTCGACCATAACATTTTCCAGTTGTGGGTTACTCGATTGTTTCCCCTACCCCACTGATAATACTGAGTACCAAGCACAATGGCAGAAAGTTCCATTTTGCAAGTCTTCGGTATGACCAAGCCATGAGTCGAGCCCTAGACCTTCCGACTAAAAGTTTAATGTTTTAACCACTTAACAATGATGAAAGAAATACATAAATAATCATTGAAAGATTAAGCAAAGGCAAAGCTGTAGATGATTGAACCACTTGCTTCGTTTTAAGTATAATAAACGCTTAAAGGCCAAATCGCCTCACTCCATACAGTTCCATTTTTTTACGTACTCCTTTTGCCCCGCGCCCCCTCCACACGCACCTGTCTAAATGCATCCTCATCCGGGTAAAATCTCGGTTTGCGGAGGTGATGGTTTACAATAGGAATTGCACACTCTGCATTCTTTGAATGTGCTGTCAATCAAACAGCTGTGCCAGTGAAGAATTTGTGTAGACTACTATGAAATTTGTAGTTTGGGGTTGACTGTCTTTAAGTTTTCAACAATTGTTCACTACATTCACAGCACATGCGGTAGTGATGGAGAGGCAGCAGATGAACGTTTTGAGGATAATTTTAACGACCCGTTACACTTCGTAATGATAGTCGGCAAAATGCTCCACGGACTGTTTCAGCCACGGTTTTTTTTTTCTTGTTATATTTGCGCATGTCAATATTTTATTTTCCTCCTTTCAAATGTTCTCTCGATATTCACTGAAGGGTTAGTTAAAAGAAGGACATGTTCCTTAAAATCAACTATGTCGACTTCAACTAACCATAACCATAGCTTCTACCGTTTTGTAAAAGGTAGAAGCTATACAGATACACCCAGCTAAACAGATCATTAAGTAAGGTGGCAAGTTGTAATACCATAAGTACATATGATTTCAGTTTTCAGGTAATCTTCGTTTGTCGTTTTAACGCATGGTGAGATATAGGCTACCTTAAGTTATTACTGTTCCATTTCTCAGCTTCACTTGGGTAAACAGATTGACTACTTTTCGGTATATTAAAGGTTCATTTTATGAAGCAAAAATGATTAAGCAATACACCCTCATGTTTTGATAACTGTGGGGAAGAATTATGGAGTCGAGGCTAAAAATGATGATGTTCGTATGCAAAATGATTTTGATACCTTCAATGATGCGATGAACGTTTTGGTTTCTTTCCTCCGTTACTTTTTTGTATTTCTTGCTGAGCATCACACCCAATATACGGAGCGAATTTCTATATAGGAATACCTCCAGTCAAGTCATTTTGGTTATGCTGTTTTTACCTGCATATTAATTACACTGTTTATCAAGAATTGTTGAACGATTCTAACAAACTGTAGGATTAGGTTTTATAATCATAGTCACATGGTCGTCGATTTGGAGGACTGATACATGTTGCCTCATTTTGGGGAAAAGACGCATTCACTTCAAGGGTTTTTTTTTTTTTTTTTTTTTTTTATCAGTGAACTTTTGACGGAGGTGTTGTCTCCTCATCCTCAGATTTTCGGTTGAAGATTGACGCCCATAATATTTACTTATAGTAATATTGTTATGCAATTCGCCTAACAACACAAGATTGTGACAAAATATTTTAAAATGCTGTTTTTAATTTCCATATTGATTCAGTATTATATGCTTGCATGGTGTTGCTGCTGCTCTGTCGCATGACACTGAAACAGTGATTGCATCCCAAACATTTTGCGTTTTTAATACTAGCACTCAACCATCTTAGAACCCAATGATGCCAGTCCGGAATCTTTTACTCAAAATGACGCTCTCCGTCATTATGGTTGCTTTATGTCTTTTGAGCCCCAGCATTAATAAGTTTCATTATTAATGTATTGTAAATTGGGCTAGCGATATCTTCTTTCAATCGTTCTCTAATATTAGTTTTCCACCAATTCGGCACCCAATAAAAGTTATCCGTGTTTAAATGACACTCGTACACTCTAAAAACGTCCGGTTTAAATTGAACCGGAAAAAGGATCAAAATGGGCACTGAGCCAAAAAAGGCTTAAATTTTTTGCTAGTCTCGGTTCAAAATGAACCAAATCTTGTGTGAAACTTGATCCGTTTTCGGTTCATTGCCCATTCGATCCTTTCTTGGTTCAATTTGAACCGGACGTTTTTAGAGTGTACCGGTCAATTTAATATAAACTATCGCCTCTGTAAGTTGGAATTTTAATTTTGTTTAACTCCGAAGTTAAGCAATATACCTACTGCCTCAAGGTTGATAATGTCAAAGTAAATGTATTATTGCGTTTTCTACATGTCGTTTCTTTTACATAGAATTCATGGATGTATGCATACTATACTCCATTATAAGTAAGCGGGGTTTCGCTTTGTGGTCTTATACTGTAACCATGAAAGCATTAGTTCCAACACACTCAACATTTATTGTACTCCCTTATATTTGCTTTATTCAATGAAGGAATTTGATCATTTAATTGCCTCATAGGGGACTTTGATGTTTTCTTTTCTTATATTTAACCTTTAACCCTATTTATTTTGTTTGTTTTGGTTATGTCTGAGTTCATCGTAATGCATAATAAGATAGCGTTTTTGTCGCCTTTGATTTGAAAACGCTCGTAGAGACGGCCTCCGAACCCACTATAATCGCGTGATAACATTTCAAATACCAAGAAATGATGATCAATGCTCTTATCCAAAAAATGGGGTATCTAGGGAATTTTCCAGGTTCAATGCTTCCTTTAAATGGTGCAAATTTACAAACAGTCACTTCACAATCACTATTCATGTGCAATGCCAAGAGGGTGAGCTTACAACAAAGCATAAAACGAAAACAATGAAGATAAGGGTCTAATGGAGTCTTCGACAAAAACAGAGTATGTCAACAATTGTGGGCAAAAGAACCAATGCAAAGCCAGGCAAATCCAGGGTTTCACAAAGAATAGTAGAAACCATTATTGAAGTTAAGTTTATCACGTAAATAAGACTTTAGTGAAACCCTAGTGAAAGAAACTCTGTAACCTACAAAAGGCAAAACCATGATACCTGGCACATTAGTTCTGAGTTGGATACAATTGTCAATCCTTTCATCAAACGCCAGTAACCAAGTCTGAAAATTCAGGAATACCATAATGCATCCTAATAGAATATATAAATAAAAACGTATGCTATGAAATAAATTTGCCGTTCACTTTCATAAAATTCTATAAAATTGATATTTGAAGGGATTAAGTGGATGGCTCCATATTGTCATTTTCTCTTTGTGTTGTCAAAGAGAGCAACAGACAACGCGGTCTTTCGATGATTTCGCACTATCGAAGGAGCAACTTCTCACCATGCTAGTAGACTTACAATCTTCACATTTTGTCAAAACTAACATTTGCTGTGCTTTTTATTACATATAACTGTTTATAACTCATATCTATTGTATGTGTAGGAATTTATCACGTCAGCTTTACGCTTTCATTGAAATGCCTCCTTGTTCAAATATGTTAAACGCTCGGGTACACTGTTAAAAAATTTCTCTGTAAATTTACATAATTTTTATGGCAAATTTTTTTCCAACCAAATAATGTTTTTTTTACAGCCAGACCTGTAATCATGAAAAAACATAAAGGGTTTGTTTTTTCTTTACAGTTTTTGCATGTAAATTAGTTTACAAAAGTCTACTGTAAAATCGAATAACAGAATTGTTCTGTTTTGTTTACCTTAATTTTATGTGAATTTATTGCCTACTGTTTTCATTCCCGACGTTTTAATATTTATTATAATATCGCTTTTTTACCTTTCATATGTTATTACGTAACATACACTTCACCATTACGTAGATCAGGTATTTGCTTACCAACGTAATGTGTCGTTAGGAAGTGGTTTTCAATCAAAACACAATGAGGATGCTTTGTTGTCATATTGTTGTCAAATAAACTGCTATCTCTAGGAACTTTGTAATTGGAAAGTCACTTTTTTTGTACAATATGATAATTGTTTTTAAAATAAATATGACAAAGAATGCAAATACATTGGTTGCAAACATTTCCAGACAAGGTAAACAATAAGTTTATCACTTCCTGATTAAAAAACGCCAAAGAAGATATTATTCAAAGCAACAGCAATCCTTTTGTTAGGAAAATGCCTACAAAATAAGCTCCACCCATTTATGCAAAATGAGATTTACGTCATAAAGTGCTAAATTTACAGACTCTTTCAAGTAAATTTTTGAAACGTTTTTAATTTGCTCCGATCAAGGGCATGAGCGCCTGTGGCGATTAGTTGACATCAATATACCAATTGTCAGTGCTCTGAAATTAGGGCCTTACAATTTCTTTTTACTTAAAAATGTGTGACAAAACACCAGTTGTATGATATTTAAAACTAAGAACGTAATAACTAAGTATGCTTTTATAATAAATGTAAGTTCATTTTCAAATAGGACCATAAATTTGCCAAAAATGTTTTTTTTAACTGAAACTTCGCAGAACGATGCATGTTATATATTGAAAATTTTCTGGCTACTTCTTATTTGTTTGTTTGGGCTTATTTTTGTTTCTTTTTCAGCTTAAAAACAAAATGAATGTTTGTTAAATAACAGTATATTTATGTGAAATCAGAAAAATACAAAATACTGTTAAAATTTCTGTAAATTTACAGAAAAAGTTTTACAAAGCAGTAAAATTTGGTTAAAAAAGCAGACAGAAATGGTTTTTCAAATAAACAGAAAATACATGTTAAACAACCTTTTTTTATTGTAGCAATACAAAGAGTCTGTAAAGATACAGAAAATCTCTGTTAAAAGTAAAATACAAAAAGTTTAAGTTAAAAAAAGTCTGTAAATTTACAGAAATTTTTAACAGTGTAGTATTTTTCATATTTTGGGCTACTAGGTACACCGACGATCACTACGTTTGGAGAGTGTTCAATTCCTGTGCTAGCTTTTTTTGAAATCGAAATCCAACACAATGGGGGCATATTTAAACAAGCTATGACAAATGACTCCCCTGGCAAAAGTGTTGGTCCGTGATAATGTTATACTGTAAAATGTATAGCAGCAGTACAAGAAAGTGAGGCATCAAGTATATCAAAAGTAACAGTAGAATTAATATTAGTTCATATAGGAACTGGTAAAACTGGAAATAATAAGTGCAGGAAGATGTAGGTTTTTAGCTGTTGTAAGTTACAAAAGTTTTGTAGATACTGTTCAACGTTATTATATGCCTCTGCTCATGATAAGCTTACGGCTTAATGGAGGGGCACCCATGGCCTTTTCTCAAGTTGTGATGCACTGCATCGTTTTCCATACTTCGTTGCTAACGCGTAACATCACATACAACGGTATTATTGTGTAACCACCTCCCAAGCAATAAAAGCCATAGCAGCAACAATCATTTCTGTTCTGATTTTCTTACCCTGAAGGAGCATGTTTCTTGGCAAAGGAAATTGCGTAACTTAAAGATTGGTTGCCAAAAAATGACGGATCAAGTTTTCTCTTGGTGGAATTCCCAAATGTTCGGTCAGATTGCTGGAGAAAAATTTGCAGGATTGAAATTTGTATTTCATGGATGAGGATGTACACTAGTCTTTCAAAAACCGTGCTCTGGCACTGGAAGTGTTTACTTTTACAGGAATTAAACAAAATGCGTAAGGGTTATGGTATCCGCCACAATCTAAAACTTGCCTTGCATGTTCCGTCAACAGTAACTTTCGTCAATGAACGGCAGTTCCATTAAAAGTGATCTGGACAGAAATTCTTGACATTCTTTAAAGAAGTATAAGAAAATGGATTTAAAATCCAAAACAATTCTCAAAGATTAAAGACTAGTTCCCCAAACTTATTGTGAAGAAAAACTTTGATAACACAATTTTCGTCTGATTTCTGTCATTGTTTTTTTACATTTATACGGAAAGACTACCATTTTTCTGTAAACCATACTGCTAAAATGCCACGTTTTAATTATGAATATGCTAAGGTACAACTATTTGGTTACACCTTACATAAATTTAAACTATACTTTAGAAAAGATATTGTTATATATAACATTGATTGACCGTTTTGTTCTTTCTTCTTTACCTCAATCAAATGTTTAATTTTTAGTGCAATTTTAAACACATGTCAAAGTTTCAGGCGTACTATATTCAGGATGAAAAGTAACTTTATGTTACAACCTCCTCTGCCTGATTATTTCTTATGTCTTCAGGGAGGAAATGAATCTCACTTCACGGACACTTAGTATGATCACGTTTCACATCTGATTAATTGATGGGCAGCAACGGATACATTATAATACACAAAAAGTTACACTGTGACAATGTTACGCAACATTTAGGGTTAGCTAATAGGCCAAACAAGCATGTGTCAATTGCTTTTCACGGAGTGTGAACACAATGAAAACATAGCTCATTTGAGGGCATATATTATGTAACAAACTCACATACCAGTTACAATCCACACCGTCTTTCATTTACTGAGGAGTCTATGCTGCTCTCTCAAGAAGCAACGTCCCAGCATGTTACCCTAAAACAGTTACAGTTAGAACATCCATGAGGGACTCTTTGGAATGATAAATGTTGTCTACATTCGACGTAAAGTAATTACACAACCTTTAACGTTTTCTCCTCAAATTATCTTATTCAACAAAGACCTAGCATACATTCTATCATTCAACAACTTGGTTTTTTCCTCTACCTACTGATACAGGAAATACTTACCCAAGGTGTTTATAATAAAGCTTAGTACATCAAAATAATACTTGTGTTAAAGATCTATATTGTGTCCAGAAAAGTATGTAAAAGTACACAAAAGCACCTATTTCGTATCAAAAAACACAATTTTCTAGTAAAACAGGGTAACAAAGTTGTCAAAGATAACCCAGAAAAAAGCTAAAGCCAAAAGCACTTCAAAAGGGCTTATACAGGAAGCATTGTATTGTATGTGATTTATTTTATGCCAATCTTATTTTACCAGGTAGTTTTATGTAACTGAGCACCAAGTGAATTCACAGACCTTTCCGTCTTCAAAGATGCCCAGTTAACGTATTAAAAGATTGTTTAGTTGTGCAGAGGTTCAAGATCTTGTGCTTAAACAGGTTGATCTGCCAATAAATTAATGGATTAATTCAATGTGCAATGCAAAAAGCGTCATACGGCAGAACTTATAATTCTTAACCATGGAATGAAAGAACGAATGAAACAGACTACACGAAAAGAAAGAAAACGCTTTAACTTGTTTTAAAACCTTCAACCACATCATCCAGAAATAACACAAACCATTAGCAGTGTTTTGTCTTCTCCAAGCTGGATATTTATTGTACGACATTTTCTCGTAGATCGGTAATGTTACTTCACGTCGAATGTATTTCATCATATTCCTGTCGAGACGGATTGAACAGTTTAGTATATTAATTTTAAAATCAATCTTAAGTATGCGAACTTTTGAAGTGATTCAACCTTTCTGTTAGGCTGAAGGGCAGGCTTGAACAAATTAAGAGGACTTTAAGAGACAATCAACGTTTGGTTAGAAATATTAACCTTTACATGCATCGTTCATGCTAAGTACCTCTGGAATATATCAACTTTGACAACAATAAGTTAGAAATAATGTAGTTCATGAATTTATGGAACATTAAATCCATTTTAAGTGCATGATGTGTAGGTTTCGTCACTTTTAAACTAGTCTAGATCGTGAAATGTATCATCTTTGACGGTACTAAGCTTAAAAGAATACATTTCCTATCATAAGAACTGGTTGCATTACGGTATTTGATCATGGATATTTTTGTTGCTTCACCACGGCTTTTGCTATGATAATTCACCGCGTAGAGGAAGCCGTATTGTCTCTCATTTAAACGTGGAATTTTGAGTCTTGGAAATTGTAAGAGACACTTATTCAATAGCAAATAACAGATTAATTAACTTTTATCACACGTGGAAGATTTGTCAATAATTCTGTTCTTTGTGAACAATAAGTTACAATCGGGATGCCCCCCTATAAATTTAATACTGATCAAATTCCCCATGCCTCATCTTATAAACCTTATACTTTCATCTTATATTCCCTATACTTCATCTTTCCCTACACCTTACCTATAGCTCATCTTCTGTTATGAAATCTAAGCAAGGCTCCCTGACTGTGTAAATGGATTCAATCGTCCCATACCAATTAAACATCGTGTTCTACAGTTTGGTGACCTTTGGTTGGATTTTTATGCTTTACGAAGTGTAAGGTTTTGTGGAAATGGTTAATTTACTCCTAAATATGTATTTATTTGTTTAACAAAGTAAAATGAAGCAGTGAGCTTAACAGCTCCCCGAGCAAGCATACCTTGTTGTCGTTACACATGTGAGAGAGTTGTAAGTACAAGTGATCAAAAGATGGCCGTTTCTCTGGAGATTGTTCCCAGCAATTAAGTGTTATCTGCCAACTGAAAAGATATCCTACTGTAAGGACCTTAATACATATGTTTTATATTTAAGATGGAATGAATATAGGTGCAGAATTTACTAGCAAGTATCATTTTAATTAAACTTCTAATCCTACATATTTTTTTTTCATTCAAAATTCCTAAAAATGCCATGCAATACTTATCTCTCACATGAATTCCGACCATTAACCGACATTTACAAAATCTTGCTTCTGTAATAAGGAATACCTGTTAATTCCCAAATCGCTGAGAGCGTAACATAAACGAGTTTAATCCACTTTTCAAGACAATGTTGTATTGAAGAGGGATTTTTCAGCGGCAATTGAATGAAGGTTTTGGTCACATGACGAAAAAAAAATATTGCCATCCTACACTCAAACAACAATGCATCCCGACCATGAAACGTGAATCCCCACGTTTAGTTATAAAGAAAAACAACATATACACCAATTAGAACTCAATGAATTTAGGTGACATTTTCTTTATCACCAATGAGTTGAATTATTACTTTCAACAGAGCTTGGAATTTGCTAACCTTTACGATCGAAGATTGAACGTCTTGTAACACTCTAAGGGACTTGAAATCTAACATATCTAGAATCTACCTTAAATGTTCTTGCCCAAAATATTTTTAAAGTGTAGGCCTACATAAAACTTTTAATTACAAATTATTAAGGTCAAAAAGTGAGCCCTAATTGTCTTATTCCCATTCTTGTAGCTTATTCCATAGCTGACATCTAATATAAAACAGGGAATATTAGCCTTTAAGGTGATGTGGTATGGTTACCGCGGTTTTTAGGGGGAAACTGCGGTTCAAAACTATAGCACCCGACCCCTACTTCATTACTTCAAATAAGAGCAGTTCGACTAGCATCCTGGTACAAAAGAAACCAAACAAATGGTGGGGCTTGGAGACAATATCCCAAAAATCCTGAAGTAAGTGCTGGCAAAAATATCAAATAAATTGTGGTGCATTGAAGGGCTTGATCTACTTCCAATATTTTAAGACTGCTATAAAATGGTCACCTTCAGAGTTATCTTTACACGCTTGAATTGGTATTGACAATAGTTTTTACAAGGTAGAGCAGGGAATATTTTTTTCTAAATAATAACATTGACGCGCCCACTTTTTAATAATTCATTGTGCAATAATTTTTTATGCCCTTCTTGGGTGTGTTAAACTATCCATAATTTTTCCATTTTCAGTTCCAAATGATTTGTGGTTTGTTTTATTAAAACAGCTATTGTTCAAAAAGGTAAATACAATCACACGTTACGATATAAAAGGAAATGGGCCCTATTCCTGATGTAGTGAAGTTTGTAGAGGACAAGGGAAATTAAAAGTTGTAACATTAGTATGATAAGAATGGTATCACAGAATAATTTGCAATGTATTATGTTTTATTAAAAGAATAACCTTTACCTTTTTAACTTTTCATACCTCAGTTCAAGAAGGTCATGTGAAGATGTGAGTTAGACTACTTTAGATCAATTTCTGAACACTTGCATTGTTTTGCATTGTAAATTTAACATACATTTCAAAGTCTCTCAAAAAGGGTAATAACGTGGAATAGAGACCACCTTCAAAATTTTATTCTTCAAAACCACTTATTTCAATGAATAAATCTTATTTAAGTAACGCTTATTTACTAACATTGCTCCAGGACAATTGTTCGGCATCGAAAGATACTTTTTCTCTCTGATTCCCCTTTCTACGTCACTCCTATCCTTCCCGTCGTAGGGCAGGGCACCTAGGGGAATAATACAAAACTCTGTTAAAATCTGCTGTTCATCAGCTCATACATACCATTATCTGATTATATGGGCTTTAATTGAAACAGATTACAGATTACAAAACATGTGAAATTTTTCGAATTTTAAATTACCGTGGCTAAAGATTTCCCACAAAACTACGCCAAACGACCAAACGTCAACAGAGGGATCAAGTTTCTCGAGAAATAAGTATTCTGGGGGCATCCATTGATACGGCACCATCTGAAATGTCAATGAGTAAAACTAAAATCTGAACAAAACCAAGCGTTGTATTCGTACGCTACCACGTGATCACACATGGATGTACAGCACATACAACTGCATGTACTTTATCTTTACGTGTGATAATTTTTGATGAAGCTGTCAAAGTTCGTTTAAGGTTAATTTTAGTGACGTAAGAACGCGCACGGTATGTATCGCTTTCATGGATGTGACGCAAGAAATTCAAGGGACTCTTTTTAAAGTTAGTTAGATGAGGTAACACGGTCAGTTTCTGACCCGTTTGTTAAAGTAGGCTTTGCTTTCGGTGCATCATATCCTATGATCATCGCATCACTTACAATCGCAGTGGGTTTAATTTAAAATGCCATCCATATGACCCGCCTAGGACCGGCACTCCAAAACTCCCCGCTGCAAGTCGAATGCTCTAACCACTTGACAATGCCGTCGTTCCTCAATGTCTGTTACCAGAAACTGCAAATAGTAAGTACCCCAGCTAAACACACTCATTCTGGGCAAAATCGGTTCCTAATGGATTGGGACTTGACTGGATTCAAGCTAGGCGTCCCGACTGGGATCTGATAAATTATGTCAATGAGTTCTAATAGGGGTCAAATTGGGCATCATAATTAGCAGTGGTGGCGCTCAGGGGAAAAGAGGGGGCATTTTCCCCCAGGTTTTGTCCTTGCCCCCACTTTCACCCCAAATTTGGTCAGGTAGGAGCTGGATTAACCGGGAAAAAAAGTAATTTACCTCTGCAGAGACTTCATTTTTTCATCCAGTCATATGCTAAAGCGGTCGCCCCCTGGAGCCCCACTCACAGGGACGGCGTTGTGGCCTCGGTTTCGTGTTGCGTGTGATACCCACTTTTAATTTCAACCTATCCAAGCTCTAAAAGGCTGAAGCTAGTGTCCAATCGGTTTACCTCCAAGCAAGGGAGTGAAAAATCCTCGATTATAACCATATTGTCGCCTAGTTATCAAGTTATGAAATCTGCAAGTTGGCCTACAACAATTTAACAGCTATTATAAATTCCAATAATTAAGTACGATGTTAATAATTACTTCATTACCCCAATGCAGCCTAATTCGGTCCCGATTTGTGCTTTAATAGTTTAGAGCCAAAGTTTTGCCCAGTTCAACTGACAGAGTTAACTCTTTAATTTTAATAATCGTTGTGCAGTTTAACACAAATTTTCCTGATACGAAAACAGCAACAGTCTCTTGTACGTGAATTAACATTTTTTCTCCCCTGAGCCCAACTTTCTCACATGAGCCTCGATTACAAGGTAACGACAATCCCACAATTGCCCAAATTCCCCACGAAAAGCCCCACGCTTGCTTCAGTCCACATAAGGTGTTTTAAGTTATTTATACAATGCATTTTATACTAAAATCATTTACAGGTCCACGCTTTTATCTAAAGATGAACTGCGTACTCAATTCAGACGTTACCATTACCTTGTCCCACATTATTGCGATAATATCTATAGCATTATCTTTTGACACAAAATCGTAGAGCTTGCATTGACCTGATACATCGATGATTATTTTTTCCGAACGAAGACCAGGATGGAGAAACTGTGGAGGAAAGTTAATTACAGCCAATTAAAATAGAGAATACAAATTACATTTCAAAATTCTTCATTTATTCCTTCTTATTTCCTAATAGCAAAAATTGCTTAAGGGAATAATGCCTTTGTGCAATATTTAAATTTCTCACCTTTTGTGCTGTTAAATATTTCATACCACGTGAAATCTGAAGAGCAATCTTTGGCAAGTTTTCCACAGATCCCTTTTCTGCAACATGAAAGCGTTTCTGGTTGGTGTTACCATATTGGTGAATTTTGCTTGACTGATAATTTTCCTTCAAGTAGTTCCCTAATTTGGTTCCATTAACGAACTCGTAGCATAACAAATTGGGAACTGTTAAAATTAAAAAAAGTTTGATTTTGGAAAATATCGAGTTGTAAATACATTGAAACCTAAAGAAAGCTGTTTTATTATGGATTTAACTTTACTTTCAAAAAGTTTAAGTACCTTTATTACAGCGTCCAAGAAACTGAACGATGCTTACACTCGATGTTAGGGCCGAGAGCATTCGCACCTCATCTGCCTGAAGTGCCGCTAGTCTAGCAGGAGAATCGTCTTCGCCAATTATGATAGTAAATAAAAAACATGAAACATTACTTCTCTATACTCAAATTGTAAAACGATTCAAGGAATGTAATACTAAAGTTATTCATGACCAGAAAGCTTGCGAACGCGGGTGGGGTTGCTTGTTTGCCTGACAAAAACTACCTTTGCAGACAAGGGCCACTTGCGGGGATTCGAGCCTCGCACATCGTTTCTTGCGCATACGGAGCTCGTTAATGGCGTCCACCCACACTCTTCACATTCACATGCTGCATGCGCTCATTCTTGGAAGGGAATGCCGAAGACTTCCTCCCCGGGAACTGTTCTCATCTTGCGATAAGACATTGAGTGTCCGTATTTGCGGAACCGTTATTGTGCTAAGCCAAGGGAAATGTTTCCTCTACGATGACTCCTGTCACGCGGTTACCCGGAGCCCCGCATCCTCCCTCCTGGCAATCACGAGCCACATGATTGCACATTATGAAAGAGAATTCGGATGACTTCCTCACCGCTGATATGACACTGTTTTTAAGTTACGATAAGGCACTAAGTGCCAGTACGTGCTGTGTGAGTGTGTAGAAAACTAAAATCAGTTTCATCCGTACACCTATGGCATTTCTAAGCAAAATGTAAGTAATAAAATTACATACTTTAAATTTAATAATATAAAATTAATCAAATTTAAAATAAACATGAGTTATTTCTACACGGAGAGGTTATAGCTACGAATAGAGAACGTCTGAGAAGATTTTTTTAGTCACTAAAATAGAAATCGATTTATAAATTACCTGACACTGTTTTTACTACTATTTCTGTCCTTTTATGGGTTGAAATCATTTGCGCTCTTCGATAAATAATGAATCCCTTCCCCGGAAGAAGATCTAGTAGATTCAATTTCTCATATGGCACGTCAATGTTAACAAAGTTGGGAGATGTGTTATTTGTATGCTGAAGATCCATGTATGCTACGATAAAATCGATATGTGTTAGTTTTGAAAAGCATGTCTACTGTATAAAAGAAACTAGTTATTACAAAGTTACAAAGCATGAATTTATCATGTGGTTGTTGTATACTGTTAAGTTTTTTTTTTTCAATTGTCTGTTAGTCAAAAAAGAACAATGATAGTTAAGATCATATTCTACAAATATTAATACTTGCAAATATGTTTTCGACCTTAAAATAAAATAAATGGTCCCAGCATTACGAGTGTAATTACCGTAAGATACGCATCTTACCTGAATTTTCCTTATCTGTAGTGTCTTGAAGTTGTGTTGCAAAACTAAAAACAAAGAAATATTTAAATTTATTCACAATAGCCACAAATACCAAGTTACAAGCAAACCTGATAATTTTGTCTTCTTCAGATCATAGAATTAAGTTTTCAGCTTTCCTTTGATGAGATAAATAATCTAAACAATAAACCGTTTCTAATAGCGGTGAGAACTATTTAGCAAACAACCAAGCGGTTACGACATATTTACCGTTACTTTTCTCGATTAAATTTTTGATGTCCATAACTGAATATGCTCATATAACTTATACTACGCTATGTTAAGAAAATCAAGACTCTTTGAGTATTAAGCCATTTTGCGATATACTTACGACTGTGGGTCTCCTTTCTTCCTTCCTATTTTAAGAACAATAAAAAGATTGGCATGAAAACAATAAAGGAAAAACATGAAAAGGTTAGTGCGTTATCAAAGACACATCAAGATGACTTATTGACAGGGAGTCAATGGGTCGATCTGTAAAAGCGATTGCAGTGGTGCATAATGACACTGCTCAAATCGATTCGACAAACTCACTGAACTTGCAAACACGGCTTGAAATTGTCAGGCATGTTTTCATTGGTTCTTCATCATCACGTTTTTTCAATATTTATGCAGAATGCCATTGCAAAGCAAACTTTTTAACTCCTTCCTTGTTTTAAACTGAGGTAGGTCTTATATCTGGAAATATTATGCTTTTATATCTGGTTGCGTTTGATGTGGCCGTATGAAGCCAAATATGAATCCTGACATGGGTATCTTGCTAGGGTGAATCACGTTTTATACGGCTATATCAAGCCAGATATAAACTAAATATAATATCATGCGAGATAAATGTATAAAATTTCATATGGCAATAACATGGCCAATATATCTTTCTAAAAAGATATACTTAATCGAAGTATAAAATTTGATATGGCCATATCAATCCAAACTTAAGTGAATGAACAACCATTCGATATTGTTAATATTCGATAAACATAGCACATTTAGTCAGGTTCACTATGTCAATAAATTATGTTTCGTTGGCAATCATGGTAGATTATGAAACCTATATATATTTTTGGAAAGCTTATAGCATAAGGAAACTAAAAATTAATGTTTACATTTGAACAGATGTTTGTATGGCGGCCATTTTCTGTTTTTCAAAATGGTGACTATAAAATACATATTTTCTTCTGTTTCTGCCCTTAATTACCCTAAACACTTAACTAAACCTATTGTATTTGGTTCTAAATCATAGTAGCTTTGCAAATTTATACATTTTAGAAAGGTTATAGAATAAGAAAACTGAAAGACAATGTTTAAATTTGGAGAAAAGTTTTTATGGCGGCCATGTTGGATTTTCAAAATGACCGCTGTAAAAGAAATATTTTGTACTATTTCTGCCGCCGCTTATTACCCTAACCACTTTATTTAACTTAAATTACTTTCAAAACCATGATAGCTTTATACACTTAATTTTTTTGGAAAGCTGATGGCATTGGAAAACTAAAAATCAATGTTTTAATCTGGAGAGATCCGTTTATGGCGGCCATTTTGGGATTTTCAAATTGACTAAGGTAAAATACTTGCATCATAGAGAATATTACAAAATATGCCATTTATAACCTCTTTTATGATTCTATCCTGGGATTTAGAACAAGTGGCCCTTTGTTAATGTTTTTCTCAGGGCAAAAGATGCATAGCTTCTGCTCTACAGACTCCTTAGACATGCCCAAAGACCAATTGCTCGCTTCGCGATCTTCACTCATGAAGGGTTATGCACTGAAAAGGCACAAGAACAACCCCCATACATACCTCCACCACAATAGTTAATATGTAAAAACAATATATTAACCTTTACGCTTTCGCAACTACAGAAACAATAGGCCGGAATTTGTATAATCCGGTTATATTTCTGGTTTAGAATTATATTTGTAATGAACAGTTTTATTTCCAACAGAGAATGAAACTTACTCTTTCAAATATATTCAATAATTTTGGGTTACGTTTGTTTGCAAATTAGTCAATTAGCTCAATTATTTTATTTAATTAGCACATCACAAGAGGTTATAAAAAATGTAACAGCATACAACTATGAGACTATGATATGAACAGACTCAAATTTAAAATACAGTCACCAGTTTGGGATTTCAAACATTTTAATGTTAGCAAAAATCAGAAACAGTTCAATTGCCTGGCGAGGGACGAGCATACAACTTCTTTTCTAACTGGAATTAATGAATACCCCTACCCCACCTCACAATTTGTGTAGGCTTAACTAATTGTAGACCTGTAGCCCATTTCCCTCATCCCAAATAAGACCAAACCCTTGAAATGACATCTTGACTTTGTATAACCCATTAATTTACGGGACAAAGCTCTGACTCCAACACTGTACAACCAACCGGAGCAGCTGCAAATGTGTAGAATTCTAAAGCTAATCCGGTGCATTTAGTTCACAGTACGACCGAGATCCACCCAAAATGTTCCAATTCATTTGCCCCCCTGTAACTTTATACAGCTACCAAACAGGTGATCAGCAACTTAAACTTAATTGCTTAAACCTTATGACATTAAGAAAGTGTTGATGCTTTCTAAACCCTTAGAATGGTGTCCAAAACATGAGCCTACAATCCATTCTAGTCCTTTAAAAGTTTGAATTCAAGACACTGCACTACCGGTAAGATGGCGAAAACATTTGAAACATCTGAGTGAAATCAGTTCATGTGTCCGGTATTAGTACAATGTTGCTAAACAGGCCTGTGGTGATGCTCTTCTAACAAAATACCCTTTTTCGAAAACAACTTAAAATTGTATAAGAAAAAATCAAGTGGACGGGGATATGCTTTCAGTTTTGGATTGGATATTTTAATTTTTTGGCCGTCAGTTTTTTACTTTTTCTAAACTTTATTGTTGCATTTTACCCCACCCTGGGCCAGTAGCCAGCTTGTTATTCGGGGGGGGGGGGGGAGCAAGCGTTGTGATGGGGGCATAGGCCATAGAACTTTCTCCTAATGCCCGGTGTACTAGTTTCAATTTCCATTTGGTGGAGCAGAAATATTTTGTGGTTGGTTTGCCCGGAATTCCCCGGGAGGGGGGGGGGGGCTATACCGGCCCGTCACCCTCCTCAAAAAGAAATCTGATTATGCCGAGTATGGATTCCTTGTACCTGAAAACATAGACATGGTATATTTTATTAGGTTTTAAGGGTAAGTAGAGGTAGAAATAGGGCAAAATATGTCTTTTTACGGCGGCCATTTTGAAAATACAAAATGGCGGCCATGCAGGTATCAGCGAAAATGTAAACATTGATTTTCAGATTCTCCATGTAATAACAATTCCAAAAATGTTTAGGTTACCTAATCTACCATGATTTCTAACAAAAATACATAGTGAACCTGACTAATTTTTTAGATGATCGATTCAGATGTGAATAATGAGTTTCTCAGAGTTGCTCGATTTCACGGAGTGTTTTGCATTTTAGCCCTTTAGTTTCCAGATGTATTCACTGAGTGCAGTTGCGCTTCTTTAATCTTTGTGTTGGAAGCTAGACTTGTGGGTGGTGTGTCTTGTTTTGAATGTATTCTCTGTTAGACCAATGTATGTTTCTTATTTGTGTTTGTGTGGCGTGTTACAGTTGCTTGGTACACAATGTTGTTCGTTAGACAATTGCCTTCCAGGGGGGAGGTTAGGCATTATATATGGTATAACTTTACCAAGAATATGCACCGGAAGGGGTGTAATAGGAGCTCAAACAATAGGTGTTCAGGAAAACAAGGACCTTTTGTTAATGAAGATTCAGTACATATTTTTGGAGAATAGAATGTCGACCAAAGGTAAATTTCATATACATACATACATACATTTATTATATATATATATATATATATATATATATATATATATATATATATATATATATATATATATATATATATATATATATATATATATATATATATATATATATATATATAAGATGAAAATAAGAAGCCACCGGACGCACGACATATCAAAAGCAATCCATAAAAGTTGATTAAAACGAGAATGTTAGCTGGATCGTTAAAATCTTCAATGCAACAAGATGATAAAACTGAAATAAATCTTTGAAACGGTAAAATGAGTATACATATTGCGCCACGACGTTTCGAAAAGGTAGACTTTTCTTGATCACGTCCACTGAAAAGACTCTCAGAAACCAGCACATGGGATAAGAACGAATACAGGTGAAAAAGCAAATACCGGAAGGTTATCCTAAACGCTATGGCTGACGTCTTTAATATTCATGCCTACTGGATCAAAGGTATTCAGACGGTAAACCCACTTTAGCTCTACTTCTTCTCGAGTTTTCTTGTTATTGCTAATAAGCTTTTCAATTCCAATGAGCTCAAAATTTCTACAGGATTGAAAATGTTTGCCAAGGGGTGTGTTAGTTTTATGTATTTCTTGCCTATGCCCCCGGTGCCTAATCCTCAGCTCCCCGAGTGTCTCTCCCACATACTGTTTTTTACAATCTAAACAATTGACAAGATAAACGAGTCCTTCCGTATCGCAGGTAATGTCGTGAAAAATTCTGAACTTTTGACCTGTAGAATTACTCTGTACCAAATTAGTTTCTTTTATAGCAGTACATGTTACACAGCGATTGGAATGAGTTTTAAAACATCCTTTGCTTGACTCATTAAAAACTTTAGAAGTTTTAGCCTTAGCAAGAAGGGACTTTAAATTAGGAGGTTGTCGGTAAATAACCGCAGGAGGGAGTGGGAAGTTATCCTTAAAAGTCTCCGACATTTGTAAAATGGGGAAATGTTTCTTAATAATCTTGGACAAAGGGGGGAGTCGTGGATTACGAGTAGTGACTAAAGGAGCAAAAAGGTACTTCTGCTTTTGGGCAGCAGACTGGGGGTTAAGGAGGCTGTCATGGGACACTTTATCTGTTTCTTTGATTTTATTACGAACCTTAGCACTAGGGTATCCTCGTTCTCTAAGATTATTTTGAAGCTTGGTCAGGTTCTTATGTAGGTCCCTCTCATCTGAACACATACATTTAATACGAAGTGCCTGTCCATAAGCTATGTTATCTAGGGTATTACGACTATGAAATGAACCATAACGAAGATAGAGATTTTTAAAATTAGGCTTAACAAACAAGTCGGTACTTAGGAGACCTTCCCCAGTACGCTAAAATCTAAAATTTTAAGTTGCAATTAAATCTGTCTTACCCTTCTTGTCTGAATACAAGAAACCAACGACAAACACCATCGCAATAATAACAACACCTTCAACACAACAGATGACGATTAGTGCCGCTGATGATCTATCTAAAATGTTAAAATAAAGAATGGTCATAAAACTTTTACATCTAACCATTGCACGGACTTTATCTGAAATTCACTGTGACTTTCAATCGAAGGAATTACTTCGCACTGATAGGTGTAAGGGAGATTTTCACTCTGGGGACAGGAGAGTTTTGCTCAAAAAATGTAATTCTGCAGAAAGCCTAATCGATTGGCGCGTATCGCACAGAACATTAAAAAAAGAAATCGGAAGCCTCGGACAGTCGAACATGGAATTTCCCAGGCCTATAAGTAAAGTCTAAACAGTCACAATTCTTCCCTTCCTTTACAATCATATTTATATAAATATATATATATATATATATATATATATATATATATATATATATATATATATATATATATATATATATATATATATATATATATATATATATATATATATATATATATATATATATATATATATATATATATATATATATATATATATATATAATAAGGTCGAAATGCTGCGGAGCACTGTTGAAATGTGTAGGTCGAAAAGAGGTAGTAAAAAGTGCTTAAAAGTTTGCGGAAAACTCCACGACGTTTCGGGTATAAACCCTTCATCATGTGGCAAAAACCAAACTGAACAACCAACAGTGACAATTGGACACGACAAACATCAAATCCGAAGCGATCGCTGTAAAAACAGAACCGGACGAAAGTGACTGTCAGAAAACATGAGTGCGAAGGATGAAACACAAATCAAAAAAAGAAAAAGAGCGTCCTGGATGAAAAAATGCACGTAAAAATCGAACATGTTCTTAAAAAAGGGAAAACAAGAGACAAAAACTAGCTCCGGAAAAAAATTGTAAATAAGGCCTACACAGAAAAAACGAGCACGAACGGGTAAGTGTAAAAGGAGTAAAAACTGGTACAAAAAGGGGGTGAATATTACAAACGGTCAATTCTAACGTTAAGCCCGTGTGGAGTGAGAGTACCTAGCCTCATGATCAGTCGGTTTTCAGCACTAAGGCGGTCACGATCGGAGCCTCGGCACATTACAGCTGCCGTAACGGTTAAATGCTGTATTGAACAAGGTGAAGGGGGATTGAAATGTGCAGCCACCGGGTATCCATGGAGATTCTGTTTGATGGACCTAAGGTGCTCGGTGACTCGATCCGCGAGGCGGCGCTTGGTCTCTCCCACATACAACGAGTTACATCTCCCACAAGCTAAAATATACACTACATTTGAGGAAATGCAGGAGAATCTTTGTTTGACAATAAAGCTATTGCCGTTGGGGCCAGAAATGTTGACGAGGTCGTGTTTGCCGACAACTGGACATGTATTACACCTCGGACGGTTACATGGAAAGGTACCAGCCGTGTCGTCGAAAGAAGTTTGTGGGTGGGAAGCCCGAACTAAATGGTTGGCTAAATTTTTCTCAACTCTAAAGGCAGTGATGGGGGGTTCCGGGAAAACATCACGGGTTGAGGGGTCTTGTCGGAGCAACTTTACATTTTTGTGGATAGCGTGTAAAATAGGACGGAATAACGTTAGAATTGACCTTTTGCAATATTCACCCCCTTTTTGTACCAGTTTTTACTCCTTTTACACTTACCCGTTCGTGCTCGTTTTTTTTCTGTGTAGGCTTTATTTACAATTTTTTTCCGGAGCTAGTTTTTGTCTCTTGTTTTCCCTTTTTTAAGAACATGTTCGATTTTTACGTGCATTTTTTCATCCAGGACGCTCTTTTTCTTTTTTTGATTTGTGTTTCATCCTTCGCACTCATGTTTTCTGACAGTCACTTTCGTCCGGTTCTGTTTTTACAGCGATCGCTTCGGATTTGATGTTTGTCGTGTCTAATTGTCACTGTTGGTTGTTCAGTTTGGTTTTTGCCACCTGATGAAGGGTTTATACCCGAAACGTCGTGGAGTTTTCCGCAAACTTTTAAGCACTTTTTACTACCTCTTTTCGACATATATATATATATATATATATATATATATATATATATATATATATATATATATATTTATATATATATATATATATATACATACATATATATATATATATATATATATATATATATATATATATATATATATATATATATATATATATATATATATATATATATATATATATATATATATATATATATATATATATATATATAGGTCGATGCAAAAACATGGTAATACACAGTGCAATATAATTGAACCAAAATTGGAGTTGAACAAAAAATGGAGTTGAACGAAAAATATAAATTACCACGTTTCGGGTTACATACCCTTCAACACGGTAACAGAAAGTCAACTGAAGTCACACAAACGAGGAGTCAAAGTCAAGGAAAAAGCACCAGTCAACAACAAGATTAAAATCATTCAAGCAGTGATTCTAGCTTAGAATTAAGGCCATGGGGGTGAAGAGTGCCAAGTTTAAGGATAAGACGGTTTTCAGTCGTGAGACGATCAATATGGGTTCCTTTACAGGTTAATGCGGCCGTGACCAAAAAGTCTGTAATAGTACAAAGGGAGGGCGGATTAAAATGGGCTGCTACAGGAAAGCCAGACAAGTTAAGTTTAATAGATCGGAGGTGTTCAGTAATTCTATCGGCCAGCCTCCGTTTGGTTTCACCAACATACAGAATTTTCCAGCGTTTACAACTTAAAATGTAAATAACATTGGAAGAAATACAAGTGAAATGATCAGTAACTTTGTTTTTGCATCGACCTATGTTTTCTCCAGTGCATCGCAGTACCTTAGTCCTATATATATATATATATATATATATATATATATATATATATCCGGGCATAACATTGCCCGGAAAATGTTATTCTGACGAAAGACTATCTAAACGTAACGTTACTGTTGATTGTGGAGGAGCTTACAGAAAATTGCAGAAAAATTATTCCCCCTGTGATAGTGGAAAACCATACATTTCCTAGGCCGGTAGGAATATTACAAGCAGTCGCTAATTCGAGCTAACGTTGTTCGCCACTTATTATTTATGAAACTGCAAAGCGATCAGAAAGTTACCAGAAAAACGGTGGGCGTTGTCGTTGTTATGGGACAGTCAAATTCCACTTATCGTCCCCGTCCTTGACCACCTCCCGGAAAGTTAGGGCACCGGCCCTTTTTTACGGGGAAGAGGTGCTTCCGAGATTCAACCCCTAAAATGTGTTCAACCTCCCCCCCCCCCCCCCCACCTCTATACTCCTTTATGCTGTATTTGCGTATACTGAAAAAAAAACTGCCAAAAAACCAACTGCCGTAACTAAATAACTTACTAACTAACTCCCACCTCTGGCCTAATTTTCCGTAGATCACGCAGACTGTTGAGTCATATTTGTTAAAATCTACGGTTCGTCTTCTGTTCAAGTCAAGAAAGGACTCAATGGGTCATGCAAAATAGTAACTTTAACTCTTTACTTGAACCTCACCTTAGAAACGCCACGTACATTGACTACATCTTTATTGACTTTACGTATATGTACAAGTCGACGAACCGTATCGTAACCGGTGCGGAATCACGGTGCCGGCAAAAACGTGGCCTTCCAAGTTTTTCACGATCGACACCATGCAAATTCGAATGCGACACAATCAGAGGCGCAGGAGTGTTACAGGGTGGCGATTGCCCTTTTGCTCTGATAAATAAAACATTCCGATATTTGCTAGCCTTTGTGTGACACCAAGTCGAATGCGACACCGATATCACCGGATACTTGCATTTCGGTTTTTCCAACTTTTTTCATAAAAACCGGAATATTCAATATAAGCATATTTTGAAATGCTTATCGAAAGGAATAGAAATTTTGAGGGCACTGCATGCCGCATATGTCAACCTCTGATGCAGAACTGTTCACAACCTAACTTTGGGAAATTTTCCAAGCGGAATCTGCAGATGAAAAAATAGCGGAAATGTGACACATGTGACAACTGTCAAAGACACTGATCAACTTAACTACATTGCTGTTTTCCTAAGTTTTTTTTTTTTTTCAGGAGTCTCACATTTCCTCTTATATGAGATCTTGATTTTCAAATGACTGTCTGTGGAGTGCAGAGGGCAGCAAAATATGGAAAATATTTTAAATGCCATCTAGGAGCGATTTGGATGCTTAAGATGCGTTATGCAGCAAGAACGATGTTTGTTCGCCTTGCAATCTCAGATTTGCCAACAGAGAGGGCAGATTCTCCAGTTAACCCCAAACGTGCCAAATTTTTCCCAGTTTTCTTTATTTTTGCATTAAACTCCATAATTTAAAATATATATTCCAGAAGGCAATATTTTCGCCGCCGCTCCAAGCGTCGCAAATTCCCCCCCCCCCTTCCCCTTCTATGCCGATTACCATCTAACCTGTGAACTGTTAAGGACATGGTGTGCTTTCCATGTAGTACAAGACACTCGGAATCCAACATTGTCTTCAACTTACAACTTTATACTTTCAAAGAATTGTTTACAAGGCTCAAGTTGCGCACGAACTTATCGCAGACAGTGCATCGGTTTAACACAATTAGAAAAGTAAGAGTTCTTGCTTCCAATGGATAAAAATTTAACAACGCCACTAAACATAACATTAAGTAACCCTCGCTTCATGTGCCGTGATGTACTCAGTTTTGTGAATTAATCATGGCTTACTGAAAACGACATCTACGTCTCCATGGGCCTGTCACATAGGATAATTGTGTCACTATAACTTGGGGACAGATGCCGCTAGTGACATCCATGGGAGCTTTAATAAAATCGAGTTGACGGACTCATCATAAAATGGAAGTTAAAAACGAGTCGTTTTTGGTTCCTTTAGTCAGATGTGCATTTGTGCAGCTATTTCACCCATGACTGTTGGTGAAAAGGACCCTACGGTTGCTTGTGGTCTTTCATAACGTCAAATTCTTTCTTCCACATACAATGCCTCTGCATGACATGAATAGGCATATTAGTTGAATGTATATTGTATGGTATCTTACTTCATTCTTCATCATGGTCCTCAACGTGTCATTTTAAAAGTCATATTACTGTGTTCCCCAAGTCAAATCATTCATTAATGTGTATTAGAAAGCATAAAAAGTTAAGACTAATAGTCCAATTCCCATCTTCATTTCACATTTTTGAGCGGAGGTATAAAGTGTCGAATAATTCAGTCAAATTTAAATGGTACGTTGCGAAATAATTTGTGATATCATTGCTGCACTACTCAAATAACAACTTTTGTATTTCCTTTTCTTTTTCCTGAAAGTTGCTGCACCGTGTACCAAGGAGTGACAGCACACTTACTCTTGTGCGGTGATGAAATTAAATAAACCCTCTCTGTAATATTTTGTGTAATATTCTGTGCAAGCAACCAGGAAGTGTTCAAGGTCATGAAAATGTTTTTTTTTTTTTATTTTAAAGAGAAACAAGACGTATAAAGTGAGTTGTTCAACAAGTAAGTCACAAGGTATTGAACAATGGGCTATTTTCTCTCAAGTGGATAAATTCCAATATTTTATATCTTCGCTCAAGAACGTCTCATGGAGAGGAGAGTTGGACTGTAAGGGTTCATTTTTTCATTCGTTTAATACATTCTTTGGAATATTTTGACTTGAGGTACACTTTAAGGACATGCACAGATCTATTACCTTTTAAAGGAAAGGATGGAAAATACGTAGTCGCTTTATAAGCCGATAACACAAATTGTGAAAGACCAAACAGAGTACACCAAAAGTCTCTGTGATAGACACTACCAAATGAGATAATTTTGTACCAGTAATGTAAAGGATAATGACACACCAAGCAACTCCAAGAAACACTCGAGTGCAGATACTCCAATACCTCCCTTACAAGGAGAATTTTCCAAGCATATACAGGTGTTTTACCTGAGCGCTTTTGGCGAGTTACTGATGTGTGGAAAAAACCTTTGTCAAATACTACGTGAATTAGAGCCTTTTAAACAACAAGCAATCCTAAATGAGCTACTCAAAGAATTAAATGTGCTCTCAAGTTTGTCTGCAATGATTGATTTGATTTTCCCGACAACCTCCTCTGACAAGAAAGTGAGCCACAACTGGATAGATAGTTAGATGGAAAAGGGGCGTGGCCAACTCTACTTAAACCAATTGGTTGGAACCTAGCCTAACCCGACAAACATTCGATATCTACGAACAAGCATAGAATCTAAAAGACTGTCTTGCATTTTCAAGGTTTTAGAGTTGCGAGAAAATGTGCTTACGAGGCAACCCGTCGAGATGCACTGTAATAGCAAATCCCCTCCTTCCCTCAAAGGATAACAAAGGAATATGAATTTGCTACTTGCTACAACATGTAAGCAACAGATTGCGTTTAACTGAAACCAAAGCGGCATTAACCATGGCTGATACAGTAAAATTACCACCTATGAACCCTGATAACACGGGAATGCCTATTGTCTATCTTCTTTTCCGATGATCTCAACCGACTACAAAAGTTCCAAAACCTAAAACCAAGCTTAGAGAGTACCGAAAAAATAATACGGTACAGTGATACTTTCCTTATTGCTCTATTAGGAGAAAGAACATGTAAACCCAATTCGCGCACGACGGGCTGCTACTGATGAAGCTGCGTCAATCTTAGTGAATGAGCAAGACAGTAGTAACCGGTCTAGCTGAACCAACTTTGAAAATATCCACCCCCCTTCAAAAATGAGGAGTCAAATCTTTTGCATGAACTCAAGATTGGTGATTTGGTGATTTTCTAAAAAGACTTGCAAAGTTTACCGACTGTGTGTAACGACAGGTAGTAGCACTGCAAAACAAAAATAAATAAATAAACAAATAAATAAATAAGTAAATAAATAAATTAAACAAAAGGTAATGGCACCGCCAACTCTTCTATTCGACCTTCTTGTTTTGATAAACCTACCCCATTAACACAAGAGAGTAACCTTTCTCATATGATTAAAGTACAGATAATGGCGACTACTAACCAAAATGTTATCCAAGCCGCATGTAAAATAACAATGAAATGATGTCATCTTGAAACAGTGCGTATAACGGCTCACGTTTTCTGTACATAAACCGCTCATAAAAAGGGAGTCTGAAGAAGATTTTGGTCTATCGGGCGGGATCATTTACCATCATTCTGACGCTAAGCGGCTAAGGAAAGGCAGACACTACATTAGATTCATGGCAATCGAGTCCGAGTGTACTTGTGTACTTGTGTCCCCCTCCCATGATGGGAAGCTTTTTCGTTTTTTTAATGTAAGAAGACGTGATTTGGAAATAATCCATGTGATACTTTGTATGCTTGAGGAGACCCACTACTTTGTGTGTTATGAACTATTTTCTATGAATAACCGCATTGAAATCAAATACGTACCCATTGCTTGCAAAAAATGTCTCTCAGGTATATTTACCGTATTTAAGTGGGGAGGAAGTAGCAATATTGTATAAATAAACATAAAAATATCAAAAAATATGAAGGAAACAGTGTTTAGAAGACATATCCCAAGGCCAGTGCCTAGAAATTTGGTGTATGAAAAAATTGAAATAATGCATACCGGTTCAGGAAGGCGCATGACTGTTTAAAGTGGACTTTGGACTGTGAGTCGGATGCCGTAACCACTTGACCGTACAGTCGGTTCGTGGCACAAATGTTTATTACAAGTTGTACCTAAACATTTTCAATTTTGAAATCTCATGCTCTGCAAAATGAGTGTTGTCGCTCTATCATAAACGAGACGTCTGTTTTTTATATTCATCTTGTATTTCCAACTGGAAACCTTCGGTATAGTAAAAGTGACAACTTCCATTATAAATGCAACAGGAAAACCAATTAGCATATTTTATGAACATTTCAAATCGTATGAGTTTTCGAGAAAGAATTAAACGTTTGGAACCAATGGGGGAGGAGGAGGAGAACTTATCGCGGACCTCCACCATCAGCCGGAGCGGTGAAGTGATTTCCAAATACGGATTCCTTATTGCGGGAAACTACCACTTTCCAAGCACTGTAATATGCATCTGAACAACCTTTCTCTTAAGATTCAAAAGTTTGAATTAATGCAAATACTAGAGCAGGAGCTGTGGCAATATAGCCATTGATTTTGGCAAATTTTTAAAGCGTATACGTGCAAATATTTTTCTCCCCCGAAGAAGAATATATATTATCGGACGTTTTGGAAGGTGTACAATGCTTTCAGTTGATACTATGACATCACGCACTCACGCTGAAAGTTGTTTACATCACACAACCTCACCTCCGAATAATATTAGTTCATCCATCAATATGTTGAGGCTAAGGCCGTCAGAGGCGGAAAATTTTCTCCGCCCTACTCACTCCACTCCTTTGTCCATGGAGAGGCAGTTTGCAGTACTCTTCTGTAATTTACGTCATTGCTATCATTTCCGCAACATTCCTCCCGCTCCCGTCTTCATTACTTTTCTTCCCTTCTTCTTTTTCTTCATATTCCTTCTTTTCACCCTCTAAATTCCCTCTTCTTTCCTTTCTTTCCCCTCCTCATTCTTTCTCCCTCTCTAATTTTTCACCCCTATCTATGGGGGTAGGGGTCATGGCCTACTGCCCCCCCCCAGCATACGCCGGTGGTCTTAACTTCAAATGGTTTTCTTCGATTGTCTGCGGTATTGGCAGCAAGACTAGTTTTACTTCAACAGCTTTACATGACTAGCATGGTGGCAGCGAAAAAAAGCACAACATACTCGATTATATCCAGGAAGTAATCTGCAACTGTTCAGTTGATCTAGAGAACTTTTAAGAGTGAGATAGGCATAACTAAATGTATAGAAGACGACATGAACAAGATCATATCCAAACGTATACTGGACCGAAATTGACATGAACATGCGTGTTTCTTTATCTTTCAGATCACTCTTTAAAGATTTAATAACACTGTTTTAGGTAAAGGAGCCAACCATCTTATTTGGTTATGGGTTGCAAGAGAACAACTGCAGGCGTGCTTTAGTCATTGTCACACAGTGGCGGAGCTGCCATATGGCCAGGGGGGCAGTCGCCCCCTCTGACGGACCAAAATCGTCTGTCGGCGCCCTTTTTAGGTTTTTTAACATACTTTACTCTTGCACCATTTTTGGCAAAAGACATAATTTAATAGCTTTGTTTTAAGGCTCAGGTAACAAAGTGCTCAAACAGCCACCAGTAATGTACTATCTGTACTTTATTCTGATGAAAAGGGTAATCTTCTGTAATATATGGAGAGGTTTTTCCGAAACGTATCTTCATGATTTATACGCTCTAATGAATGTCGTCGTTGTGCTAAGTTCATTGCTTCCACACCAAGCGTGATTATAAGCTTTCAAAATACACAGACTGACATTAAATTAACCCTCCCGGCCAATAAAAGATGCAAAGGGCGCAACAATAATTGTAGCGTAAATAGCCCTCTTGTTGTCGGGGATAATTGTCAACATAGACAAAAAAAAGAGTTTACAAAGATACCAAAATAGCTTCCACGACATTTTTCAAAATTATTTGAAAAGAATATTCAGGTTAAAATAAAACTGTTATCATAGTGGCACTGGTTTAAGAGCTTTAATGAGCAGTTTCCATTTTGCTTATCTTTAAGTGACCATTCTCACGGTAAATGGCTATTTCTGACACTGCAAGATAATCCCATGAAAATGCTTATTTCTGTACTTCCGTGGTCTCAAAAGCCAGAAAATTGCATCAAATAAGCTTAAGTTTAGGCTACTTTTATTTATTATGAATTCGGTATCTAGAGAGCCAAGCAGACCTCTTGTCTTGGCTATTTCTTTAAATGTACTTAATTAATGGCTATTTCAGAGTGGTCACATGATGTAAATTACGTCAATTAATGTTTCTTCGTGTACTTATCTTGATTTCCAGATGCCAAAAATGTACACCTAACGGTGATTAATTTCCATAACTTTTTCCCTCTGTAAGATTGCTTGCTATTTAGCTCTAGCAGGTTTAATCTTTATCTTCACAAAGTAGCCCATTATTACATTAAAATCTTAAATCGAGACCTGACAATAACACACAAAATACAATGACTGCCTTCATACTAGAATGTGGAAGAGGGGGATAGAAACATGTGCGTCCGCAGGTAGGGGCAAGGGGGAACTTGCCCTCCCCTGGAAAATAAACAAACCTGAAAAAACGAAGAAAACATAAAGAGAAAACATAAAGAAAACATAAAGAAGAAGACGAAGAAAAACCAGCATCATTATTTCTCGACAGTTCACTCTGTGTTTTCCCTATTTATCACGGTAAATAGGCTTTAGAAATGTAATTTCCAGCGATCTGAGAGGCATTTAGGGCTAAAATTTTCTTGCGCTCCGCGCCAGCTCATGGTGGCGCGGAGCTTTTTCCTCTAAAAGAATTTATTCCCCCTCCCACATTTTCTTCCGCGGAGGCCCATGGATAAAAAATTTAAACATGTTTTAATAGAAAAACTTGCCGAGGAGAAATGTCAAAGTAATCTTCTACCAGGTCCATCAAATGGAAAGTCTGGAAAGCTGAGGCTCAGGGTATTTACTCCTTCGAAGCGCCCCTGCAGACCATTTTTTCCTCCTCTGACCGGAATCCCTAGCTCCGTCACTGTTGTCACAGCCAAGCCCATGACAAAGGAGGGAGCGAGAAAGTTCTCCATTGAAATTGACTAAAAACATTTTTACACATATCCACCCACGGAGGCATCTCCCCTCCAGAATCTTTTCTGGCTACCAGCCTGTACTTAGTACTGTAGGCCGCAATCAGTGGGTTCATCAGCCTTAAATCGTCTTTATTTATTGTCTGCTTGAATTTCAAACCCTCATATTAAGTACAATTGAGAAAATTAATTTACAATTTAGTTTACAACCATCCATGATACAGATTAGCTAGAAAATTCAAAGGTTAAAGGTGATAGACCCCAGTTATGGAGGACTGCAATCACACCATCATTTGCTGTCCGGATTGGTCTATAGCAAAGGTACAAATATACCGCACCAGGTCTCTCTACGGTGAAGCCTCTGCCAGGCTCTTCGTAATGAAGTCACGGCAATTAACTGGGAATTTCCTTGTGAAAAGTCACCACAAAGCTCATTTTTATATGTGTTCTAGTCACGGTGTTTTCCAGCGAAGTCGAAGAAGGATCTGCCTTGTAAAGTCAGTAGACTGACTGCACGGTCACATAGTTGGTGCATAAAACTTGCGGCTGGGAAGTCCGGAATTTGCGTCCTGGTCGGTTCATGCCAAGACCTTACAACTGGAACCTAGCTACTTCTATTGTGCTTGGTGCCAAGCGTAAGCAAAAAAAAAAAAAAAAACGATGGGAAACAAATCATCGAGCCATAAGGGGATAAGCCGTGGTCGGCCCGACATTAACCATTTGGTTTAAAACAGAGCCCTAAAACCTCATCTAGCTAGGTTGTCCTTGCAAGCAAATTTATTTCTCATGTGTTTTACAAAGTGTGTACAATTCAGTAGTGCAAATTGAAGTATATGACATAGTCTACACATGAAGGGCACTAGATAAACAGAGTACACTGTTATCTAAGCTACTGACCATAAAGTGAGAAAGCATATAAATATACAACAAGAATTCAATAGTTAAAACAACAAATAAACAAAGAAGAAGAGGAGAATAGAAGAAAGAGAGAGTAGAGAGAAGGAGACAGGAAGAAAATGGCCTATATGAGGAGAGAGTAAGAATTAGAGTCTAAAAACATAGTGTAGAATCAGGTTACTGATAGTTGTTGAGAAGTTTTTGGTTTACTTTTAAAAGTTTACTTTGAAATGACTTATGAGACTTAGCAGATTTGAAATCGAATGATTAATAGGCTCTGCACATTGCCTAAAAGCAACATTAGAGAATCCACTCCCTTGAAGCTTGGACAAACTTATCCTGTTCTTGCATTCCTTGCTAGCTACACAAAAGACACTAAAACAACATTGTTGAAAATTAAATGGTCCAGTGACCGTTTATTGTTAGCTGCGGTTTTCTGTTGTTGTAAAAGCGGCCAAGGTGTTACGCTATCGGCCATGTCACGACGTCCACTTTCAAGGGGCAGCATTCTCTAATGAACGATTTGAAATGGTCCCCTCTCAAATGCAAAAAAGTGCTGACGCCAACATGCCCTGCCCTTATGCATTGTTTTAGGAGTCTGTCAAGCACAGCGCACAGAAAAATTCATACGCCGAGTCAGAACAGTAGGCGCAAGTTACGCGACAAACTGATTAAATCCATTAATCGAAGCCGTATGCTTCGATTAACTTAATGTATTGTAAAACCAGCGTTAAACATATTCCAAAGTAACCGTACATGCTCTTTGATCCGCCCTTTAGAGAAATGGTCACAAAAGAAAGGCATTTAAATTGCAAGTGTCAAACAAAGCATTGAAAAATGTAGGTTTTACAACCGTTTATAGCAGCATCATGGGTTGCCATGCATTAAAATCGAGCTTTCCTCTTCCTTGTAGTTAGTCGCTACATCATCCAATAATACGACCAATGATTACATTTCCATCTGACTATAATTACATTATACAAATTTATTGCAGGTTCATATCTATCATGTCTCTATAACTATTTTGCAGAGATATCAGATGATGAATTAGACTTGCCCCAATTAAGTCTCTCGAGATATTCCCTCTCCGCAGCGCCGCTGCAAAAAAAAAAAAAAAAAAAAAAAAAAAAAAAAAACTTCCCACTTTCTCCCCTTTTTCAATTATTGTAACGCCAAAACACACTGTGCCAACCAACCCACATCGACTAACACGCCCGGATCGGAATGTCGCACAATGCCGAAGCCGATTGGGTGATAAATTAACTTTCTTGAAATACATTCATCGGAGTTCTCGAATGAATAAAACAGAAGTTAGACAGTTGCATAAGATACAAATTTCTCACGGCAAGACACATTTGTGCGTTGGCCCCTCAGCATGCTCGTGTGTGTGTGAAAAAGTACAGTCTCTAAGACTGACCCTTATTAACAAGTGTTACAGTGCTAGGTCGTGGGAGATGCAGCAAATGTGCGTGAGAAGTAATCTGAAAAGTTACAAAGCAGAAATATGCGATGGAATCACCGTGAAGAGTGCGAACAGCAGTAAGATAACCTGTATGGTAATTGGAAGGAAAACGGGACACACTTGTCGCAAGTCTAATGATGAATTTACTCTTAGACATAATACAAAATTTCAGCGCACAAACGAATAGTAACAACATACCTCGACCTGTCTTGTCCCCAGGTGTTATTGAATGAAATGTGGTGCCTGTTCAAGTATAAATTAGACAAGGCTTTAGAACATGCATTCCATTCAAATTTTATTACATTAGCCAAGCATTTTTGAATTATTTTTATGAAAGGGTGTGAGAGGTCAGAAAAATTGGTGTATACTTTTCCAAATTTAGAAGTCCTCATCACAACTTCCTAACAAGTTTTACACGAAATGTAGTGCTGGGAGTACCCTAATATAGATAAGATAGTTTGCCGCGCGTTCGGCTGCATATGGTCTCTGAACACTTTCGAAAAGAGTTTGAACTATGCCCGGTCAAAATTCCCACTCGGGCCCCAGTTGGGCTAGCTATAATCAGTTGAAACCCAGCTGGTCTTCAGCTGTTAAAACACTATAGTCTTATTTCATGACTGGTTATAGCTTGCGGCCATGGCTCTGAAGCCTACTAAGCTTTGCGCCTTCTATTATGGTTAGCTTTTGAACAATCGAAAACCAGAGTCTTGTACATTAAGGAAGGGATCACGTGACCATGTGTATTTAAGCTCCACCTCTCCATCAACTTAAAAATGGTTACTCATGGTTTTCGTTTACAAATTGACAAGACTATCCGACAAGGCCTTGCATCTTACGAGACTTTCCGCTTCTTACGCGGATGGCCCGGGTTCGATTCCCATGCAGGTCGAGTCGCACCTAAAACTCTAAAACTGGAACCCAATGCCGTTGTGCGTGATGCTCCGCATAAGCATTGGAGTAGGAAAAACTAGCCAGTGAGTCACAAGCGAAAAAAAGCCCGTGGCCGGCTCTACTTGAACTAACAGGTTGGAAACTGTGCCGTAAAACTCCATCTAACTTACTACCTAACTAACTACGGTAACTTACAAGACGTTCATCTTTCCTGATCTCTCTCATGCAGGTCAAAAAACGGAACCCACAAACGCACAGTTTATTGATCTACAATCCTCGACAAAAATACATGGGACAAACCCCGCTCCCCGTATCAATGTTGAAGTTTCAAGACGCCTTGGGCTGCCGCAACATTGAATGGGGGAGTGGGGGGATGGTGTTCCGTTCATTGCTTGTTTTGCTTGTTTTGTCCCATCATTTTTGTCGAGGATTGTCGGAAGCCTGTACAAATGTATATGAAGAAGTTTTCGGTCTTGGGCAACGTAATGGCAGTTGGTGAATAAAATTTGTGCAGTCTGAAAGGATTGATTCGATGACAAATGTCACGGCGTAAGCATTATGAAAACGAAATTGCGGCATGACAAGATTTTAAAAGCGGCTTTTAAATATTTCACGGGGAAGAAATGTAACTTATTACGTATTATGGACTTCTGTCCATATTCGGTCTTTCTAATTAGGACAGGGAAGTGATCAAAGTAAGGTACCCATGGGTGGTTTAACGTCGTTAATTTTGTCATTAACCTATTCAGAAGACCCGTTCCCGCGGTGTACCGAAGGGGGGAGGGGTCACTTTCAAGCGAGAAATATTTTCTGGGGAGGGGGAAGATCAAAAGAACCTTCAGGGGAGAGGGAGAACAGATATCCCAGATGACTTACAGGACAAACGAGGCGTTTTAAATTTTTGAACCCGAACTGCTACAGAAAGCTCCGAAAGTGGGCTTTATAACGCTTAATTTATTCATTATCCCGATGTAGAACTCGTCATTGCTCCCTATTACTATAAGAATATTTAATTAGCGCCACGGTTTACCACTGACCTCACCACGGTTAACCATTGACCTCCACACTATTTCAATGACTGTCGAGGGTTATTCGTGCAAACAGAAGATCTCTCTTTTTTTAGGAAACTTTCATTGTGCAAAAATGGTTAACCGTTTCAATTTCGAGAAATCTTTACGTAAATTATCACGTTCACTACCCCTAATTCTTACATATAATTTCGTCTTTAACTAGATTGTAGTTTGAATCATCATTTAATGTTTATTTATGCGAAAAAAGAGAGAATTTTGTGGTACACCGTTGGGTATATCGTGAAATATGTTACCCCCAACCCCTAACACAAAAAATAAGATGGAAAAAATTCTTTGTTTTTTCCCCATTACAGTACATGGAATTTTTAAAGTAAATTAAATCTCTCACCACCCAGAGTACTTTTGCCCCCTCCCCCTTCCTCATATGAGCTACTTGAGGAAGACAAATCTTTATTCGAGCGCCCATAGCTAATCTGACACGCCAGTATACTGGTAGGACAAATTCAACTTTTTCTTCTTTCCTGTAGCTTGAAAAATAAAAAGACAACCTACTCGTTTCAGAGCATTTAAAACGAAAATTTGGAAACTCCTATACATTTGTACAGGCTTCCGACTGTCGGAAGCCTGTACAAATGTATATGAAGAAGTTTTCGGTCTTGGGCAACGTAATGGCAGTTGGTGAATAAAATTTGTGCAGTCTGAAAGGATTGATTCGATGACAAATGTCAAGGCGTAAGCATTATGAAAAAGAAATTGCGGCATGACAAGATTTAAAAGCGGCTTTTAAATATTTAACGGGGAAGAAATGTAACTTATTACGTATTATGGACTTCTGTCCATATTCGGTCTTTCTAATTAGGACAGGGAAGTGATCAAAGTAAGGTACCCATGGGTGGTTTAACGTCGTTAATTTTGTCATTAACCTATTCAGAAGACCCGTTCCCGCGGTGTACCGAAGGGGGGAGGGGTCACTTTCAAGCAAGAAATATTTTCTGGGGAGGGGGGAAGATCAAAACAACCTTCAGGGGAGAGGGAGAACAGATATCCCAGATGACTTACAGGACAAACGAGGCATTTTAAATTTTTGAACCCGAACTGCTACAGAAAGCTCCGAAAGTGGGCTTTATAACGCTTAATTTATTCATTATCCCGATGTAGAACTCGTCATTGCTCCCTATTACTATAAGAATATTTAATTAGCGCCACGGTTTACCACTGACCTCACCACGGTTAACCATTGACCTCCACACTATTTCAATGACTGTCGAGGGTTAATCGTGCAAACAGAAGATCTCTCTTTTTTTAGGAAACTTTCATTGTGCAAAAATGGTTAACCGTTTCAATTTCGAGAAATCTTTACGTAAATTATCACGTTCACTACCCCTAATTCTTACATATAATTTCGTCTTTAACTAGATTGTAGTTTGAATCATCATTTAATGTTTATTTATGCGAAAAAAGAGAGAATTTTGTGGTACACCGTTGGGTATATCGTGAAATATGTTACCCCCAACCCCTAACACAAAAAATAAGATGGAAAAAATTCTTTGTTTTTTCCCCATTACAGTACATGGAATTTTTAAAGTAAATTAAATCTCTCACCACCCAGAGTACTTTTGCCCCCTCCCCATTCCTCATATGAGCTACTTGAGGAAGACAAATCTTTATTCGAGCGCCCATCGCTAATCTGACACGCCAGTATACTGGTAGAACAAATTCAACTTTTTCTTCTTTCCTGTAGCTTGAAAAATAAAAAGACAACCTACTCGTTTCAGAGCATTTAAAACGAAATTTGGAAACTCCTATACCTTTGTACAGGCTTCCGACAATCCTCGACAAAAATACATGGGACAAACCCCGCTCCCCGTATCAATGTTGAAGTTTCAAGACGCCTTGGGCTGCCGCAACATTGAATGGGGAGTGGGGGATGGTGTTCCGTTCATTGCTTGTTTTGCTTGTTTTGTCCCATCATTTTTGCCGAGGATTGTCGGAAGCCTGTACAAATGTATATGAAGAAGTTTTCGGTCTTGGGCAACGTAATGGCAGTTGGTGAATAAAATTTGTGCAGTCTGAAAGGATTGATTCGATGACAAATGTCACGGCGTAAGCATTATGAAAACGAAATTGCGGCATGACAAGATTTTAAAAGCGGCTTTTAAATATTTCACGGGGAAGAAATGTAACTTATTACGTATTATGGACTTCTGTCCATATTCGGTCTTTCTAATTAGGACAGGGAAGTGATCAAAGTAAGGTAATGGGTGGTTTAACGTCGTTAATTTTGTCATTAACCTATTCAGAAGACCCGTTCCCGCGGTGTACCGAAGGGGGGAGGGGTCACTTTCAAGCGAGAAATATTTCCTGGGGAGGGGGGAAGATCAAAACAACCTTCAGGGGAGAGGGAGAACAGATATCCCAGATGACTTACAGGACAAACGAGGCGTTTTAAATTTTTGAACCCGAACTGCTACAGAAAGCTCCGAAAGTGGGCTTTATAACGCTTAATTTATTCATTATCCCGATGTAGAACTCGTCATTGCTCCCTATTACTATAAGAATATTTAATTAGCGCCACGGTTTACCACTGACCTCACCACGGTTAACCATTGACCTCCACACTATTTCAATGACTGTCGAGGGTTAATCGTGCAAACAGAAGATCTCTCTATTTATAGGAAACTTTCATTGTGCAAAAATGGTTAACCGTTTCAATTTCGAGAAATCTTTACGTAAATTATCACGTTCACTACCCGTAATTCTTACATATAATTTCGTCTTTAACTAGATTGTAGTTTGAACCATCATTTAATGTTTATTTATGCGAAAAAAGAGAGAATTTTGTGGTACACCGTTGGGTATATCGTGAAATATGTTACCCCCAACCCCTAACACAAAAAATAAGATGGAAAAAATTCTTTGTTTTTTCCCATTACAGTACATGGAATTTTTAAAGTAAATTAAATCTCTCACCACCCAGAGTACTTTTGCCCCCTCCCCCTTCCTCATATGAGCTACTTGAGGAAGACAAATCTTTATTCGAGCGCCCATCGCTAATATGACACGCCAGTATACTGGTAGGACAAATTCAACTTTTTCTTCTTTCCTGTAGCTTGAAAAATAAAAAGACAACCTACTCGTTTCAGAGCATTTAAAACGAAATTTGGAAACTCCTATACCTTTGTACAGGCATCCGACAATCCTCGACAAAAATACATGGGACAAACCTCGCTCCCCGTATCAACGTTGAAGTTTCAAGACGCCTTGGGCTGCCGCAACATTGAATGGGGGAGTGGGGTATGGTGTTCCGTTCATTGCTTGTTTTGCTTGTTTTGTCCCATCATTTTTGTCGAGGATATTGTCGGAAGCCTGTACAATGTATATGAAGAAGTTTTCGGTCTTGGGCAACGTAATGGCAGTTGGTGAATAAAATTTGTGCAGTCTGAAAGGATTGATTCGATGACAAATGTCAAGGCGTAAGCATTATGAAAAAGAAATTGCGGCATGACAAGATTTTAAAAGCGGCTTTTAAATATTTCACGGGGAAGAAATGTAACTTATAACGTATTATGGACTTCTGTCCATATTCGGTCTTTCTAATTAGGACAGGGAAGTGATCAAAGTAAGGTACCCATGGGTGGTTTAACGTCGTTAATTTTGTCATTAACCTATTCAGAAGACCCGTTCCCGCGGTGTACCGAAGGGGGGAGGGGTCACTTTCAAGCAAGAAATATTTTCTGGGGAGGGGGGAAGATCAAAACAACCTTCAGGGGAGAGGGAGAACAGATATCCCAGATGACTTACAGGACAAACGAGGCGTTTTAAATTTTTGAACCCGAACTGCTACAGAAAGCTCCGAAAGTGGGCTTTATAACGCTTAATTTATTCATTATCCCGATGTAGAACTCGTCATTGCTCCCTATTACTATAAGAATATTTAATTAGCGCCACGGTTTACCACTGACCTCACCACGGTTAACCATTGACCTCCACACTATTTCAATGACTGTCGAGGGTTAATCGTGCAAATAGAAGGTCTCTCTTTTTTTAGGAAACTTTCATTGGGCAAAAATGGTTAACAGTTTCAATTTCGAGAAATCTTTACGTAAATTATCACGTTCACTACCCCTAATTCTTACATATAATTTCGTCTTTAACTAGATTGTAGTTTGAATCATCATTTAATGTTTATTTATGCGAAAAAAGAGAGAATTTTGTGGTACACCGTTGGGTATATCGTGAAATATGTTACCCCCAACCCCTAACACAAAAAATAAGATGGAAAAAATTCTTTGTTTTTTCCCCATTACAGTACATGGAATTTTTAAAGTAAATTAAATCTCTCACCACCCAGAGTACTTTTGCCCCCTCCCCATTCCTCATATGAGCTACTTGAGGAAGACAAATCTTTATTCGAGCGCCCATCGCTAATCTGACACGCCAGTATACTGGTAGGACAAATTCAACTTTTTCTTCTTTCCTGTAGCTTGAAAAATAAAAAGACAACCTACTCGTTTCAGAGCATTTAAAACGAAATTTGGAAACTCCTATACCTTTGTACAGGCTTCCGGCAATCCTCGACAAAAATACATGGGACAAACCCCGCTCCCCGTATCAATGTTGAAGTTTCAAGACGCCTTGGGCTGCCGCAACATTGAATGGGGGGTGGGATGGAGATCCGTTCATTGCTTGTTTTGCTTGTTTTGTCCCATCATTTTTGCCGAGGATTGTCGGAAGCCTGTACAAATGTATATGAAGAAGTTTTCGGTCTTGGGCAACGTAATGGCAGTTGGTGAATAAAATTTGTGCAGTCTGAAAGGATTGATTCGATGACAAATGTCACGGCGTAAGCATTATGAAAACGAAATTGCGGCATGACAAGATTTTAAAAGCGGCTTTTAAATATTTCACGGGGAAGAAATGTAACTTATTACGTATTATGGACTTCTGTCCATATTCGGTCTTTCTAATTAGGACAGGGAAGTGATCAAAGTAAGGTAATGGGTGGTTTAACGTCGTTAATTTTGTCATTAACCTATTCAGAAGACCCGTTCCCGCGGTGTACCGAAGGGGGGAGGGGTCACTTTCAAGCGAGAAATATTTCCTGGGGGGGGGGGGGGGAGATCAAAACAACCTTCAGGGGAGAGGGAGAACAGATATCCCAGATGACTTACAGGACAAACGAGGCATTTTAAATTTTTGAACCCGAACTGCTACAGAAAGCTCCGAAAGTGGGCTTTATAACGCTTAATTTATTCATTATCCCGATGTAGAACTCGTCATTGCTCCCTATTACTATAAGAATATTTAATTAGCGCCACGGTTTACCACTGACCTCACCACGGTTAACCATTGACCTCCACACTATTTCAATGACTGTCGAGGGTTAATCGTGCAAACAGAAGATCTCTCTTTTTTTAGGAAACTTTCATTGTGCAAAAATGGTTAACCGTTTCAATTTCGAGAAATCTTTACGTAAATTATCACGTTCACTACCCCTAATTCTTACATATAATTTCGTCTTTAACTAGATTGTAGTTTGAATCATCATTTAATGTTTATTTATGCGAAAAAAGAGAGAATTTTGTGGTACACCGTTGGGTATATCGTTAAATATGTTACCCCCAACCCCTAACACAAAAAATAAGATGGAAAAAATTCTTTGTTTTTTCCCCATTACAGTACATGGAATTTTTAAAGTAAATTAAATCTCTCACCACCCAGAGTACTTTTGCCCCCTCCCCTTCCTCATATGAGCTACTTGAGGAAGACAAATCTTTATTCGAGCGCCCATCGCTAATCTGACACGCCAGTATACTGGTAGGACAAATTCAACTTTTTCTTCTTTCCTGTAGCTTGAAAAATAAAAAGACAACCTACTCGTTTCAGAGCATTTAAAACGAAAATTTGGAAACTCCTATACATTTGTACAGGCTTCCGACTGTCGGAAGCCTGTACAAATGTATATGAAGAAGTTTTCGGTCTTGGGCAACGTAATGGCAGTTGGTGAATAAAATTTGTGCAGTCTGAAAGGATTGATTCGATGACAAATGTCAAGGCGTAAGCATTATGAAAAAGAAATTGCGGCATGACAAGATTTAAAAGCGGCTTTTAAATATTTAACGGGGAAGAAATGTAACTTATTACGTATTATGGACTTCTGTCCATATTCGGTCTTTCTAATTAGGACAGGGAAGTGATCAAAGTAAGGTACCCATGGGTGGTTTAACGTCGTTAATTTTGTCATTAACCTATTCAGAAGACCCGTTCCCGCGGTGTACCGAAGGGGGGAGGGGTCACTTTCAAGCAAGAAATATTTTCTGGGGAGGGGGGAAGATCAAAACAACCTTCAGGGGAGAGGGAGAACAGATATCCCAGATGACTTACAGGACAAACGAGGCATTTTAAATTTTTGAACCCGAACTGCTACAGAAAGCTCCGAAAGTGGGCTTTATAACGCTTAATTTATTCATTATCCCGATGTAGAACTCGTCATTGCTCCCTATTACTATAAGAATATTTAATTAGCGCCACGGTTTACCACTGACCTCACCACGGTTAACCATTGACCTCCACACTATTTCAATGACTGTCGAGGGTTAATCGTGCAAACAGAAGATCTCTCTTTTTTTAGGAAACTTTCATTGTGCAAAAATGGTTAACCGTTTCAATTTCGAGAAATCTTTACGTAAATTATCACGTTCACTACCCCTAATTCTTACATATAATTTCGTCTTTAACTAGATTGTAGTTTGAATCATCATTTAATGTTTATTTATGCGAAAAAAGAGAGAATTTTGTGGTACACCGTTGGGTATATCGTTAAATATGTTACCCCCAACCCCTAACACAAAAAATAAGATGGAAAAAATTCTTTGTTTTTTCCCCATTACAGTACATGGAATTTTTAAAGTAAATTAAATCTCTCACCACCCAGAGTACTTTTGCCCCCTCCCCATTCCTCATATGAGCTACTTGAGGAAGACAAATCTTTATTCGAGCGCCCATCGCTAATCTGACACGCCAGTATACTGGTAGGACAAATTCAACTTTTTCTTCTTTCCTGTAGCTTGAAAAATAAAAAGACAACCTACTCGTTTCAGAGCATTTAAAACGAAATTTGGAAACTCCTATACCTTTGTACAGGCTTCCGACAATCCTCGACAAAAATACATGGGACAAACCCCGCTCCCCGTATCAATGTTGAAGTTTCAAGACGCCTTGGGCTGCCGCAACATTGAATGGGGGAGTGGGGGGATGGTGTTCCGTTCATTGCTTGTTTTGCTTGTTTTGTCCCATCATTTTTGCCGAGGATTGTCGGAAGCCTGTACAAATGTATATGAAGAAGTTTTCGGTCTTGGGCAACGTAATGGCAGTTGGTGAATAAAATTTGTGCAGTCTGAAAGGATTGATTCGATGACAAATGTCACGGCGTAAGCATTATGAAAACGAAATTGCGGCATGACAAGATTTTAAAAGCGGCTTTTAAATATTTCACGGGGAAGAAATGTAACTTATTACGTATTATGGACTTCTGTCCATATTCGGTCTTTCTAATTAGGACAGGGAAGTGATCAAAGTAAGGTAATGGGTGGTTTAACGTCGTTAATTTTGTCATTAACCTATTCAGAAGACCCGTTCCCGCGGTGTACCGAAGTCTGGAGGGGTCACTTTCAAGCGAGAAATATTTCCTGGGGAGGGGGGAAGATCAAAACAACCTTCAGGGGAGAGGGAGAACAGATATCCCAGATGACTTACAGGACAAACGAGGCGTTTTAAATTTTTGAACCCGAACTGCTACAGAAAGCTCCGAAAGTGGGCTTTATAACGCTTAATTTATTCATTATCCCGATGTAGAACTCGTCATTGCTCCCTATTACTATAAGAATATTTAATTAGCGCCACGGTTTACCACTGACCTCACCACGGTTAACCATTGACCTCCACACTATTTCAATGACTGTCGAGGGTTAATCGTGCAAACAGAAGATCTCTCTATTTATAGGAAACTTTCATTGTGCAAAAATGGTTAACCGTTTCAATTTCGAGAAATCTTTACGTAAATTATCACGTTCACTACCCGTAATTCTTACATATAATTTCGTCTTTAACTAGATTGTAGTTTGAATCATCATTTAATGTTTATTTATGCGAAAAAAGAGAGAATTTTGTGGTACACCGTTGGGTATATCGTGAAATATGTTACCCCCAACCCCTAACACAAAAAATAAGATGGAAAAAATTCTTTGTTTTTTCCCCATTACAGTACATGGAATTTTTAAAGTAAATTAAATCTCTCACCACCCAGAGTACTTTTGCCCCCTCCCCCTTCCTCATATGAGCTACTTGAGGAAGACAAATCTTTATTCGAGCGCCCATCGCTAATATGACACGCCAGTATACTGGTAGGACAAATTCAACTTTTTCTTCTTTCCTGTAGCTTGAAAAATAAAAAGACAACCTACTCGTTTCAGAGCATTTAAAACGAAATTTGGAAACTCCTATACCTTTGTACAGGCATCCGACAATCCTCGACAAAAATACATGGGACAAACCTCGCTCCCCGTATCAACGTTGAAGTTTCAAGACGCCTTGGGCTGCCGCAACATTGAATGGGGGAGTGGGGTATGGTGTTCCGTTCATTGCTTGTTTTGCTTGTTTTGTCCCATCATTTTTGTCGAGGATATTGTCGGAAGCCTGTACAATGTATATGAAGAAGTTTTCGGTCTTGGGCAACGTAATGGCAGTTGGTGAATAAAATTTGTGCAGTCTGAAAGGATTGATTCGATGACAAATGTCACGGCGTAAGCATTATGAAAAAGAAATTGCGGCATGACAAGATTTTAAAAGCGGCTTTTAAATATTTCACGGGGAAGAAATGTAACTTATAACGTATTATGGACTTCTGTCCATATTCGGTCTTTCTAATTAGGACAGGGAAGTGATCAAAGTAAGGTACCCATGGGTGGTTTAACGTCGTTAATTTTGTCATTAACCTATTCAGAAGACCCGTTCCCGCGGTGTACCGAAGGGGGGAGGGGTCACTTTCAAGCGAGAAATATTTCCTGGGGAGGGGGGAAGATCAAAACAACCTTCAGGGGAGAGGGAGAACAGATATCCCAGATGACTTACAGGACAAACGAGGCGTTTTAAATTTTTGAACCCGAACTGCTACAGAAAGCTCCGAAAGTGGGCTTTATAACGCTTAATTTATTCATTATCCCGATGTAGAACTCGTCATTGCTCCCTATTACTATAAGAATATTTAATTAGCGCCACGGTTTACCACTGACCTCACCACGGTTAACCATTGACCTCCACACTATTTCAATGACTGTCGAGGGTTAATCGTGCAAACAGAAGATCTCTCTATTTATAGGAAACTTTCATTGTGCAAAAATGGTTAACCGTTTCAATTTCGAGAAATCTTTACGTAAATTATCACGTTCACTACCCGTAATTCTTACATATAATTTCGTCTTTAACTAGATTGTAGTTTGAACCATCATTTAATGTTTATTTATGCGAAAAAAGAGAGAATTTTGTGGTACACCGTTGGGTATATCGTGAAATATGTTACCCCCAACCCCTAACACAAAAAATAAGATGGAAAAAATTCTTTGTTTTTTCCCCATTACAGTACATGGAATTTTTAAAGTAAATTAAATCTCTCACCACCCAGAGTACTTTTGCCCCCTCCCCCTTCCTCATATGAGCTACTTAAGGAAGACAAATCTTTATTCGAGCGCCCATCGCTAATATGACACGCCAGTATACTGGTAGGACAAATTCAACTTTTTCTTCTTTCCTGTAGCTTGAAAAATAAAAAGACAACCTACTCGTTTCAGAGCATTTAAAACGAAATTTGGAAACTCCTATACCTTTGTACAGGCTTCCGGCAATCCTCGACAAAAATACATGGGACAAACCCCGCTCCCCGTATCAATGTTGAAGTTTCAAGACGCCTTGGGCTGCCGCAACATTGAATGGGGGAGTGGGGGGATGGTGTTCCGTTCATTGCTTGTTTTGCTTGTTTTGTCCCATCATTTTTGCCGAGGATTGTCGGAAGCCTGTACAAATGTATATGAAGAAGTTTTCGGCCTTGGGCAACGTAATGGCAGTTGGTGAATAAAATTTGTGCAGTCTGAAAGGATTGATTCGATGACAAATGTCACGGCGTAAGCATTATGAAAACGAAATTGCGGCATGACAAGATTTTAAAAGCGGCTTTTAAATATTTCACGGGGAAGAAATGTAACTTATTACGTATTATGGACTTCTGTCCATATTCGGTCTTTCTAATTAGGACAGGGAAGTGATCAAAGTAAGGTAATGGGTGGTTTAACGTCGTTAATTTTGTCATTAACCTATTCAGAAGACCCGTTCCCGCGGTGTACCGAAGGGGGGAGGGGTCACTTTCAAGCGAGAAATATTTCCTGGGGAGGGGGGAAGATCAAAACAACCTTCAGGGGAGAGGGAGAACAGATATCCCAGATGACTTACAGGACAAACGAGGCGTTTTAAATTTTTGAACCCGAACTGCTACAGAAAGCTCCGAAAGTGGGCTTTATAACGCTTAATTTATTCATTATCCCGATGTAGAACTCGTCATTGCTCCCTATTACTATAAGAATATTTAATTAGCGCCACGGTTTACCACTGACCTCACCACGGTTAACCATTGACCTCCACACTATTTCAATGACTGTCGAGGGTTAATCGTGCAAACAGAAGATCTCTCTATTTATAGGAAACTTTCATTGTGCAAAAATGGTTAACCGTTTCAATTTCGAGAAATCTTTACGTAAATTATCACGTTCACTACCCGTAATTCTTACATATAATTTCGTCTTTAACTAGATTGTAGTTTGAACCATCATTTAATGTTTATTTATGCGAAAAAAGAGAGAATTTTGTGGTACACCGTTGGGTATATCGTGAAATATGTTACCCCCAACCCCTAACACAAAAAATAAGATGGAAAAAATTCTTTGTTTTTTCCCCATTACAGTACATGGAATTTTTAAAGTAAATTAAATCTCTCACCACCCAGAGTACTTTTGCCCCCTCCCCTTCCTCATATGAGCTACTTGAGGAAGACAAATCTTTATTCGAGCGCCCATCGCTAATATGACACGCCAGTATACTGGTAGGACAAATTCAACTTTTTCTTCTTTCCTGTAGCTTGAAAAATAAAAAGACAACCTACTCGTTTCAGAGCATTTAAAACGAAATTTGGAAACTCCTATACCTTTGTACAGGCATCCGACAATCCTCGACAAAAATACATGGGACAAACCTCGCTCCCCGTATCAACGTTGAAGTTTCAAGACGCCTTGGGCTGCCGCAACATTGAATGGGGGAGTGGGGTATGGTGTTCCGTTCATTGCTTGTTTTGCTTGTTTTGTCCCATCATTTTTGTCGAGGATATTGTCGGAAGCCTGTACAATGTATATGAAGAAGTTTTCGGTCTTGGGCAACGTAATGGCAGTTGGTGAATAAAATTTGTGCAGTCTGAAAGGATTGATTCGATGACAAATGTCAAGGCGTAAGCATTATGAAAAAGAAATTGCGGCATGACAAGATTTTAAAAGCGGCTTTTAAATATTTCACGGGGAAGAAATGTAACTTATAACGTATTATGGACTTCTGTCCATATTCGGTCTTTCTAATTAGGACAGGGAAGTGATCAAAGTAAGGTACCCATGGGTGGTTTAACGTCGTTAATTTTGTCATTAACCTATTCAGAAGACCCGTTCCCGCGGTGTACCGAAGGGGGGAGGGGTCACTTTCAAGCGAGAAATATTTCCTGGGGAGGGGGGAAGATCAAAACAACCTTCAGGGGAGAGGGAGAACAGATATCCCAGATGACTTACAGGACAAACGAGGCATTTTAAATTTTTGAACCCGAACTGCTACAGAAAGCTCCGAAAGTGGGCTTTATAACGCTTAATTTATTCATTATCCCGATGTAGAACTCGTCATTGCTCCCTATTACTATAAGAATATTTAATTAGCGCCACGGTTTACCACTGACCTCACCACGGTTAACCATTGACCTCCACACTATTTCAATGACTGTCGAGGGTTAATCGTGCAAACAGAAGATCTCTCTTTTTTTAGGAAACTTTCATTGTGCAAAAATGGTTAACAGTTTCAATTTCGAGAAATCTTTACGTAAATTATCACGTTCACTACCCGTAATTCTTACATATAATTTCGTCTTTAACTAGATTGTAGTTTGAATCATCATTTAATGTTTATTTATGCGAAAAAAGAGAGAATTTTGTGGTACACCGTTGGGTATATCGTGAAATATGTTACATCCAACCCCTAACACAAAAAATAAGATGGAAAAAATTCTTTGTTTTTTCCCCATTACAGTACATGGAATTTTTAAAGTAAATTAAATCTCTCACCACCCAGAGTACTTTTGCCCCCTCCCCCTTCCTCATATGAGCTACTTGAGGAAGAAAAATCTTTATTCGAGCGCCCATCGCTAATCTGACACGCCAGTATACTGGTAGGACAAATTCAACCTTTTTCTTCTTTCCTGTAGCTTGAAAAATAAAAAGACAACCTACTCGTTTCAGAGCATTTAAAACGAAAATTTGGAAACTCCTATACCTTTGTACAGGCTTCCGACAATCCTCGACAAAAATACATGGGACAAACCCCGCTCCCGGTATGAATGTTGAAGTTTCAAGACGCCTAGGGCTGCCGCAACATTGAATGGGGGAGTGGGGGGGATGGTGTTCCGTTCATTGCTTGTTTTGCTTGTTTTGTCCCATCATATTTGTCGAGGATTGTAGCCTAGGTCTGAACAAGAGAAACTGCAGGGTACATCTGGTTCGCCTTATTCAGTTGTTAACACAGTTCGTTACTGTGTGCCCTTTTAGTGTAACTAATCTTAGTCTTAATAATTTCTTTGGCTAAGCGTTCATGTTATGAGACTTTGGCCCTCTTAGGCTGGATCATCAATATTAGTAGCTATATAAAGTTTAACGTTAACGACATTGATCAATGATCGCGAACTAATATTGAGCTTAACGTTAGGCTAGTAAACACTACTATGCGGCAGATTTGAGGATACATGTCTCATAGTATTACAATGGATCTATTATACTGACAGTTTGGTACAGCATACATTGTTTACGAATTGAAAAACGTGGTCGTTCGCTGCTCAGTCAGTGGCTATATATAGCATAATGGAAATGTATGTAAGTACATAGGTGTGGGTACATTTCAGTGCTCCCATTGGATACCTCAACTTAATGAGGTAAAGTTTGATAAGGAAGAAAGAGAAGGTCACGTGATCTCTGCCGTAATGTACAAGACTCTGGTTTGGATTGTTCAAAAGATAAACATAATGTACGGCACAATGCTTAGTAAGCTTCAAAGCCGATGTGTGGTGGACGGAAACTGACCAGCGTCTTGAAACAAGACTTTTAAGGCACGGACTTTGGTCAGTTCAAGCTCGGCTTCAGCTGGTAAAGGCTAGCCAAGTTGGGCACCGCGTGGAAACACCTGATAAACATGAATGAGTCCCAGAAGGGGGCCAACAAGTAGCCTAGCAGGATCCCATTTAGGCCCCAGCTGGTTCTGCTGACTGGCTAAGCGGTATCGCGGGGAACATTTTCTTCTAACCAGGGTACACGAAATGTGTGAGATGTTTATCACAATTGCTCAAGGATGTCGTGATAGATTCTTTCCTTTTAATTTAAAATATTCACTTACACTCTTCAAATACAGGTGTTAAATTTAAATTTAAACTAACAAACATCCCAGTTAAATCAATTAGAATTTGAGTTAGTTGAACTAGTAAACTGAACCAGGATTGCGTTGGAGTAAATTGATCATGGTTAAATTTAACCCGAGTATTTTAAAAGTGTAAAATTAACATAAAATAAATGACTAGTGATTGACTCAATGATTTGATTTTTTATCGTTAAGTGAGAGTTATTTGACCCTAGAACAGCAGTTATAACACGTTTGGATCAACGACCATGTTCGATCTACCATAACGCACACTGTGGTATTAGCTTCGATGGCGTCCATTTGATTTTGAACGGGAGAGAGCATTAGATCTATAACTGCTCTCCAATTCTGGTGAGGATTGAGGACTACAGGAGGCCCCGCTAACCCGTATGGTACTTAACACAAATTGTTTCAACATTGAAGGGTCTAAATTACAATGGAATAACATGATGGTTAATATTAAATTTTGTTTTCTATAAATGCTGCTTACTGAATAATTTTCTATTGGCTACAGTGGACCTAACTTCCAGTGTAAGGTACACGGTTTTACTGGTTGGATTCGCGAGAAAAGCAGGTAATTTTTAAAGTTTGAGAAAAAATTTGTGAAAAATTTTATACTTTGAAAACTGGACGTTCATATAGAACCACGACTCGGTCGAAAATACACTTCATCCTGCACTCTTAAAAAGTTGTTTGAAAAAATTCGACAACACTGGTCACGTATGTCAAATACCAAAAATTGGGTAAAATTTTCCCAATATTTGATGTTTATTTGGTTACCCCACAGGCTTGTTATCCAATTAAGTGGTAGAAAACCTCTTGGATAACCCTTTAATCAGCAATAATTGGGTAAACTTTAACCAATTTCAGGTATTTGACATACGTGACCAGTGTTGGTAAGTTTTTTTAACCAACTTTTGTAGAGTGTGTAGGAATTATGCTCCTTTGGGAAAATCCGGAACTGACTCTCCCTGTGTCGCTACAGACTGAGACAATGAGTGGAAAAGAGGCAATTTCGTAAGAAAAAAGGGCCCGCTCTGCCCTTGAACTGTTATAAACTCCGTATTTAAAAAAAAAATGGAGGACGTTTAAGACTATATTACAGATCAAAACACCATAAAACTGAAGATTAAACTTAATGGGCAATTTGGAAAACCAACAAAATACATCCATTTTCCGTTCGGTGACCTATGAGTTCGGGGTTTTAGTGTTAGATCACAAAAATTTAAGGGACAAATGTGGTTAAGTCCCATCCACGCAAAATGTGGAAGACATGTTATCGCGTACCTCAACTCGCTCACATGGAGAGGTATTTAGCACCTACAACTAATAGAAATAAACTCAAATGCTGAATGGGCACACATTGCAAAGCAAATTAACTCATGATTCTGCTTTTAATGTGTGACTTACCATGACTTGTAATGGTGAAAAGCTTTGTGGGTGACATTGTGGTTAAACCTGTACAATTAGAAACACGATGCGTGGAAATCATTAGTTAAAAGGTCATTAGCATTCAAAGATAACAACCTCTGAAATCAACAGAAAATATTTCACTGTTACAAAATACCCAATAAAAAATAAACAAACAAAATACTGTTTGTAAATGATCCGTTCATTTAAGGAATATGTTTTGAATGTCGGTGTGGAACCTTTTGCAGCAAAACTATTAGGCCTATTTGTTGTGGAGTTTCTCTGGAGACAGTTTGGTCCTTCGTTTCTGTTGTGTTAAAGACATCTGCCTAACTCTTCTTTAAATACAAATATTATAGCACTGAATGCTTAAAACAGAGAAATAAGATATTTTGAAGGGTTTTTTTTTTCAAGTTACAGCAAATTCAGTATCATTCTTAAATGAGTTTATCAGGACACTATTATGCTGGAAAACACCGAGTCGAGTATGGATTGATCTCAGAGATGCTATTATTTACAGAAAAGTACTCATTTAAATACGATATACTTCCGACAGTAAGTTTTTGTAGAATTTGATAGTAATGAATGTCGTGAGCACACTCTTCTACAACGCGATCACAAGGAACTATACAATGCATTTAAATTGGAAAAAGCTACTTAAGTTTTATCCCTCTTTGATCAATCTAAAAAAATTAACGCTTAGTGGGATAAAGGGGAATCCCTCCGAATCAGCTAAAATTACAAAAAACCGATTAGCATGTATGTTTTTGGCACAGGTTTAATTTCTTTCTTTGTTGTGCAACTAGGTGATTGTTTCTTTTTGTTTTGATTTTTTTTTTGTTTAGTGTGTGTGTGTGTCGTTCGCAATAGGATGCTCACTTTAAAATAAGTTTGATTACTTAAGTGATTAGAAAGTTATTGAAAATACTTTCACATGAAGAATGTATTTTTGGACAAAAGACTACTTACACCATTAGTTGGGGTGGAGAGTACAGAAAATTTTGAAAATTTCATGTTTCTAAAATAAATCTTTACAGTCTTATTTTAGGTCTAGATTTCCTTTGCAAAAATTAAAAATCAGCAACATGCTAAGTGATCAGAAAAATACCTCATACAATTTGTCAATATTTTTAGATGAAATAGTCTTGCATCTTCTCCGGTAAAACTACACAAAAGAATTGCAAATATATGTTTAAGTTTCTCTATAAATATATGTTAATGTTTCTCTACAGTGGCTCTTGGCTAAATCCAAGATCAAATGATTTGATTTAACGAACTCTCGAATATAAGCGATTTTACTCCAAGCTTCTTTTACATGATAAATGACAAACTATTGCTCACCGCATCTGGCCTCCGCTCCTGCCCCCGTCTCGTGCATCCATGTCGGCCGGGGAAAGAGTTTAACGGAGCCCCTCCCCCTTTGAAAATTTAGAAAAAGGTTGTCTTTTCATGGAATCTGGTGCTACATACGCTACTAAACTAAAGTTACTAAACTACGTACTTATAGGATATAAAAATGTTGTCGTGAGGAGGCATGCGTAGCTCAGTGCTTGGAGATATCGAACTGTTGGTTCCGTTCTTTGTTTAGTTCATGAACTCGACACACGTGCCCTTTTTGTACATTGTCTACAAAGAAGGTGAGCGCAGGGAATTGTGTCATCAGCCCGTTACAACTTCCTTGTAATTTCGTTCTGTGTGACTGACGTGTATAACCTGGCACAAGCCAAGAAAGGAGGACGAAGTCTGAGGTCACTGTAAAAAACCCTGCCCACTCAAAATGAACTCCGTAGACAGTTGGCCCAAAATTTGGACTAAGGTGAGGGATGAGGACTATGGAAAGACTACCTTGGAGGAGCGCCATCATAAGTCGGCGCAGAAGCGTACCGGAAATATTTAACCAAAAGCACATCCCAGATAACCGGAAATCACGTGGAATGTCCGAACCCACCTGAATTCATCTTTTCTGTTTCATTTACAGATCAACTCCCCGTCCCTTACTTTTAAATCTCACTTAAAAAACGTTTTCAAGTTAAGTTCTTTTTACGGTAAAAATATGATTCGGGGTTAAGCGATCACACAGACGCGTTGATAGTGGAAGCTTTGAAAGCGCTATCAACTGCCTATCAAACCTGCTACTATCCACAGGTGCAAAATGACCGCACAGAAGATGTTGATAGAGCTGCTCTCTGACAGAATTCCTTTAGGCTCAGTTAGCATGTTAAAGACGTCAAAGTCTGCTACGAATGGGGTACCTCCCAGTTGCTTTGCTCGGTAATCGCCACTTTACATTATTGTAAACCGAGGCTTTCTGGAACAAAGGATAAGCTGCTTGTCGCACTCCGTTGTTGAGGCAGCATACCATTGGCAGGTTTAGTTATACTTGACAATAAAAGGTCGAAGTTTTTATTTTAAAAAGAAATTAGAACTTAGCAATCAAATATAGTGCCGAACAAGCCCAAACGATACCGTGCTCCAGATTTTTCTTAGGAAGAAACTAATATAATACGGGATAATTTCATTCGATATAATAGGACGCTGCACGCTAAGCACAGCAATGAAATTTTCAAAAACTAAAGAAGAAATATGTAAAACAACAGAGTAGACGTTATTGCAGTTGGTGCCGCAGAGAGTAGTCTGCAAAGTATCACGGACAAACGGCCGGGCCTTAAAAGGGTGTAAAGGCAAGATTGACTGCAGTATGCAGGAGAAGAGGGGAAAACCCTGCCCTCGACGAACCCTATGCTGCAGATGCACTGAAAGATTTGAAGAAAATACTGCAAGTGATACCCACAGGCAGGCGCCTAGCCAGGATTGTGACACGGGAGGGTTTCGGTGTCATGGGGGGGGGGGGTATTTGAGGTATGATATGAGGGAAACGTCTGAGGATAGAGAGAAAAAACCGCTATTTTAGGTGTTTTTTGCATCTGCACGGTTGGGTCATGGACCATGGACCCCCAAAAGCCTCGTCGTAGCTACGTCACTGCTCTTAGGGCAAACAAATTGTTGGGTAAAATTTTATTTGGGATGAAAGCACTGAGTAGACAAAAAAGCTATGGACCATACCCAAGGGAGTGCTTATTCTATTTTTAGTTTCAATGTTACGTATTAATTAATCGACCAAAAATTGGGAAAATTGGATCAGGGCAAAGATCAAACTACCACACACCTGGCCAGAAAGGGATTCAGAGGCCGCCATCGCCATCCCGCAACTAACTGTACTTTTGCAAAACTATATAGATAAAGAAAATTTTGTACCTGTGAAGATTCATTTTTGTATCATGCTTCTTAGCTACTATAAACAAAACTTTTAAACGATTCCAAAGTATTTTAATATTAAACTAACTAAATTGGCTGGTGAAAATTGGAAAGTGCCCTTTTCTTGTTGTACCACACTGGATTCGCCTCTGGCATGCATGACTTACCATGATAAATAACTTTTGTGCAGCTTTGACTTGGTTTGAGCACAATCCTTGCAGGCATAAGATAAAATTACCTCTAAATATTATCCAAAGGTATTAGTAGGTTGATAGTTCCAATGGAAATAGTTATTAGTAAGGATCACTCGTACCAATCTTAAATGTGTCGACGGCCTCTTGATGTAATATGTTCATTGTTCCAAGCTTATTTTAAAGCAACAGTTAATTTTCACGAATTTCTTCATATTACTTTTTCCTTGTACCTTTCAAGAAATTTAAGGACTTAGATATGGCATATGAGAGGTAAAACTTTGAGCAACCTTCCATAAACTGTAGAATTCAGCGAGGAAAATATTGTCTCAGGATCTTCAAAAGTCATTTATGAAATAGGATAAACTACTACACTTATTCAAATCGGGATGGATGCATTTCATGACTTTAATTATGATTTGAAGTATATTTTACAGTCTAAGGTGACTCTTCATTGCTTTTAATCATTTAGAGAAAATACTAATGCTACATCATATAAAAAAGTGATATATTTTAGCAAAAACACCTTCACTTTCCTTTTGAAAAGGATTGTATGTTTTATCTTTTCCCTCCTTCATATCGAAGTTAACATCTGCCCCTGTAACCCACATCTGTGTACAGGCAGCGTGTAACTGTGCTATCAACATCACTAACGGAGGGATGGACGCTTCTGTGGGGCCGGTAATGTTAGTAGAAGGATTGATAGAGGATTGATAGCGCTATCAAAGCTCTCCCTATCATCGCTTCTGTGCGATGGCCCTTGGTAAAGACAGGTTTTACATATGATTACAAGGATTGACATTTGGGGTTAACTGATAGGCCAGTCGAGCATGTGTTAATTGCTTTTCTTGCAGTGTTATCACAATGAGAGCATAGCTCATTTGATCGAACAGATTATGTAACAAACTCAGATATCACTAACACCCCACACCTCCTTTCATGTACTTGGCTGTCCTTGTTGCATTCTTGAGAATCAACGTTTAGGCCTGGCATTAGTAGTGAACCATTGGTATCTATAAAGTTGATTGATCTTACCGTTTTAGTTTTTTTTTAGAGAACGAAAATTAGTTTAGAACCAACCTACTTTGAAAACAAAATTCTTCAGGTGACGGTAAAATAATTAATGGTGGCCCCTTGCCATTGTTGTCACGGGAAATGAACTTGTTTTGGCCAATAGCCTAATGTCTATGGTGCATTCCAAACATAGTTGGTAACTTGGCTGGAGAAGTAGCGTGTAGTTGGTAGAGTAATTTTTAATAGTGTATCTTTCAAATTGTTATTTAAAATTGAAATTTATCACTCAGATCATACCATAAGAAAGATCTGCGGCTTAAAGGCTGCAGTGGTAGATTCTATGTCTTTCAATGTTGTCATCTTATGCAAGATGTTGTCTTCGTACACTGATGGCTTCTTCATTCAATATAAAAAAAAGTGTTCGCATTCACCGAAACTGGGTGTTTAGCACCTAATGAAAAGCTCCTTGCAAATTTAAAACGTAATATATAGATATTTACAAGCTGAGAAAACATAAGGCCTATTACTCATTCGATTCCAAATTGCCACACCTTGTTTTTTGGGAACATCAAATTTTGAAAATGACTCTTTTTTGGAGCAATAAATTTTGATGTTCCACTTGTTGGTTTCACAATTGATATTTTTATTATTAAAATAAATGTGTTGATACAAGTCCCCTTTGGAACTAACTAGTAAAATGCATAGCATGGTGTAACTACAGGGCTATCTTGAAAACATAAGTGATTGAAGATTACCATAATCACTACACTGTGTTAAAAAACCCGTCACTTTTCTTTTGATTTTGTTGATTTATCAACTAAGATCCATTCCTCCGTCAGTCAGTTGGTCGGTAGGTACCTAAAATGAATGTTTAACTCCAATTTAACATCAAGATATCTATAGACAACCAACTAACATCGTAGGTTCTGAGTGGTGTAACATGTAATAATATATAATCCGTCTGTACTTGATCTACGCAAAACGCAAGATGGTTATTATCTAGCAACCGGCATAACCCAGGTTTGCGAGTCGTCGGCGTGTTTACAGTTAAACTAACAGTCTTTATAAATGCGAAATTGTTTCCGGTGTGTTCTAAAGCTCATTAAGGAATTGATTATATTTTAAATTAACAGTTCGTACACATATGGTGAGTCCAATTGAGGTGAACATGTTAATGAACAAGGGGCCGTAACAAATGGTAAATACAACCTGATCAACGTAGTCGATAGGTTGATCCTTATGCCATATTTCTGTGACAAGATATAGATCACTAAAATCTTACATTGTGCTGTTTTATGACTGATATCTACAGTAAAGTATATTTTGAATGAAACTTACTAGAGCAAAGGTAGACTTCACCTGCTGACCGGTCTCCGGTACCCACATCATTCCCTCCCCTGCACGAAAATTCTGCTGTAGTTTCTAGTCCAAGATTTGCTGTTGTTGTATTATCGTTACCATCAATGGGATCGTTACCATTGAAGTATAAGTAGTCTCCTGCGGTCACCTCTGGATTTGCATCACATGTACATGTCAGCATTACGGAGCAACTATTATCCCCAACCGCTCCATTTTTTATTTCTAATACACAGACTGGTGCATCTGCGTAAAAAAGTATGCCAGATGATTAAACTCAGGAGCATTACTTTCATCTCTTTTTGGAACAATGTTATTAAACATGTTTTCAACATAGATCTAAGATACTACTGAATGTAGCTGTCCTAATACAGTAATTGAATTAAATTACGTGAAGAGACGCAATAATGTTGCTTTAACGCAACACCTCCCTAAAAAAGGAAAATGTTTTTTCAATAGTTGTGTGACAAAAAGAAGGGAGGAAATAGTACAGGTAGATCTATATACTACAAATAAAGGAAAATGATTTCATAGAAGATACACACTAAGACCGAACACGGTCGGAAAAGTGAAAAAGAAAAGAAAAACCGGGATCCGCAAAAAGGTGCGCACTTAAAACGGGCGCGAACGGACAGGTGTAAAAAGTGTTAAAACTGGGACAAATTAAGATGGATATAACCAAAGGTCAATTCTAACATTCCGTCTAACAAAGCCGTGTGGAGCGAGAGTACCAAGCCTCATGATAAGTCGGTTTTCAGTACTTATACGGTCACGGTCAGTGCCTCGGCACATCAACGGCTGCCGTAACGGTTAAGTGCTGTATTGAGCAATGTGAAGGGGAGAGGGGGGGGGGGGTTGAAATGTGCAGCCACTGTATATCCATGGAGATTCTGTTTGATGGACCTAAGGTTCTCGGTGACTCGGTCCGCGAGGCGGCGTTTGACTCTTCCACAAACAACCAGTTACAACTCCAACAAGCTAAAATATAAACTACATTAGAGGAAATGCAGGAAAAACGTTTTTTGGAGGTGAAGCTGTTGCCATGAAGCTATTGGACATGTATTACACCCCGGACGGTTACAGGGAAAGGTACCAGGGGCGTCGTTGAAGGGAGTTCGTGGATGGGAAGCCCGAACCATACAGTTTTCTAAATTTTTCTCAACTCTGAAACCAGTAATGGCGGGTTCCGGGAAAATATGACGAGTGTGATGGAATCTACCGTAGTGACTCTACATTTTGTAGATAGCGCGTAAAATAGGACAGCCCGAAGGGTGATATTAAAAAACGAAAGAATTACGTAGATACTTCCTAGATTCCTTTTTCTCCAAGGCTTCCTCTCTGCTAGACCCTTGAATTCTGCGTGGGGCATTAGTGAGGATATATACATACACACACACACATACACACACATATAAATAAATATATATATATATATATATATATATATATATATATATATAGGTAAACAGATTGGAATGATAAAAAGTGCTAAAATTCTGATGGTCATGGCTGCCATCTCATGCAGGGGTTCCGACCGTGATCGTTTTACTGCCGAAAATCGACTGATAGCAAGGCTAGGAACCCTAGCTCCTAACGGGCTGAACGTCAAACTTGGACTGTTATAGACTGTGTTAATTTTTTACAATCACTGCTTGCCGAACTTGGACTTAAATTGATCGTGTTCAATTTTCCTTGCAAAGTCCGTTCATAATGACATCATAATCACCTAGCGTGTATTTATTATTACTTTTAATTTTTATCGCGTCATCGCTGTTAACTTATATTGCACGGTTGCGTCGTTTAGCTGTGTTTAAAATTGCGTCGCGAGGTAGGCAAATATTTTATTATTGCATTTCCTTTGTAAAGAGGTTGTACGCATGGCGTCGGCGCGTTTTGGTTTGGCTTGCTGGATGGATGTTGTCATGGGTAGTGTGTGTGTTACCAGTGAGTTCGCACTACAGGGACTTAGAAACGATTGTAAGGAGTTGAGGACGACATGGCAAGACACAAAACGCGTTGACGTAGGTGCTTGGCCACTGTACGCGCGCCTATCGAGTTGTATCGGCGCGCGTTTGCTGTTTCTTTTGAATGTCGTTTTTTTGATCAGTTATTATTTTGCCGCCTGATGAAGGGTACATACCAGAAACGTTGCGTAGCTTTCTTCCGAATATGAGCACTTTTTATCATTCCAATCTGTTTACCTCTTTACTTTACCAGTGCATATATATTTACAAAAAGAAAGAAACAAGATGGTGACGCTTTCATATATATATATATATATATATATATATATATATATATATATATATATATATATATATATATATATATATATATATATATGAAAGCGTCACCATCTTGTTTCTTTCTTTTTGTAAGTATATATATCTATATATATATATTTGTCGGCATCCCAACATTTTTTCAGTTTCTATATTTAGAAGTCGCAGCGTCACATCTACAATTCCGTATCTACACAAGCTGGGCGGAGCTTAATAGTGACGTAATGATGAAAAACTGTCCTGTCTGGTATTTGAATTAAATTGACCAGTTCTTCCGGCAGACTAATGACCAATGAGGAGGCTGCAAAGGGGGAAATTGGCCACACCTCGAAAACATAGGCCACAGTGTGCACGTGGAACTAGGGCGATGTAATATGTCACGTCCACCAGTAATAGGTGATGGGAAACAGGATGGGCCCTGGGAATCTAGAACAAGAGGAAAGGGCGAGTTGCTCGTAAACAACAAGATGGCGTCTGGTAAAGGTCATGGAAAGTGCACCATACTACATGACACTAGGGCAAAGGTTGCCAATGATAAACGCATATTACAAAATAATTTCAAATTCTCAAATGTATCTGTTCTACCCAGCCCGAATACGAAAAACATGTTTATAACCTCGTGGATTTTTTTCCCAATAATGAGTACCCCCTACCCGTTATGATAGCGGGAATTAACAAGGCTTCCGCTCACAACCGGGACAAACTATTGTCTTACAATACTAAAGTTGAAAATACACGTATTCCACTTGTTTTTTTTTCATTCCTCTAAAACAGAAAATGTACATAAATGTATTCGTTCAGATTTTGCTATTCTTCGGGCAGACAGTTAAATCTGTGAACTTTTGAAGACTCTCCTTTAACTGCGAGACGACAAACCCCAACCTAAAATCCCTCCTCACATCATCCAGGCTTCGTGCAGCTGGAAACAGAGGCGACAAAAAGTGTGGCAAGCCTAGGTGTCAGGTGTGCCCTTTCATTATCACTGACGAAACTTTTACCCCTCCGGGCACTACTTGTAACGTCCCGCCCGCCCTTAAACTGTGACACGGCTAGTGTAGTTTATTCACTGTGCTGCAACGTATGTGAGAAAGGCAACTATGTGGGTCAGACCGGCACCAAATTTAGACTGAGGTTTAACAACCACAAATAAAAAAAAAAAAACTATTCTAGATAAATCAATAAATTATCCTATATCCAAACATTTCACTAGTAACTCAAAAAACTCTTTGTCTAATTTAAGATGTACCCTACTCAATTCTAATTACCCATCTGTCACTCAAAGGTTTAAATCCGAAAGCATATGGATGCTAAAACTGTCAACACATACCCGCGGCCTAGACAAAGACCTTGGTGTTTTGAGCGACTTCCCTTCTGTGGTTTACAGGGACACCGGTACTGTTTAACATTCTCGAGAGGATTTGTATATTTTTTTTTTTTTTTTTTTTTTTTTTTTTTTGTGTTTCAATTTTTTTTTTTTTTAATTTAGGTACCCAAATATGTATTTTATTATGCACTAACGTATTCCCATTAAAACAGTGTGTGAAAACGTAAAGGGGAACGTCAATTTTCCCCCTTACGGTAATTTCCCCCTAACTTTGATATTTTGCCCCAAAATTTCCCCTTATTCCTCAATTAGGTATATATATATATATATAGATATATATATACATATATATATATATAATATATATATATGTGTGCATATATATATATATATATATATATATATATACATATATATATAACCGTAATAGTAAAAATTGATTAATAATGTCAACCAGGCAATGGTAAAGTGCTCAACCATGTGAAGGGAGCTCTAGTATTGAAAAGGTTGCAATAAGTTCTTACAACATAGCTTTACAGAACTGTTTCGTAAGGACCAATAATGTAGGTCCTCACTCCTCAGAAGCCTGAAGTAGAATGATGTCAATAACGTTATATACGTATGTGTTTGCTGCTTTTGAACGTGTCCGTTTTTAAGCACGTGTTCGTTCCGTGTTCGTTGTGAACAGGCACGAACGGTGTACAGCGAGCCAAGATACATTACCTATTAGAATAATTACACAGTAGATGTTTGTTCCTGTGTCTACAAGAGCTTATCAGTTCGTTTCTTTTATTTAGAGTTGCTAAGGAAGGTTTGAGTATAATGAAGAACTTTTCTTCCAGACAGAGATTACAAGTTTTAGATGATGTGGAGTATGCTCGAGCTTTGTTCATGAGTTTCCATTTTACAGAGTGTTCTACATTTGTATCCTTTAGTTTCCAGATGTATTCACTGAGTGCAGTTGCGTTTCTTTTGTCTTTGTGTTTAAAGCTAGACCTGTGCGCGGTGTATCTTGTTTTGAATGTGTTCTCTGTAAGACCAATGTATGTTTCTTCGTTGTGGTTGTCGTGGCGTGTTACAGTTGCTTGGTACACAATGTTGTTCGTGAGGCAGTTGCCTTCCAATGGGCACTCACTTTGCTTTCTGCAATTGCAGTTGCTTCGCGTTGCTGGTTCTACTTCCTGTTTCGCCAGTATGTATTTGTTGTGCGCTGATATAATTTGGTCTATGTCTGCCATGCAGCTGTTACTCAGTTTCACCGTGTTTCTGTTGAGTAAAGTATGTAGTTTGTGCCCAGGTGGGAAGCAGCTGTCCAGGAGGTTGAAGAATTTCTTTCCAATGTTGGTTGTGACACTGTCGCTAAACGGGTGGTAGAACCAGGTTATGTTCCTATTTCGCCTTCGTTTCAGGGCTTCCTTGGAATGACTGGTTCTAGGGGGTTGGCTCTCGTATATTAGGTTGTACCCATAGCCACTTCTTTGTTATGCTTCTTGGTATACGGGCGATGATCTGTTGAATGTGTTTTCGTCGGAAGAAATGTTGGATAGTCTCCTGTTCATGCTTTCTGGAATGTTCTTTATGATAAGTGTGGGGGGGGGGGGGGGGGGTGGTTGCTCTGTTTGTGCACATAAAGAGGGGTGTTGTTTGGTTTCATGTATGGCTTGTATGTGCTTGGGCTAAGATCAAGGGTAAGGTCTAAGAAGTTCACTATTTTTTGTTTGCTTCAATTTCTATTTTAAGATTGTTATTTGAAAATATCTTGCATATTTCTTTCTTTATTTTTTCTGTTTGCCTTGGTGTTGCTTTGCAAACAGCCAAACCGTCGTCTCTGTATAGGCCGACATTCATGTTAATGTGCTGAAGCTGTGATAGGAGGTACAATCCTATTAGTTCACAAGTTTCAGCACCGACGGTTTAGCTGTTTGCAAAGCAACACCAAGGCAAACAGAAAAAATACAGAATGAAATATGCAAGATATTCTCAAATAACAATCTTAAAATAGAAATTGCACTCAGTGAATACATCTGGAAACTAAAGGATACAAATGTAGAACACTCTGTAAAATGGAAACTCATGAACAAAGCTCGAGCATACTCCACCTCATCTAAAACTTGTAATCTCTGTCTGGAAGAAAAGTTCTTCATTATACTCAAACCTTCCTTAGCAACTCTAAATAAAAGAAACGAACTGATAAGCTCTTGTAGACACAGGAACAAACATCTACTGTGTAATTATTCTAATAGGTAATGTATCTTGGCTCGCTGTACACCGTTCGTGCCTGTTCACAACGAACACGGAACAAACACGTGCTTAAAAACGGACACGTTCAAAAGCAGCAAACACATACGTATATAACGTTATTGACTTCATTCTACTTCAGGCTTCTGAGGAGTGAGGACCTACATTATTGGCCCTTACGAAACAGTTCTGTAAAGCTATGTTGTAAGAACTTATTGCAACCTTTTCAATATATATATATATATATATATATATATATATATACATATATATATATATATATATATATATATATATATATATATATATATATATATATATATATATATATATATATATATATATATATATATATATATATATATATATATATATATATATATATATATTATTTTTTATATATATATATATATTATTTATATATATATATATATATATATATATATATATATATATATATATATATATATATATATAATACAGTCATTAACATAGTTCACTGCTGATCAGGAAAGTGCTCAATACGAAGTAGAGCTGGACAAAATAAGTTTATATTTTGGATTAGGTCTCGCTATTTATAGTTTCACGGTGTCATGCTTGCGATCTTCAGGCGAATGACAATTCTAGCGAAACTCTCTCAAGGCTTTTTCTTTTTCCTTGTTCGGTTCAGTGGGTCGTGATGTCTGCACTTGAATACAACTTCGGTTATCCTGTTAAGGAAGTTGGTCTTTTGTGATTGGGCAGTGGTTTTGGCATCTTTTTCTTCCAGGCAGAGATAACATTGTGTGTCACTCCTTTTCTTAGTGTTGACTCGTTTGATGATCGACTAATCTCTTGAGTATTCTCTTTTCCGATTTTTGAGTGTCCAGATAAATTTGGAAAGCTCTATTTCATTTTGGTAGGTTTCGTTTCGGAACGATTTGGTATGGATGTTAAACCGTGTTTTAAATTGTCCTCCACACTTGCCTATGTAGATGTGTTCATCTGTCTCGTGTTAGTTATTTTTTCTTTGTGGGGAGGGGTTTTGGGTCTTGAGCTTTTTGTTGTTGTGGGCCTTGATGATGGTCTTCATATTGCTCATGCAGCTGTAGCTGACTTTTACACAATTTCGATTAAAGATTTTGTGCAGGTTTTGCGTTGACGGAAAGTATTTTGATAATAGCTTGAGGAACTTTCTTCCTACATTACTTTTTACAGTCTTACTGTACGGGGAGGGGGGGGGGGGTTGAACCAGATTATTTTTCGCTTTCGGTTCTTTTGGGGTGTTGGCTGTTGAGGGTACTCCTTGTATTCAAGGTTGATAGTATAACCGCTTGTTTTTTAACCCACAAAGAAAATGTAACAAATGGTGTTTTCAAACCATTACCACATTTTAGCATGAAATGTTTTCAACATATGTTTCATATTTATATCTCCCACTCATTCAATATCCTCTGTTATTAATTATAACGTAGGCAGTCGTTTTGGAACTAACGTGGATGTGAAAATGTAGCATGAAAATTTGAATGTTAATGTTTTTCACTGTCCCAAAGGGCTGATTTATGCCTTTTCTGTGAACTACATCATTTTTCTCTATTTTTTATCGGTGACATCTTTTATCTATTGAGAAACCACCTTTACCTACTCAACTCCGTTTCCTGGTTTTCTAATTCTGCGCAAATTTATCCCAAGGCATGTGTAGGCAAATGTGGGCACATTACCAAAACACTTGGCCCCGTATGCCTGTCCAGTGCTTGAACAGTGTTTCTTTCTTCCTAAATTTTCCCCACCTTGTACTTCTAGCATTGTATTGATATCAACTGAAAGAGGTAATTGTGTGCACAGTTAATATTACCGAATCGCAATATGTCCTGCTCCGTATGTGGGAAGGGTATTTCTAATTCTGCACAATAAAACAACCAAGTTCCAACAATTCAGCCAACGATGGCGTAAGTTTATGAACTAAAACTCTCAGAGATTGTTTTCACAAATTCTCTACGACTTAAATAATGCGCTTAAATAGTACATTGAGTGAAACTGCTAGCAAATATTGTTGTGATTGGTTACCCTTATGGATCGCTGTCTAGTCTTTCAGCTGTGTGGAATTTTGCTAACCAAACAAAATTTCAAAATTCTTATTCAACGGTAATTGACATGGAATTAATGTTACTTCTCACTTGGAAGACCTTTGCAATGTCTGTTGATTCTGGTAAAAAATCAGCTGAAAAAGGAAGACTGAAGGTCTGGAACAAATGGTAATTACTAATTCACTCCTAAACTCTGATTACCCGTGTAATTGATACCATATGTATTTTCAATAAATGCTAGAATGGTAATTTACTACTTGCACTCACATTTAATTACCACTTGCCTTTTAAGCAAAGATGATATGTGTCACCATGCAACATAATATTACTTACACAGTACGTTGAACGATACTTCACTGCGAATATCAGTAGAACCTGTTATACTCTCAAGGGTGTAGCCTTCGACTTGACATATCAAGGGGGAGTAATTTCTATCCGGTGTGAAGGTTACACTCCTCGAATAGTCGTATGTTCCGTATGGCCCTGAGGAGCTTTCATCAGTGACCTGGCTACCAGGAACGCCTTTATTCCACTCCAGCAATAGGCTGTTAGGATATCCACCATTGCCAGTGCAGGTACACTGACAATCAGTTGTCTCCAATACTTCTATAGCCCCATCAACAAAGTTATCGCATGGACTTATGCAATCAATGGTGACTGGTTCCACTTTAGCTGAAACGATAAACAGTAAATAGTTTTTAAAAGTTCTACAGAGTGTATTTATCAAATTGTGTCAAGTTCAAGTTTAATAAACACTTTTAGTAGAAGGGGAAATAGTTGCTTAACCACAATAATTGTGCACTTGTTGAATTAGAAATAGATATTTGGGCTGCATGACTGTGCGTTCTGTTGATCAACCTCCCATTGAAACCGTAACTTCGAACGACTTAAGTCTGTTTAAGTTTCCGTTGATTTAATTTTAATAAAATCATGCAGTTTTCGGGGAATAAGTGAGTTGGTAAAGTAAGTTGCACATCTTATACTTGATCTAGATGTTTACCTACACTGTTAAAAAACTTTTCTGTAAATTTTAATAATTTTTTATGGCAATTTTTTTCCAACCAAATAATGATTGTTTTACAGCCAGACTGTAATCATGAAAAGAATTAAGGGTTTGCTTACAAAAGTCTACTGTAAAATCGAATTACAGAATTGTTCTGTTTTGTTAACCTCAATTTACAGCCGTCTGTTTTCATTCCCGACGTTTTAATATTTACTATGATATTGCTCTTTTACCTTTCATATGTTATTACGCTACATGCACTTCACCTTAACGTAGATCAGGTATTTGCATATCAACGTAATGTGTCGTTACGAAGTTGTTTTCAATCAAAACACATTGAGGATGCTTGTCAAGTAGACTGCTATCTCTAGGAACTTTGTGACTGTAAACTGATATTTTTTGTTCAACAAAATAATTGACTTTAAAATAAATATGACAAAGAATGCAAATACATTAGTTGCAAACATTTTCAGACAAGGTAAACAATAAGTCTATCACTTCCTGATTAAAAAAACGCCAAAGCAGATATTATTCAAAGCAACAACAATCATTATGTTAGGAAAATGCCTACAAAATAAGCTCCACCCATTTATGCAAAATGGATTTGCGTCATGAAGTGGTAAATTTACAGACTCTTTCAAGTAAATTTGTGAAACGTTTTTTATTTGCTTCGATCAAGTGCATGAGCGCCTGTGGCGATGAGTTGACATCAGTATACCAATTGTCAGTGCTCTGAAATTAGGGCCTTACAATTTCTTTATACCTAAAAATGTGTGACAAACCACCAGTTGTATGATATTTATAACTAAGAACGTAAAAACTAAGTATGCTTTTATAATAAATGTAAGTTAATTTTCAAATAGGGCAATAACTTTGCCAAAAATGTTTTTCTGTAAAATGAAATTTCGCAGAACGATGTAAGTTATATATTGAAAATCTTCTGGCTATTTCTTATTTGTTTGTTTGGGCTTGTGTTTGTTTCTTTTTCAGGTTAAAAACAAAATAAATGTTTGTTAAATGGCAGTATATTTATGTGAAATCAGAAAAAGACAAAACACTGTTAAAATTGCTGTAAATTTACAGAAAATTTTGACAAAGCAGTAAAATTTTGTTAAAAAAGCAGACAGACATGGTTTTTCAAATAATCAGAAAGCAATACAAACTGTCTGTAAAGATACTGAAAATCTCTATTAAAAGTAAAACACGAAAATTTTAAGTTAAAAAAATCTGTAAATTTACAGAAATTTTTACCAGTTTACAATTTGGCCTAATAAGCGATTCTAAGGAAATTAGTATCTTCTCCTCTCCTCAAGTGCCAATTTGCCAGAAAAAATGTGTTTTTTTGAGCGATTAGTGAGACATTTGAATTTTAAAGCCATGGATTGTGTAGAACGGCGTGTACAGCCGATTGAATAATTTGACATGTCATCTTTTTCGTATTGGATATGCCTTCATTTTTTCACCCCCCGCCCCCCCCCCCAAAAAATAGCATGCAAGTGCACAGCATTTTTCTTGAGGGGCGCGGAGGCAGATATCGCTTTGTTGTTAAGTGTAGGTGTCCTAGATGTTAAATGATGCCATCCTCGGGAACAGATGAACAGTACTACACCAATTTTGCATTACTCATTGTTTCTGTAACCAACTTTCGCGGAGAGGATTCTACGCCCAAGATAGGTTCAATCATAGTTTTAATAAAGAAAGTTGTTCTAGCACCTTCTTTTCAACCGATCATTTTCCAGAATATAGATATACGGCACACCCCTTCAAGTGGAAAGAAATTAAAATTGTGTAAATAGCTATTCAATTAAATTTCTTTGTTTTTTGGGGGGGGGGTTACTTTCTACTGTTTGAAAAACTAGACAGTCCCCCCCCCTTTACACGGAAAGGTATCACATACATTAAAATGTGAAGAGAGACTACAATTCAGTTAGTTTCACCTCGATATATATATACCAATGTGGTGCAGATTTAAAGTTGTGAAAAAATCCCAAAATAAAAACTCTGGTTGCCCATTTGACGCTATTTCCTAACCATAGAGAAGAATGCAATCGACAAAGTGCAATGAAAACGTCAAGAAATCCCTCGAAAAACAGTTCGCATCAGCTGGGCGAACAACAAAAAAGACGACACCATCCGAGCTTTTTTTTATATTAAGTCTTAGTTTTCATTTTAATTGCATTAAAATAGCTTCGAAGGCGGAATTAAGCCAGTGCTGGTTTTTTTATACTTCTATCTATAGGGGTATTTATAGCCTGTTTTCGCTTCTGTGAATCACGAGCTGTCATAGCATAGTGGTCATAGACTTCGCCCGGAAAGCGGAGGATGGTGGGTTCGGTCCCCCGCGCGGCTCAATTTTTCTCTCTGGTGTTTTTTCTTCAACCGTTCCTTCTTTGATAAGGGTTTATACTCTATCTTGGATCGGTATAAAATTTATGATCGAATGTATTACTACAACACTTTCGACAAATATATATATATATATATATATATATATATATATATATATATATATATATATTGTGCACTCTCCGTGACCTTAACCAGACGCCATCTTGTTGTTTACGAGCAACGCTCCCTTCCCTTTGTTCTAGATTCCCAGGGCCCTTCCTGTTTCCCGTCACGTGTTACCAGTGGACGTGACATATAACATTACCGTAGCTCCACGTGCATGCTGTAACCCATATTTTCGAGGTGTGGCCAATTTCCCCCTTTGCAGCCTCCTCATTGGTCATTTATATCACAATAATTATTTATATGGGTGCGTCATAACTTTTGACCAATCAGGGGGACTGCATGTGTTCAGAGCTCACACGATTCACAAGACCGCGCCTGCGAGCTGGAGACTCGTGCGGCGGACCTCGAGACAGAAACATATAGCATAACGTTAGTCAACTTTGTAAATAATGTAAATATCGTAGTAATCATATTAGGCCGGCCGAATTAATTCAACTTAATTATCTTTTTATGGAACTAAAATCATCAAATAAATATTTTAAAATCAACTGAACTCTCCTATATTTTTTCCGCCTGGAACTCGATCCCGTACCACTCAATATCCAACAATATAAATATGTATGTATATATATATATATATATATATATATATATATATATATATATATATATATATATATATATATATATATATATATATATATATATATATATATATATATATATATATATATATATATATATATAAATATATATATATATATATACTATAAAATGCTAAAAGTCAATCTAAAAGTGAAAATGTTAAAATGTCATATCCGATTAGACTGACTTTGTGAGTTTTTACATTACCATACGCAAAACCTGGCTTAGGTTTCACTTCGGTTATCCAATTAAAAATTTCGTCACTAATTTGTTTTCTTCTTAACCACTTCTGGGCCCAATGGGTAACTTCTTTGTGAAATTTTATGGAGGGATCTTCCGTCATTGTGTTATAATGCAAGGGGTTAGTAAGCTGTTGTTCTATCTTGTGTTGGTAATCAACCTTGTCCATGATGACGAACCGTGAGCCTTTATCTTGGATTCTAATAATTCTATCATCCTCTTTGAGTTTAGTGATCGCTTTCCTCTCCTCTCTGGTTAGATTGTCTTTGGGGGTTCTGGTGTTTTGAGGGTCTAGTATGTCCGCCCGGACGTTCTTAAGGGAGACCTCAACTTCACGAATAGACGATTTGTAAGGTATCAAAGTACTTAAAGAGGGCACTGTAGGAAATGCGGGAGGGCTAACGACATCCTCTACATCCTTTGCTCCTTTGCAATGAAATAAACCGCAAGTCGTATGCGTCTTTCAAAATTGTCAAGATCTTGGGAGGTTTTTAACCAATTGATATCTTTGGGAGTTGGGCAAAAGGAAGGACCTTTCGATAGTAACTTGGTTTCAGCGTCAGAAATCTCTTTACTCGATAGGTTGATAGGCGAAAAGTCAGGTGTGAGAGGGCTTGCACGTTGGGTAGCTTTGTTTGTGTCAGCTACAACATCTACTAATTTAACTTTGGTTCCAGTAGGACCATTCCTGTGAAATCTCCTGTTCCGTTTTTTTTCGGGTTGGGGAAGGATCAATTGTATCAGCTAATGGCTTGAACTGTACTGTTTTGAGAAATTTTCTACGAGACGTAGAAAGAAGATGTAGGTTCAAGTGGCGTATGCTGTTTTTTGCAGCATTCCAAATTTTTTGAGCATCAACAGTATTAAATTCTGAAAATAATTTGTCACGCTCGAGGGCCAAGTTCCTTTGAAGATCCTTTACTTTGATAAACGAGGCTTCAGAAAGTGATAGCAGGATATTCATAGAAGCGTCATATAGATAATTATTACAGGTATGATGCAACAAAGAATTATCCTTAAGGTAAGATTTAAGGTAAGATTCCGTAACCATAAATCTCACATGCTAACTAATAAGCAAACTTGCGTTGTAGCTACCCATTACAATCAAGGTCCCCATCAATTGACCGATTTTGCCTTCCTTCCCATTGAAAGCATCACTGATACCATGGAAACCAACAAAAAAACTCCTCATCCGTGAAATCTACTGGACTGCTCAATTACGCACAATATACCCTTACGGCCTTAACAAAAGAAATGAGCTTGCTTCCACAAAACGTATAAATTTTGCCCCTTAGACGGTTAGGTATGGTACAAGTAGTGTTATGTGTTTATTGTTGTAGCTGTAAGATTCAACTGAGGAAGGTCGAAGACCGAAACGTTTTGAAATATTATCAAACGGAGCTGCAAAAGTTGTGTTTCTTGCAAATTGTGTTTTTTATTTATACTTTCTTTATAAATATATATATATATATATATATATATATATATATATATATATATATATATATATATATATATATATATATATATATATATATATATATATATATATATGTATGTATATATATATATATATAATTTATTTATTTATAAAAATGCAATAAAAAATTGAGACAAAAATGATACTTTCATTTCCAACTAGAACGATGAAGAATATGTACAAAATATTTCGAGCGTGGCACCACTGCTCTTTCTCAGTTGAAAACGCAAAATGGTAAAAACCTTACACAGTGCTAGGAGTAACCCTCACTTGGTTGCTCATGAAAGAGAAGTCCCTGTTAAGCCCGGTTTTATGAGTATTAAGTCCAAGGATAGACTTAACCTCTTGCTTGATCCTTTCCTCGGTATTCTTGAAAAAGCCGTAGAGAATAATGCATTTCAGGTCTGTGATCTGGTGGTTTGGAAGGTTAAAATGTTCGGCAACTGGAAAACCTGGACTGTTAGAGCGTGTGCTATGTTTATGGTTATTGATGGTTATTTATGGTTATTGAACCGTAGTCTAAACTTAGTACCTGTTCCACCGATGTACGTGGCCATTGGACATTTGGCACAATACAAGAGATAAATTACATTTGTCCGAATAGCAATTAAAACGTTCAGGCCTCAAGATGATGTTTGAGGCCTATATGTATATATATATATATATATATATAGGTCGAAAGTGATGAATTCGATCATGAATTTTATACCGATCCAAGATAGAGTATAAACTCTTATCAAAGAAGGAACGGTTGAAGAAAAACACCAGAGAGAAAAATTGAGCCACACGGGGAACCGAACCCACCATCCTCCGCTTTCCGGGCAGAGTCTATGACCACTATGCTAGAACAGCTCGTGATTCACAGAAGCGACAACAGGCTATAAATACCCCGCGTGAATCCATTTTCTCTCCTTGTTACCATGGTACTCCCAAGCGGGATGAATAATCAGTAGGTCGAAGTTGGTAGATCGAAGTCACTTTCGACCTACACATTCTAACTTCGATCTACCAACTTCGACCTACTATATATATATATATATATATATATATATATATATATATATATATATATATATATATATATATATATATATATATATATATATATATATATATATATATATATATATATATATATATATATATATTGGTCGAAAAGAAAAAGGTGCTTAAAAGTTTGCGGAAAGCCCCACGACGTTTCGGGTATTAACCCTTCATCGGGTGGCAAAAACCAAACTGAACAACCAACAGTAACAATTGGACACAACAAACATCAAATTAATAAAGTTCATAACCTCATGCCTTGTGGGACCCTACGAGATTGTGTTGTTTTGTAACTCTCCCGCAAAAAATTTAAAAGTGGTTGCGTTGAGAGAACGACACATAACCCTCGGTCTATCGCACCAGAGGGATTAGAATTGATGGGAACGACGATCCTAAACTCTTGCATAAAAAGCTTTAAAGAACTATAAAAATTGTCGTAAATGTTGTATCTCGTGGGATCTTTGTCTAATGTAAACCGAATTTACTGTGGAGAGGATACAGAATTTTACTGTAACACTCCCCTTCCACACTACTAGTAATAAAGGCAACACCCGCCGCACTCTTAAAAATGTTGGGCAAAATTTTACCCAACTTTTACCCAACGTTGGGTTCCTATTCCACCACACCAACATCTGGGCAAACTTTGCCCAACAAAGTATCAAAAATATTTACCCATATATATGGCAAAGTTTGCCCCTTTTCTGGGTAATTTATTTTGCCCGTTTGTTGGGCAAACTTTACCCAGATGTTAGTGTGGTGGTATATGCACCCAACGTTGGGTAACTTTGGGTAAACGTTGGGCATTTGGTTACTTCGAGTTCATGGAGACAAACGAAGGACAAAATAGTATTTCAATCTTTCCTAAGTAAAATAGCACTCACCAAATAGAATTAAACCGGCCTAAGTTAATGTCTTTTTATTTTGGTGAGAAAATGGGACCAATTCCTGACTGGTAATAAACTAACGGTAAGCACAACACATTCGACACAGTAACTTAGTTAGCCAACAACGTTAGCTAGCCTAATGTTAGGCTATAACATAAGCCTTGGATCTGCGGTACCTTGGTCAGCTTTGTCCCTCAATTTTGGACATTTCACTTGACCGTGAAACATTTAAAACGTTACCCTGTAGAAGTATTAATGAAGATACCTGATCCACGTGAAATACGCCTTATCGTCACCATTTCTTCCGCCATTGTTGTCGTTTGTTTCGGACCAGCGAACCTTTCCGAAAACCAGCAGCACTGCGCATGCTTATTTCGCTTACGTCATGCATATTTAATGGCCAACTGATTGGCAATGACTTTGCACGTGCCCAACCATCGCTGTGCTTGCCCAAATTTAAAAGTTTGCCCAACATTTACACAGGGTGTGAGTGCCCAACCCGTTTTGCCCAGAATTTTTAAGAGTGCGGGAATTGTTACACTCTACTGCATATTTATTATAATTTTTATGTTATGAACGGGCTTATAATTAAATGGCATTTTATTTAACCTACAAATATGTATTCCCCAAGATCTCATCCCGGCCAAGCTAAGGCCTCTGTGATAAGTGTTAGTTGCGCTCCCAGAAGCGACATTCTATGGGATCTACGAGAGATTTTTCAGCTGTTACTTTTACTATGTTGTCCGCACCTTGAGACAATGTTGATTAAATACCCCAACCCTCTTAACGGTTCGCTACTGATAAAGTTGGGCTATAAATTGAGCCAAAGAAACAGAAACCGGTCTAGCCTTCTGGTTACCGAGGCCAAACCAACATAATCAACCCCCGGCACATAATCAATAATGCCACCAAGTCTTTCGTATGAAATTTACACTAAAGATTTCGGGCTTTTCCTTCAAATGTGCTTATAGTTTGCAGACTACCTCTGTGACGTCAGATGGTGCACCGCCTACCCTTTCTTTACTATTTGGGCGTGTTCTCACTTGATCCCCTTATGCTGATCGCCCCAAGTTGAATCAAGTGGAAAATTTTGTGACCAACCGCCGAGTGTTCCCATTTGATCGTCTGCGAAAGACCTGATCCCCTCCTTCGATTCAAGTAACAGGAAATTGTTTCATTTGAATTACGGGTGCAGAAAGTCAGGTTGTTTACACAGGTTTGTGTGGGTGAGAAGCTTCGCTGCGGAGGTACGCCATTGATCTCGGGTCACTTTGCTCCCCCGTTGTGTTCCCACTTTTTTCGTGATCAACTGGGCGCGGTCTTATCCTCCCCGAAGGGGCGATCAAGCTCTTCGGATCTGATCCGTAGAGGGAGAGCGTGCCGGATCTGATCGCCTGGTCATTCTCAAGTGGGAACACACTCATTGAGGTTCCCCGATAAAATTTGTCATTTCCCGACAGTGGGTATCCCCAGATTCTAGCACTGTGATGCACAATTGAAGAAGCGAAACAAAACAACGTGTTTCGTTATACTGACCTACGTTTGTCAAAAAGCATTTGACTCGAGACTTTGGAAATAATAAAAATTGTCAATGCATTTTCAAACCTGTTTCCTTAATCCAATGCACAAAAACTAATACTAAAGATAGTTAAACTGAGGAGTTCCTTACATGAACAGATGTTTTGCAGTAGATACGTTTGCTAAGTTATAATCCCTGGGAATGCCCATGCTTTTCGGAATCTGACCCAAGCTTCCAGGCGCGGATCCAGACATTTAAAAAAAAAAGGGGGGGGGGGTGACCTTAGAGAAAGCGGGTAATAGGGACGCACGGTGATTCTCTGTCTGAATATCTCACTGGCGCAGGAAGCAATATAAAAGCGGAGGGGGGGGGGGGGGCAATTCTAGACCATGCACTTCTCCCTAACCCATTGACCAAAAGATACATTTTTTATGCTAAATTTTTCGATTATTTCTACCAACAATAACATTTTTTATTTATAATGTAAAAAATCTGATTTTTTCCGAAGTTTGAATACTACTATACTGCGCGCGTGGAAAATTTGGGTCCTCTTACCCATTTGCAAATATACATGGAGCCTGCATTGCAAGAAATCGTTTAGATTCAGGGTTTCTTGTAAGGATATCTGAATATTTGTGGTACAATGTAAGGATCTGCGTTGCCTGTTGGCATATATCTGAGATAGCATGTCGACTGAAGATCGTTGTTGCTACATAATGTTATATAAGGATTGCGGATTGAGGCTTCTCGGCGACATTGAAAAAGCTCCCAAAACTGTTTTTTCTTTTTTTAGACAAAATATTTAAAAATTAAAAGCCTATATTGAAGAAACATTTGAAGGAAACGGCACTGTAACGACCACTTCCTGCATAAAGGGTTGCAAGTAGCGACCCGAAGCGCGCGGAAAAATTTGTCTTCTTTTAAACTAATGATTACAATACGAGGGACGAGGGACAATCGCCTCTCTTGCCTTTAGCTACGTCCCTGCTCTACAAAATTGTTATTAATAACAGTTTGACACTTCAATAACTAAAATATCCATCTACATAGACTACTCAGCTGACAGGGTGGAAAGGTATTTGTTGATAGGTGAGTATGAGAGCATTTGAGTACGGTAGGCCAATGGTTCCTTGCCTGGACTATAAAGTCTTGTTGGCGCAGAGCGTCCAGAAAATTCTGTAAAATCACGACCACTCAGACAGCTGCCGCAAACGGCATTTCGCGCTGAATTGTACGTAGCTTTCGTTTGCCATAAAGTTTATACTTCAACAAACACAAAAAAAAAAAAAAAAAAAAAAAAATGAGTAAGTTGTAAAATGATCAGAAAATTACCAGATAAAATGAACCACTACCATTAAATGAAATGGTAATGCAAAGGAGTTTTTCTTTGTAAAATGAGCTGGTATGGGCATTGTACAAACTATTTGACTTGCGAAATATGATTATGATGAGTAAAAATTCCAGCAACTTCATAGACCGCCGAATATATCTTCTGAACTTCAAGGGAGGATGGCAATGTATCACCTACCACCTACGTAGCCTTTACAGGTTCCATCGACTTTTACAATGATCCCATGTATTTTAGCAGCCTGATTAGCTTAGACTGAGAGGCTTAGGCCTACATGACCGAAGTTTACTTGTTGGGAAATTGCAAGAGAATAATTGACGCTTACAAAACCGCCGATCTAATTTTCGTCCGTTTACCGCGCAGCGGCAGAAGCCTGTATACACATAATAAATTATATGCATCCCAAACAAACAAGAGGGCACATTTTCTAGCCAACAAAAAACCGGTCCATATCAACGGGTTCTGCACACTTCTTCCCCACAAACTGTACGCATCAAATAAAAACATACCGGTGCGCAACGAAGAATATAGGCCAATTTTTCGTTGTAAGCATCAACAACTATACGAGGTCTTCGATTCTAGCGTGCCGTGTTGTAATAACACTTAAAACATACTTAAAAATTGTAAGATTCGTTTTGTGTTTCTCCCATATGATTGGTTTTGATCGCTGTCTCTCTATACCAGGGGTGTGCATGCAGGTCTTGGCACATTGGTCAATTTACCGGGTCAAGGATGGGGGTAAAGGGGTGACGGTAAGGCACCACCTAGTATTAACCTACATTGGCCCCACTGGGGCCACCCAGATGGCCACAGCAACATGATTTGGTCCAAAAATTTGCACACCCCTGTTCTTTACCATAATGAACCATCCTTGGAAACTGGGGCATTACTAACGTGCCGACCGTTCACAGCCATTACAGTTCATTTCACACATAGGCTGACGTGCCCCGACGGTGTGAACAACGTACAGTCGGAAACACTCAAAACGTGATTACATAGGCCTATTGGCCGACAGCTATTCACATTATTCAAATCTTGTTGTTGTGGTCAGAGAGTTGCAGCTCCCTGTTGTGGCGAAGGCAAGGCGAGGTTAGTGTATTTGGATTTGTGTTGTGAGCGAAAGGATGAGCCTGAAATAGACCCTCCTTGAATATTCTCGTAGAACATTATGCTTATTTTAGTGTATTTGTCATTGCTGATGTGACGTTAAAGGGGGAACTGAGGCTGTAAGCCCCCCCCCCCACCCTTGGATCCGCCCCTGGCTTCACTACTCCCCCAAGAAGTCGATAAATTGAAGTTCTCTCACGCCTACAGTTCTGGACTTTGCGGCTTGTTTCATATCAATGGCTAACCCTTGGATTTCACTTTCTAGGGAAAAATATACCTATTTTCTAAAATAAAACGATTAGCTTTAGAAGGCTGACTATTCGTATACGTTGTTACCGCCGCAATGCGTTATAGGCAAAGCAGCTGAAACTATATGAATCTAAAAAGGGGCTGACAAATAAACAAACAAATTTCATGGATATCCTGAAGAGAGATGAATGCCTATATGGGCCTAATGAAATCACTAAACGCACCCACCCATCCATCAACAACCCACTCACCAACCCGCCTACCTACAAACCCTCAAACGCAATTCAAAAGCACAACCGCCCACACACTTACCAATCCACCCACCCACTCACGCACGCATGCATTACTTCGGTATTATGGGGTGGGTATTTCTCAAACGTTGCAAAGTGAGATTGCCGCTTTTGCAGTTGGAGCGACCAGGTCCCTCCCACCACTGACTCCGCAGTCTTTTAGTGAAAATTGCTTTCGGCGTGGTCACGTTTTGTCACTGGCTGTCGCCTTTGCACGGTTGTGATTTACAAAAAACACCAATATCGTTGAACTGTAGACAATTGTCAATAAACGAAAACCTACCTTCGCCAATTTTGATTTCCGATCACATGATCATTGTTCTTTATTGGAATTCTATGCCTCGTAGAAATTAAAACAGTTGAACGAAATGAATATTCTAAGTACCAAACAATTACCTATGCATTGTTTATGCATACACAATGAACTTGTAATTATATTAAGTTGTAAGACGGTCGGCAGAAATGCAATGTTCTATGGATTGTTTTGCAGGCGTGGAACCAAAGAGGTCCCGACCCCTTGCTTTTGGCCGCAAATATTTTGGAAAGCTTATTTTAAAATTTTACCGCATGTGTCGTCACGAGATCAGTTTACTTTACAAGTTAGTTGGTTTTTTTAGCCAACCAAATGAAGTATATAGCGTGTACGGAACCTCAAAAATGCTTACATATTCAATATTTCTTGGGCTTCGAGGTCATGCTTTTTACATTGATTCCTTATCAATTGCGTATTAAACACACCGTATTCATAGTAGTCATTGGCCCAATAAGGTTGGTTGCTTGAGTGCATACGCTAATGGGTTTCGTTTCGGAGGAGCACAGCTTTCAAGAATACAGCGACAGGGGGTTATTTTTGCCTTCTTCGCCTTTGAATCCATCTTTTATGAAAATTTAAAGTTTTATCTAATGTCTAGGCAGCAGATTTTCCTGGTAAGATTCCAGACGTACAGTCCGTCATGGAAACAAATGATTTGAAAGGAATAAACTTGGCACGCATGTGATAGCATTTTTGATTTATCAGATTATTTCGAAAGGAAAAGTATCGTCACCCTCTATCTGCAGGAGGTCTGTAAGGTATAGACTGTTATAACGAATAATGGATGCATCTTTATCAGTGTATGGTACTCTTTCCAGTTTGCTTATTTTCCTGAGTTCAATTCAACCTTTGTTTCTATTGTTCATCCATTCAAGGAGCTAATTGCGTTTATAAATCCTCTAATTTCGACGCTAGAAACCCTTTGATGCTTCTGCTACACTGTTACAATTCTAAAATCAACATACTTTGGAAGAAAAAGTTCTCAATGTCGTAAAAATTTTAGCAAAAAGAAGTACCGTTTTCCTGAAAAAAATGCTCATTATCAAACAATAAGCCGCGCCCATATTCTTGTATTAAATACGCATACTATGTCAAAGGTCACGTTGAGCCGGTATGATAGTTCCCGTGTGTTTGTTGAACGTGAAACAAAAATAGTATATGCAGTGTGTTATTGTACATTGTCTTATAGCTGACTTTTGCCCACGAAGCTTCGTAAATCATTTTAGCCTTGTACACAGTATTTTGATTCATCGAAATTTTATGCTCAAACGCTAGCTAGATAGTTCTGCCAAATGGAATGGAGTCGGCATCATCACAGGTTTGTAACACTACTTTCCTTCGTTCGGCTGTTCTTTTAAGGCTAGCGTTAAATGTTTTTCCCGAGGTTCGAATTTATTATTTCGAGGCAGGCAACAGCTGACATGCAGGATACATCGTTCTATAACGTTAGTTGGTCGATTTACAGTAACGTTAATAGGGCTTAGGCTACACTGGCTGACAACAGGAGGGCCCAGCTGTTACAGTACTGATAGGCCTAGCGTTACAGTACATATTGTCAGGGGCAAACCCGATTAGACTCGATGTTTCTCATTTGCCTGCAGACACTATAGATTTCCACAATACATTATACTGTACGAGGCATTTTCTCAGACACTAATTTACTGAGCATTTTCAAAGGTTCGATAAAAAGTGTAGTTCACAGTGTGCAGAAGCAGTACACATGTTCGTGTAGTATGGTGTATTCAGTGACCACTTACCAAAACAAGTTGACAGTTTGTCATTGTGTGACGTCATTAGTATGACCAATTTGATTGGATGACCGGAGAAAATGAAATAAGGAAGGAGAGGTTTGCATGCAAAACTCTTTGGGTGAACAAATTTTTCGATTCTAATTTTAACGTTAATTACTGGGTAATTAGAGCTTGTTGGTCAGAAGTTGTATGGTCGGAGATACTATGTAATCTTCAGCAAGGTACCGACGTGCCTAGATACCTGAAATGCAGAAAATACCAAACAAACGCAATAAGCTCCTTTAAACTCCATCTCAGTAGTATTAGAGTGTTCAACGGTGCCGGATTATACAATAGTTATAACGCAAGACTTTGTTGCCCTTGGTGCGCAATTGACTGTTTGCCCTCCATGTTCTCATGTTCATAGGTGAATGATGAATGGGTGTTTATTCAATTTCAGTTTCCCGCAAAGTCCTTATAAACGCCTTAAGGATACATTCCTCTAAAGGTAGGCTGAGAAATGTCTCCAAAGTTTTATAAAATATTAGTATTATTGTTTGATAATGTTCTATTACAAATGGTTTTCAAACTATTAGGCTACCAAAATTTTCATGCTAAGACGAACCCACATGGAGACTTGAAACGTGACGTTACATGCTCGTACAGCGTTACATTCTCGGACTGAAGTACCAAAACTGAACGCACGATTGCGTCGATTAACAGAAGCGACCTCCCAAAAAGTAGGCTGTTTGCATGTAACCTACCCCTGTGAGATTGCTCTCCAACGGCCATAATGCTTACGTGCGTGCGTGCATGAATGCATGCAGGCAACACCATAGTAATCTCTACCAGGGCAGCGCTAATACTAATACTCGACTAACTCAACCTACTTACGTACTTTCGTGCCGCGGCCATGATTCTTAATTTATTTGTCTCTCCTCAACCTTGGGAGTACAGGATGTAGAAGGGAATAGCCAGTTTCAACCCCTCCCTGCAGATGAGGTAAGTAATCACTCCCAAGTGCAACCGTGCGTAAAAAACGGTTTAACTTTGTTGTGGCTTCGACTTCTCATGTTCTCGAGCTTCATACCCTCCCCAACGAAACCTCTGATAATTACATAATTACCCCTGAAAACAGTCTTAAGGAGACTTCTAAGAAGTCAAAACGCAAGAGCTTCCGTCAGTGCCCTTGGACTCCTACGAGATTTTCCCTCTGCACCTCACCTGTTAAGTGCTTTTCGCATTGCGTTCGCCTTGCACGCTTCTCGTGCACACTTTCGAATCTGACGCGTAATTCACCCGGCTTCCTCCCAAAGTTCAAAAGAAATGAGGGTCTCTGCTCTTGTAAAGTAGTTAAGTATTGTTTAGTCCCCGAACACTGAGGAAAAATCTTTCTTTCACGGCTGAATTTCATTCAATTCCTATCAGTTTTAATTGCCCAAAATTATGTCTTTTCATACGCTAGAGTGAACCAAATTGCATTTCAGGACCTTCGAATATTTACAAGAGGGGAAAACATCCCTCCCGTCATACCCCTTCCCCCAGGACGACGACCCGGTCTGGAAAATCTTGGATCCTCCCCTGTTTTGCCTATTGGGGTCCATCCGAATTGTCGAGGTTCCTAGGCTTTCCCAACCATGTCAACAAGCTTGTTAATCACCTGGATTAAAAACATTTTTCCGGCATTTCACAGTATTACAAAACCTCTTCATATTGTTCGCAGCACTGGAAAATGGAAAGTAACTCACTTTAGTTACATACATGTCAATTTCCTGTAAAGTTAAGTTGCCGCCTTCAACGCCCAAGGCGAACCACAACATACCGTTTGATTTTTTTTTTAAATAGCTTGAGCTTTTATACATCTTTAACAATTTTCCGACGGAAGCGTGCACTGCAAAAACAATAGGTTTACCCCTTTTCTCTCAGTAACGAATGCCATTGTCATAATTTTACTTATAAAGAGCAGATGTTTAGACCTGTAAATTAACTCTGTTGAGTGTTTTTAGTCTTTTTCGAAATATTTCTTTACATAAGTGTGTTCCGAATAGACACGCCCTGTTACAAATATCATGTTGCAATGTGATGCAACCTACCCGGACTTGAGGTATATTGCAATATGTAACACTGAGTCACTTTCAGCTCTTTGTGGCCTGCTGTGTAAGACTTATACACATTTTTTTTTATAGGGCGATACGTTGTAAAGCGCAAACATCAACTCAAAGCTGGAATTATTGTCTTATCAAGAGCCAAATTGGAAACAAGTGCGGCAACAAGCCCTTTGCCACATCTGCTTTTATTTAAGAATGGTTTTTCAAGACGATGATAGTCAAGATGAATGTTGGCCGGATGATTGGAAGTAGTAACTACAATTTTGGTACGCGGGTACCGAAATTCTCAATTGACTCAGGTCTTTGAATGACAGCTAATTTAAACAATGCTGAGTACCAAAGCTTATAATACACAGCATGAACGGTACACAGAGTGTTTTGATTATATAAATTGAGTTTTTCTTTACTCACCTTGAAGCAATAAACTGAGATTTTATCTGGATGAGGATGAATTTCAGACAATTGTGGGAGGGGCTTTAGTAAGAAGGTTAGGAGAATTGGTACTGTTTGAGGTGAGAGAACTGGGCCTTTAAGCAATCGATTCTCCTCTACTTGGTTTGTGGCGCTTTGTACAAAGTTCCACACCCACCCTCCACCCCCATAGGTTCTGTGTATTTATTTCGTGGGACCAGGGAACTGTTAGTTGATGGTGAATGCATTTATAACTTGATTTTACGTCTCAATTTTTGTCATATGCTTGAACTAGCCGTACTAGCCGCACCTGTTCAAGGTACCTATCAATAAAATACACACATTTGCAACCGTACGGGAACCGTGTGGTATGTTTCACTAACTAATTACAAAAAACTCATATCCTGATTAGAGCCTGATTTTTCTTACGTTTCAAATAAAATGCAAGAACATACATTCAACAGTAATGTTCGTACATAAATCATATATTGCATGTTTTTCAAAATACTGTATCGTAAGTGTGTCAGAAAAAATGGGGCTGTTAAAGTATTGGGTAGCTTGCAAGACGTGTAGGAGAAATACTTTCCCAATGCTAATTTTGTAAGTTTCATTTGCTGTATTTTAAAGAAAAAGGAGGTGCATACCTTCAACAGTAATGGTGTACTCCTTAAGTAGAGAATTCAGAGGCACCTCTGTGCATTGTAGGACTCCAACATCAGTTATATTAACTGATGTGATTTCTAAATTAAACTGAGTTGAATCAGCCACTGTTGCACTGTAGTACATATATTTGTCGTCAGCCTGAGCATCCACAGTTTTAACTGGTTGTCTCTGCAAATCCATGCTGTATATTACCAAATTATTGTTTGTGGAATCTCTCCATGCAGCCAGTGCTTGAACATCTACAGTGCAAGTGAAGGTTGCAGATGAGCCAAGGACTGTTGTCATTTCAACTTGATCTTGAGTGATAACAGTTCCTGGTGAAAAAACAAAACAAGAACAAAACATGCTAGAATTGTTGTAAGCAATTGTTCATAGTTTGTTATGGTACGCAAAAAGGGCAAGGGTACATTGTAGCCATTTCGTCGTATAAATTCACGTTTACCTTGTCTGATTTTAATTAATTGTTAAATCTTTCGTTGTTGCATAAGAGCAAGACTTCACATCATACATGCCTGGCTTTAGACAAGATGAGTTCAGACGACGCTATTTAATACACCATCGGCTCAATTTCCAAACCTTAAATAAGGCCTTTTTCGTCTTGGGTATAGTCCAGCGGGGTTGGAGACAGATTGAAATATTTGACTTAAGTCGCTGTCACACTACATAGAATTCGCCTGATATGATTCCGATCCAGCTCCAAATTTTATGATAAATGTCCTATCAATAAGTTGTCTTCCTTCTCGTGAGATATGCACTACTTAGAACTCAAAAACGATTTTTAGATTTAGTAGCTCGCTGCACTGGGTAGTTTGTTGTGCGCCCTTTAAGCACCCGCAGTAACTCAGTGAAAGTTGCTCGCTTGTGTTCACTAAAAAAAAAAATGATTTCTCCTTTTGAAATGTTCTGTAGGTATTTTGGTATTGGGGCCTTACAATTCACTAATAGTCGTGATCCCTTGCATGGGATCTTTGGTTGGCTAGCTATGCCGGTGGAGCTCCATCATCAGTTTCAGCAAAGGGTACAGAAATTTTTGAAAATCGTTTCCCTTCATACAGCCGAAAATGGCATTTCCAAATCTCTATAAACAAGGACGTACATAGAAAGTTTTAGCAGGGTTGGGACAAACTTGGGATGTTTCTGATCTGAGGCCCAGAGGATGAGTGTAAGAGGAGCAGACCAACAACTACTTCTGGGCAACCATTAATTCACAACCCACATTTGAAAAATAGCGACCCATTAAAACAGCCGCGGTATGACATTTGCAGATTTCTATAAACCTTTTATTTGACAAAAAGTGTACATTTTAAAGGTATATCGTATTTGGTAAAATAATGCTTTAAACTTGAATTGTGGACGAAACATATGACGAAGCAAATATTGCGATAATGAAATTATGAGAAAAGAATTATTTACCTTCTCATTTTAAAACTGCTATTCTCATAATTAGCTTTCCGTAGATATTTTTAAGTTACGAACCCCTTTTCAAGGAATGGGATTAATGAATGTTTGGCTTTAACGAAAAAGGGACACGTGTCGGTGCGCTGGTCTTAAAAATAATTGCCAGAAGTAAACATGGAATTGAGTTTTCGCGACATCGAAGTTAAGAACATCAGAAAGGAATTTAGCTCGTGTTCATGTAAGCTTGTTGACAAAGGATTCTCCAAAACATGCAATATTAGCCCTGATATTTAGACTTACCGCAACCATTAATTGGGGCGAGGAACACAGAAAATTTGAAAATACTGCATTTCACCTGCTTGTAAGCGACTGTAAGGAGTAGGCTAATTAATTTGAACTTTCCTTTTCAATAAAACGTCTGTTTCAAGAAGGAATTATTATTTGTTATACAGGCAGTATATAACCAGACAGAGTACACACTACTATGACTTTTCCGGCCAAAATTTGGGTTTTGTATACATCTGGGTACTCTCGAACGAGCCTGTGTAATCTGAGGGTTCAAAACAGCCAACTTGTTGCAATTTTCGTCCAGGCTATACTCTACCATTTCGGGGGAAAAGACAAACAAACTATGAAGTAAGACTGAAGAATAATTGATTTCATAGGCAACAAGCATGTGCGGCCAAATTTCATTGCATTTCTTTTTTTAATTTTCCTGAGAAATTGTACGGTGAGTACAACGCATGAACCCATACCGTATTCACAGACATTAGTAGTGTTGGTCTGGGTTCGAAAAGCTTTCTTTCCCCAAGTAAGTACTCTAAAACGTTGGAAGTGGTTTCTTTAAAACCATCAAAATTAGCTTTTAAGACGCTGGCCAGGATCAGACAATTGATTTAGTCAATCGCCTTCAACAATAATATTGGTTTCGATTTTTTTAAAAAGTAGAACACCACCTCTTTCGATCAAAGTTGACAAAAAGGCGTATGGAGAAATTGGAAGGTGAAAATGTCGTTCAGAATCTCCACTAATCTCTCAGTTTTTTTTTTTTTATTCCGGTTCTATGGTGTGGCCTTTCCCCTTCCTTTCTCTTGTGTTCGTGTCAAAGGATTGGGCCCTTGTGATGCCAAATAGATAGTAAATTTTATTTCTTTCAGATTCTTCTACGATCAAAATATTCTTTAGCAATACATTCTTTGACTTTCACTGTTGCCTAGCAACGATGACGCCATCCAAATCCTGAATTGTTCAATGCTGGGAAATTGAAAATTGAAAAAAAAAACTACTCAAGACAATAAATGAACGAGACTAAAGGAATCTTCTCTTAAGATGTTCAGATGTGTCGTGATATTTGTAATCTCTCTGATTTTCTTTATGCGGAGCTGCTTCAATTTTGATGCTTTGTTTTGATGAATATATTTTGCGAACAAGGGCCGTGTGAAAGGAATGATATCCAGCCATTTCTGGCAAAAAGTTGTACAAGGCTATGTTTGTTCCTATTTTCATATTGAAGTGTATAATGGGACTTCATTATCTTTCAGCCAATTTTTGGCAAACGTAGAGCTTAAGCCATTTTTTTTTTTAAATTAGAACATTTCTAATTTAGAAAAAAAAAAAACATGCTTCCAAATTTTGTTAATTCAAATGAATGGTCGAATTTTTCCAGACACCTGCCTGAGATTCAGATCGTCGGGAATTTGAATTTCTTTCAGACTTTCTCGGGCGTCGTACAGATATGAAATTTAAGTAACATTTAGCTTTTTGGTAATGAAAACTGTTTGATAAAAGCTTTTACAAATTTACCTTTGTGGTTAAGATGACATCTTTAATTTTAAGCCTACTAATAAGCCACCCTGCTGTGCGCAATGTCGACATGCACAGTGTGATTATTATAACTAAGGTTTGGAACAATCTTCCTAAATAAAATTGTGATCAAAATGTGGCCATTGGCAACCTCAGCCAATGTTGTATGAATGATATTTTCACAAAATTTCACTCCCCGATAACTGATCACGAGAGAGCACAATTTTAATGTTTAACGCAATTCACTTTCATTCTCCTAAACATTTCCTTCACAAGACCACAACTCTCAACAGCCAATCAAGTAAAAGAAGGGTAGACGGCGCGCCATCTGACATTATCATAGTCAATGAACCTTGCACATTTTGAGGAAAGGTCCGAAATCAACTTACAGAAAGATATTAGGCTTTTTTATGAAGGAAGCCGGGGTTTGAATTTAAAGAGTTTCTTATGACCAAGCTTCCCGTAAAAAAAAAAAAAAAAAAAAAAAAAAAAAAAAAAAACATTACAAGTACGTCAATTGAAGGATCTAGACAGTTCGTAACCAACGTCAGGGCCCTTAGACCATTTACAATTATTGGACTCGTATATGGCTCTATTCTAGACTGGATGAAAGGAACAGACACTACGATCTTAGCCAAAAGGCCGAGAAGCAACTAGGACTGTACATAGCACTACGCGTTCCGGCTAAATTTAAAGAGAGGTTTCGAATGACATTAAAAAAATCGATGTTGTCAAATTAAAAAAAAATCAAGAAGCAGAGTAAGAAATGTTCATTTTCAAAATTTTTCACTTATATTTTCGAAATTAGGTTTACTGAAAGCAATGTCCTAAAGCTGAAGGCAAGGCTGTGCAAATTTCCTCAAAAATGCAATCTCCTAATTGGCTAGTTCACTTAATATAGCATGTCAAATAGATGTCTCCGTGGCCGAGTTGTCCGGGGTCCGAGTTGTCTCAGGGACCGGGTTGTCCAGGGGCCGAGATGACCTGGCCGAGTTGTCTCAGGGGACGAGTTGACCGGACACCAGACAATATATGACCTCGACATTGGCAAACCGGGTCGTTGTTACCCTAGCAGTTACCACAGTTATATGTAGAGCGGTAATATGTGAATGAAAGAATACCGGTCAACACGAATTTTGAGCAGGATATTTCAATGAAAAAAAAAAAAAAAAACGGATTCAGAATTTACCGAAGTGGTGGTAAGCAACGATAAGAAATATAGTATGCACTGTGAGTGGTCAAGCACGAGTTTGCACACATTCAGTGCAAGCCTCGGCGAAACCACAGTAAGGGTACGAGGGAATCCTTGCTATTTTATGGGATAAGATATATTACATATTTTAAAAACAGAAAACAGCCTCCATCAACTCCCTTAAATACACTTTTGTTCCATGGTGTATTGAATGTAAAGTTAATGGACTAGTTCGGGTCCGAACATTCTGGCCCTTTCAAAGGATTAGCTTCCTCATTTGCCGAGTGCAGTACATGAAAGTAATGTGACTAGCAGATCACGTGCCCTTTTTTCCCTTCTGATGGATGAGAGGTGTTCTTCGCGCTTCGAGTATCAAATGTTCAAGAACGACGGGAGACCCTGAAGAGGGCCAGTGAACAGCTTCCTGTAAGGGGTTATTGCGCACTGTTTAACAAAGTGTTTCTTGATTGGTCTTTGTCATTGTATTGTACCGATTGTATTCTTTGTTCCGATTAGGTTAGTGATTAGGGTTATTGTTAACCCGTTAGAAATTTTCTTGTTTGACAGTACACATCGGCCTCCTGAAAGAGGGTACTCAAACTTAGTAATGTTATTGCACTCAACGTGTGGTTTATCTATATACCACGCTTTCGGCGGGCATTTTCACAGGGTCACGTTTACTTGGTTCTAACTATACTCTTCCCCCGAATGACTCCGCAAAAGTAATAAAGGAGAAAAAAATCAAGTGCCCGACACTTAAAGATGCCCCTAGATGAAAGGTTAGGTTTTGAGGCTTTAAACTCCAGCAGCCTAAACCAAACCAAACAGAAGACTGAGATTATCAATGCAAAGGGATTGGAGAAATAGGGGGATTTGCATTATTTGCAGGTTTCAAAGGGCTTTGGAACAATGATATTAAGAACGGAATTTCCGGAATATAAATGCATGGTGAAAACCTCTTGGTTTGAATTTCTAGCGATTTTATAATAGCACCCACCGGAAAAGAAACTTTATGTGCCCGCTAAAGTTCAACTTTCAAAAGTTGGAAAAATGGCTGTCATTTAATACAGGTGAATTGAGATGATAAAAAAAAAAAAAAACTTTGAAAATATTTGGGAATGGGGACCCTTTACTCCGCTGCATGCTACTTAAGGCATTAGTGGTTAAAGTGATATAATATAGATTTTTATGATATGCGAGATGATCTTCGAGAAGTAATTTACACTCGATGCCTGAGGTAGTATTTAAAAGTGGTGCGCGCGAAGAAAAACAACGTTGGGACCAGAGAGTTGCTAGAGAGTCTCTAGCAACTCCCTGTTGGGACAGCGTTTGAACCTGTAGTTTTGGTTTCCCGAAAGGGATTCGTATGTAGCCGCGCAGACATCATTTTTGCAAAATTAGTGTGGGTGTGTGCATTTTAGTAAAGGCCTATACCATGGTTAGTTGACTTCTCTAACGTTGGCATTCAGGAAACGTTCCACAATTTAGTTTGGATTCTAAAATTTTAAAACGTATACCTCTCCTTTGGAATTGAAGCCTATCTGGGCTAATGTATGTTTTTATTCTTCCTTGTATTCTTTAAATACTTACTAGGTCACTAAAAGCTCAAAAAGGTTAGATACATTTCAAAGGATGTAAAAATATTTCTCACATCAAAAATTACCGTTCCTCAAGGTTTCAAAAATGTAGTAAAAAAATCCATTTATTACGTACAATTCATTGTGAAACAAATTGTCGTTATTTTCATTCCAAACAATGTCATCTTTTGATGAAGCTATTAAAGACACAGTGTTCACGTTAAAACTTGTCTTTTTAAAGTTTGATTTAACAAGTCCAATTACAATTAGTTAAACTCGGCATTGGCTTCAAACAGTGAACAAGAGTAATAGCTCTGTCTTGTTCTTCAATAATTTAGGAGTACCTATGGGGATAATGTCTATAGTCCCCTGTCTCAATAGTTCCCCGTCTCATAAGTCCCTTGTCTTACTAGTCCCCCGTTTCATTAGTCCCCCGTCTCATTGGCTGCCTAACCCTAGCCCTAAACCCTGATCCTAAGCGCTAACCTTAAACCCTAACCCTAAGCCCTAAACCCTAAACCCTAACCCTAAACCCTAAACCCTAACCGGGGGACTAATGAGACGGGGGACTAATGAGACGGATGGCCAATGAGAAGGAAAAATGAGAGGGGGACCAATGAAACGGGGACTAATGAGACGAATTACGCTAAATGGGGGACCAATGAGACGGTGGACTATAGAGCGGACCCTCCGTAGTATACGCCACCCAGGGTAACACACCTCCCTGCGCCAACACTAAAAAAAATTTTTTCACCAGTTCATAATGATTACAAATTTAAGTTTGTATTAACATCAGTCAATTTGCTGAGGATCGTAAAAAGATAATTTTTGCCAAAAATACGCACGAGATCACCGAAAGTGGCCCTTTCCGGGTTATTTAACGTGATATCATAGCAACTGTCAGAAGCGTATTTCATTAAAAGGTAAAATGGACTATCGTTAAAAGAAAATTAAAGTTAAATTTGTTTGATTGCCATAAAAATACGCACGAGATCACTGAAAGTGGCCCTTTCCGGGTTATCTAACGTGATATCATAGCAACTGTCAGAAGCTTATTTCATAAAAAGGTAAAATAGACTATCGTTAAAAGAATAGTAAAGTTAAATTTCTCTGATTGCCATAAAAGGGGGATTAATTTTCTGAATCGAGTGAAAAGAACATCATTGAGCAGCGGTGTAGCTTCACTTTTCCGGTCGGGTGGGGGTCGGAGGCAAGCACCCAAATTTACCGATTTTTTTTTTTTTTTTTTTTTTTGTATTTCATCGTGAACGTCATTCCTCTGGGGTCGTGATTTGAAGCTCGCGAAGCGTTATTCAGCAAAGTTTTGAAAATGTGAAACTTGTATTGGAAAAAATTTTGGATTCTGGGTTCTCTATACAAGGAAATGTGAAAAGTTCGGGGTAACTGAACAATCTGTATTTCTTATTGGCAAGTTTGAGATTGCACAGCTACCAAAGATCGTAGTTGCTACACAGTGTTATCTAAGACCTACAAATTGAGGCTGTAAATCGACATTTTAAGGGTCAAGAGCTTATATAAAGGAAAATTGGGAATTAAATGATAGAAAATTCATTAAAATAGCACATTATTTGTCGATATCAATTGATTATCTGGTGATTTTGTCATTTCCAGAGTTCGGAAAGTTTTACCAAACTGATTTATGACGGAACACGACTGCGAGGAGTTTAACTGCTTAATGAGAATTTTTGCGCGCGAAGCGCGCGGGCGGTCTTTCATATTTTAACAAATAATTACATACACTGAGCTTTTATTGAAGAGAATTAGATTTTTTATTGTAGAAAAAGGTGGAAAAACCACACTATAGTTTCCTGATGTCACAAATGGCAAATTTCCGAATTTTTTCCTTCATATAGGAACAGGGGGCAATTTCTTAGTACTGCATATCTTCCATTCCCATAGATTTTTTTACTTATTTCAAGGCGTGTCGGTGCATATCACAGCGTTTCAAGTTTCTTGTCGACACTCCTCCGGCTCTTTATAGTTGTATAACCAATAAATTTGTATTTTTCAAAGTTTTCATAATAGCGCACTTAATTTTTGACATAGTTCCGAATATGAAGGTTGGTTTTCATGGGGAGGATATAGTGCACAGTATCCTCCATCCAATTTCATGGGAGGATATATCCTTCCATTCCCCCAGGATCGCCGCCCATGCTGAGGATGATAGTAGTGTATGGGGACCGGAAACAGCAAGAGGTTTGGTGAAGTTTGATTGAGTTGAGTGAGTGATTTAGTCCAGCTGTCCTGCAGGAAGTAGGGCCTCGTCCGCTTCTCACGCGGAAGGCCCGATCTCGATTCCCAGGTCGAGTCGTACCAAGGACTCTAAAAATTGGAATCTACTGTCGCTTTGCGTGATGCTCCGCATAAGCATTGGAGTAGGGTAAACAAGCCAGTGAGCCACTACTAGAAAAAGGGACGAGGCCGACTCTACTTGAACCAATAGGTTGGAAACTGGGCCATAAAACTCCATCTAACTAATAATCTAACCTACAGAACGTAAGAAGGGAACCGTTTCACCAAAGTTTTAATACGCACAGCATAACAACAGTACTAAGACACATTCGTGCATCACGTCTAAAAGCCAAAAAATTACAATTACAGTGTCCTATCCCGTAAATAGTATAAGGGTGGAGATTTTGCTTGCAAAGGAGATGGTGCATGTAACTAAGGACGACACACATCATTACTTTCAATGACCCTTTATTTTAAAGCTTAAGTTACAATACTAGAAAAAAGCGTAGGATCCTCTCATATTTTGAAAGTAATTTTACAATGCCAGCACACAAAAGTTTTATTAGTAAGCTTCCTGTAGGGATGAGAGCGAATTGCGCTGAGAAAATTCTTGAAATTTTGAATTTGATAACCTTGTTTACCATTACTGAATTTTTGCCAAAGTTAAATTATAAAAGGCTATTAAAGATATCTATATAATTCCTCTGGTAATCCTGGAATATGCTTATTTTATAGTCATATTTTTTTTAAATAAGTACGAAATGGACAACAACCACCTATATCGAACCCCTTCACGCAATTCTGCTCATCAACATATTCACAGTCCTCTGTCTCATACTCCAACATGTCAGGACCAAAACACCAAACGTTTTATGTTACGGTTGCCGTAGTAATCTATAAAGTACCCGTATTTCCTTCCCAACATTACTTGTTATTGGGTGCTTATATGCAGTTTGGTGACATTTTCTGCAATATTGCAAGAAAGAAAATAACATTATTTCTTTTCGGTTTGTACACTGAATATAAATTTTCTCAACTCCTGAAAAGTTAACCATCCATTTTTAAATGACTTGACCGCAACGAACGGTTTGCTAAATCAAACGACGGCTGCAAAAACTCATGGTTCTAGCCCTCATTTGCGATACATCAAACTAGAAACGGTAGCTCAGATAAGTTTTCCCCACAGTCAGTTGCGTGGTCAAATCCTACTGCCACCCGACGCAACTGAACACGGGTTACTTTATCCCGCCCCAGCAGTAAAGGTGAGTTGAACCACATTCTAAAAGTCTTTAATATCACGGCGTGGCTAATTAATTCCATTGTAATGCAATGCTATTTTCAGACAGCTTGGATTTCGACCAAAGATTATGTCTTCCATAAGTATAAATCACATGACGTGGAAACTTGACATGTGTCTTTTCCAGATATATGTACGGAAATACTGCATGAAAAACAAAAGTTTCCAAATATGGGCTCATCATATGGGTTCATCTGGAAGGGCTTTCCCCTTTGATTCAATGTGTTGAAAGCGATGTATCCACCAAACTCTAATTAACCTGAATAGAAGGTGTGCAGATAACATTTCTTCACATTCCTGTTGCCACAAACTAACGATTTTCTGACAATGGTAAGTTTCAAAAAGGAAGTGGCGATTTTTCGCTCCAGTATCTCAAAAGAAAAAAATGAAAACGTCTTTGGATGAAGTTCCTCGATTTACACCCGGAGGTGATGCTCGATTGCCAAGCCCGACACGCCTATTTGTCCCGATACAGTGTAATTTACTTCCAGATTTTATTAGCTTTAATATAGGTGAGAGCACTGCATAGTCTATCATTTCGTTTGGGCAGTAACATTCATTATCGGTCCTGCTAGTCCAGCCTTTTTACTTTCGGTAACGGCACCTATTTGTTAGGACATGACCCTACATAAAAGCCCAATTGTGGTGGAAGAGATGGATTTCAAGAGTAAGTATCTTGTATGTGATTTCCCAGGCTCTTAGAATATCTAAATTACCTCAGGGTACAATGATTTTTTTACATCTGTAATCAACTCAATGGGACCAACTTTCACTTAGGATGTGACAACTCAGCAGGCAGTAGCAACATGGGCGTATATCGCAGGGGAAAGGGATATTTTCCACAAAAGAATTTTTACAACAGCCTGCCGAACCCTACTCCGCGGAGCGGACGTGGCTTTCTCAGCTTCTCAGCAGCTTCCAAAACGTTAGGTATATGACTGGATCGTGTCCAGGACCGGATTTATCTATAAGCAATGTACCCGTACCAAGGCAAGCGCGTTAAGATTACGTTTGACTTCAGATTAGCAATGGCCTATACCAATCGAAAATCAAATGGTAAATACATCTGGTAAAATACGAGACTTGCATGGAAAATTTGAACTTTAGGTTTGATCTTACTTGCCTTCTGCACGTTTGTTTATTACTAAAATTTACCTTTGACACGTTAGAAAACTTATTTTGTTCAATCCGTCATCTCGTGTGTACACGGATCGCAATGAATCGTATACATACTGGCTTTCTACGCTGCATGCTCCGAACCCCTGGCCCGGCACTTGAACTATACGTGCATGCTACTATTGTACACATATCAGCATATTGTACATTTCTAAACTAAAGGCTGTTCAAACGTAGAGAGACATCGGTGACATCGTAGCATATTGCTCTGTAGAAATCCCATGAAATTGCAAGAAACATTAAACGCACGTTTTCAAATGTATACAGGTGCCGTCATAAACAATTTATGAAACGAATTTAACACAAACCTGGAAACCAAAGGGTTCTAAATAAATTGATAATAGAAATACACATAAAGCGATAGCCAACACCATGCGATCTGGAAAGAGAGTAGAAAAACGGACCAACGTAGGACAGCATCCCTCTTTCATGACTGTGTCATATGTTAAGTATCTGGCGTATTAGCCCACTTAATATCGTAATTAGTCTGCTTAATATTATAATTAGCTTACTTAATATTATAATTAACCTATTTAATATAACGCATTTGAAGAAAATGTCCCACATTTTGTACATGACGACATTTCCACCCAATCTTGTCACATACCAGTCTCTTCTGCTGTACGAATCTTTTTCTAAAAGATCGGTTTGTTTCTTAATGGGAATCGGCTGATAAACGGAACGAGACAAATGTGGTCATGTGATCGTAAGAAACCAACAAAAATAATGGACGTGTTGTCATGCTTATTAATGGCCAATTTTGTTTGCGTTTCGCCCCCTTTAATCTTTGCTTATTTTGACTTTTTCTTCTATATATTATTGATAATTCTATCCCGTTTTTCTTGCTATTATTTACACTTCATTCCTCAGTGGGAGCAACTTGCATGGGGAAATGGGTGCGCGTGCCATTCGATTTTTCATTTCCCTAAAAGACGTGGTCAAAACTGTTATTAAATACCTCCTTGGCTGAGAAATTTCTTCGACAGAGTCAATGGTTTATTTTGATTATGCCCTTTTATAAATCTTTCTAAACATGTCAATTTTTTGCGTGCTGTGTGCGTTACTAACCTTTCCTTGGTGTTGTCCATATTACTAATACCTACATTTGACCGTCGGTAAAATGTATACCCGCGAGAAATCTCTGAAATTTACTCTGGCATATCCATATGGGGCCAAGGGATCAATCAAATACGCATTACCCATACGCACTTGAAAAAAGTACAAGTCATTCGTCCACGTTTATCCCTTGAGTCCATTTGAAGTGAAGCTCCCCCCCCCCCAAAAAAAAAAAACCCAAAACAAAAACGAAAACAAAATCATTTGAAAGTCTACTAGATTTTTTACTTATTTTACTGAATTTGACGAGAGTATTGTCGTCAACTGTCTTTAGTCACGAGAACTTTTCGAGCTACCTATTCTATACAAGAAGGCTTTCTTTTACTAATGCTTTACTTAAGCTAAAAACTGAAGTATTTCACATTTGGCGTTGACAATTTGCAAACCGTTATTAAATTTTTACTGACACGCTCACAATTATTTTGTAATTTATTAAAAATAAGTAAATAAATAATTTCGCATTTTTGGGCAGGAAATTCCCCGAATACATCTCAGTGTCTCTTACATAGTGAGAAGCATTAGCTTATCTACCGGGAGTGGGGCAGGGAGCAAAGAGCCTCCCTTCCGATTGGTTTGACCTGGAAAATGAGCTCAATACACCGCGTTCAAAAAACGAAAAATTAAGGAAAGAAGAAAGGGAGAAACAAAGAGAAAGGGGAAAGAAGAAGAGTGAAACGGAAAGAGGTTATTTAACTTCAGACAGGCTTCCACAAATTCTTGTTTCGTTACTTGTTTTTTCTGGCTGGCAATTCTTTAAGTATCATTGTCCGCATGCAAATCTATTTGTCCACTTTTAGTGTGCCTTTGTCGCGGAGACTTTCAAACGATACTAGCCCTACGGGCTATGAGACACTGAGCAGTGTACCTGCCCTAGCAATTCTTACTTGTCTCAGACTGTAGGGCGCCGGATTTGAATGCTTCAGATAAAAAAGGAACTGGGAAGTTCTGACCCTTTTTTAAAAACCCGTGGAAGTTAAAAGTGACATTCTTCATGAATGTCCTTCAGATAAAAACAGAGAAAATTCTTTAAAAATCTTTTTGGTCCCATTGTCTACCTGTAACATAACATACAGGTAACATCGTATGTTTATCTGTTTAGCTCTGTTATCGTACTCCGGAGAATCAGTAGTTGTAGTGACCCACCTTTCGAAAAGAATTGTATATATTAGGCTAACTTGAATTTCGGGCAAGGGTCTGGAAAAAGTCGGGCAGCCATTTATTTAAGAGTCCCCAAGCCTGAGAGCCCCTGCCAATCTTTTCAAAAATTTGTCTGACCGAAACAACGCATTACAGTAATAGTAAAATTTTCACGAAAAATGGAAACGATTACAAAAATTTCGATTTATGAGGGCAGCTTATAAAACAAGTATATTTCAGCCTTATTTCAAAGTCTTGGTCGACACTGTGCCCGAAATGGTAGACGTTTCGGGCAGAATTTGCAAAAATGTCTGAGATGATCTCAATTGCCAGATTAGGCCTATATGGGAAGACGGGAGTGCACAGGTGTATGCATGTGCTAAAAGTTTGCCCGAAAAAATGGCATTGGTACCTTCTATGTTGTAATATTCTGATCATTGTGAAGGTTAATTTTCATCATTTGTATCATAGTGAGAATGTTATTGCAAACAAAAACTCAAAGTAACGACTGCTAAGATTCTATTCACAAGCCTGCAAATGCAATTTCCGGCCATCTGAGAGGTCGCAGTGTTCCAAAATTTTATGTATGCTCGTGTGCTAACTGATGGTTTCGCTCCGCTTAGTCTTTCGGGCGGAGTTATATATTTCGGGCAGAAAAATCTCCTTCCTCAAATGGAAATGCTCCAATACGCCTATGGCCTTGCTCCACGTAAATTTCTTATATGAAAATCAATCACTCTACTAGGCCTCGGAATAATGGTCAATATGGTCATTTGCCTCCCTGACAAGTGAACCCAGACACTGATGAGAAGTAAATTAGTGTTGGAAGACACCTGACTACTGTAGGTTACACTTGTACACCATGGAACTGACATCTTTTGCTTTGCTAAGCAAAGTTTCCCTTATGACAGTTCTGTGCCGTATTCAGGGAGTCAATATTTCTTTGCAGAGCAATTCATTGTTTGGGTCATAAAACCAAAAAAAATGGCTTCAAATTGATGTTAAATGTTGCATCAGATTGCATTTGAGGGTACTTAAATATTCAAAAATTTCCTTAGACCCCTCCCCCATAACGGCGATCAGACCCTGTGCATTTGGCTACTCAAATAAAAAATATCCTGGCTAAGCCAGGACTTAGGACAGTTTTTTTCTGGGGCTTCTGAAACATGAAAGCGCAGTAACCTACGGGGGTTTCGCCCCTGAACCTCCACGGCGCACGAACTCAAGCCCAAATACGGACCTGAGTTCGGTAAAGCAAACAGATCTTTTATAATTGACCAAAGGATAATGCTCTAAAAGGCCTTTAAGGTATCTAAATTCGTTTTCAATTTTCAATTCTGACCGATTTTAGAAACCCCAGTAATATGAATGTAAAACATTACATTTACATTCTGGAAATCCGAGGAAACGTCTGATCTTGTTATCAAACGTTAAGACTTTTTTTCCTACAACTTATATGCATGTCATGCCATCTAGAGGGAAGGGCCAATTGAATTCATTTGTTTTCAGTTGAACAGTCGTTTTGAGTGAGATTGCATCTGTTTTAAAACTGTTGGCGGTACTAACCTGCCTATCAAAGCATTGTTCTGCATGAGCCTCTTGTCTAAGGATTAGTTGCCTTGAATGAGATGGTGTCCCAGGAATGATATTGAAGCGGCGCCGCGAGTAAAGGAGAAAAATACCTCTGCGGCAATTATACAGCTTATCTTCATTCCTTTACGTGGTTCCTAAACTATTAGCATAAATTAAACATTCCGTTACATCTCCTTCCAAATAGCAGCTCCCTGGTTAGAAGACACAAAAAGGCATTTGTCGTCTGCTATGGTTGCTGTTTTTGGAAACGTGTAATCTTGTTGTCAAAAAATCTATTATTAAACGAGCCCTAGGGTGAAGTTTGATAGGGATTCTACCAAACGTCACTTGAAGGAGGAATTATATGAGAACACAGGACCGGATTACTCTCCATTTTTCAAAGGAAGTGCATGGACAGGCAGATTCACGTAATTCAGGGTTGGGTATGAGAGTGTGGAGGGCATATAATTCCTCCTTCAAGTGACGTTTGGTAGAAACCCTATCAAACTTCACCCTAGGGCTCGTTTAATAATAGATTCTACTATACGTCACTCTCAGTCACAATTATATGAGACTTCAAAGCAGGCATGTTCATGCACAATAGCTAACGGAAAAAAACGACAAAAGGCAAATAATTTAATAACTTGCGTTTAATAATTCAGCACCTTTCACGGCTTAAATTGAAACAAGAAAACATGACCATGTACCCATCTGCATAAACAATAAGTTTTTAGTTTTAAAACAACAAAGCCTTCTCAAGGCTTGAACTGAAATGGTAAAGACTGGTCTCACCATGCTTCACTGGGTCTTTCTTAATCAATATCGGTGTTTTAACAAAAAAAAAGGAATGTCTTCCTAAGACTTAAACTGAAATTTCATGTGCCCAGTAAAGCGTTTGCAAAATGAATCCCGACATTTGTCAATGGCTTTTTATAAAAAATGGCAAATGTTCTTCCTGACGTCCAACCCGCCACTTTAATGATTTCCGACACTGGAACATTTTTCGTGCTTGCTAGGGATACCGCAGCAGCACGTGTACTGTGTGCTCTGTACACTGAGACATCAACTCCTGATTTCGTCAGAACATCTTTTATCCAGCGAGCAATAGTTTCTGTGCTGACGCGTCTATGGGGCTCGACATAACTGATAAAAAGCTGTGATTCTGACCCTCTAAGAGGCTGTGTAATTTTTATATACTGAATCAGTAGTGATAAAACGTCTAACCTTTCATCTGGCGGGTATCGATACAAGACTAAATAAGACTTTTTTCTCCCTGGTCTATCTTGTTTTAGATTTCCTTTCAACTCAAATGTTGCACTGTCCTTGGTTAACGTTAGGTTTTCAATATCCAAAAACCTCAAAGTTTGTAGTCTTTGTGCAGTAAGTAAAGAAACCAACATCACTAGCTTTTGTGTAACTTCTTTAAGCGTCAGTGAACGCAGGGGATGCAACTTTCTCAAAAAGTTCAAAACTAAGGACGCATCCCACACTTTTGAATATCTGGGCTCTGGCGGTCGTAACTCAAAAATACCTTTTATGAACCGTTTGATGAGCGGGTGATCCATAACATTGCATTTACCACAAACATAGCTGACAGGGCTGATCTGACTGTATTTAGGGTACTGTAACCTTTCCCCTCCTCATAGAGAACTGTCATGAATTCTATTACTTGCTGAACAGTGGGAGTAAATGTATTAATTTTCCTGCTGTCGGAGAACCTTTTCCACTTGTTCTGATAGCAATGGTATTGTCGCTGGGTTGTTGGTCTCCACGAGGCCATGAGAACAGAGGTAGACTTTTCTGGTATTCCAAAATCTTGCAAGGACAACCTGACAAGAGGCATACGATTAGTTTGAGTTTGTGATGAAGGGGGTGTAGAGCTTGGCCTCGAGCCCCTGGAAGACTGAGCGTCCTTTTGTGCTGAGGTAGGATCCTTGGCGTAGCTATGATCATTTGAGTGAGTTTTGTAAACCACGATTGTGTTGTCCACATTGGCACTACCAGAATTCCCGTTGATTGCTCTAGTTGAATTTTCTGTAGTATTCTTGCTATCAGACTAAATGGGGGAAAGGCATAGAAGAAATAATTATGCCAATTTATGGAAAATGCATCGATGCAGAACGCATTCGGGTCTGGCTTCCAGGCTACATACTTTTCCACCTGACTGTTGACCCGAGAGGCAAACAAATCAATATCTGGCTGCCCCCATAAAGCGCATATAGCCTTGAAAAAGTTCCTGTCCAACATCCATTCAGTATTTCGTGAGAAATTACGGGAAAGGTGATCAGCAATCGTGTTTTGTTTGCCTGCTACATGTGCTGCAGACAACCAATTTGCATTAGCTATTGCAAAAGCCCATATTGTTTTTGTTACACGGTTACAGGGGGCGAATGGGTTCCACCCATAGCATTTATGTACGACACGGCGGTAGTGCTATCTGTCATTATTCTTATATGTTTTCGTTTTTCCTTGGGGCACAATGATTTGAGTGCCATCAGGATTGCAAGTAGTTCTAACACATTGATGTGTAACTGTGTCTCTTGATTAGTCCATTGCCCATTTGCTTAAGTTTTTAAGGTATTACAGTGAGCACCCCATCCCTCAAGGGATGCATCTGTTACAATACAGAGATCGTGTTCCCTCTGATAAATAGGCTTGAATGCAGAAGGTAAGTTTATGACCCACCAGTCTAACTCCTGGTAAGCTTCTTCAGACAGCTGGACATGTGTTTCATAGCTTCCCATGCCTGTCTTCAAAGCCTTGATTTTTGTTAATTCCAACTCTCTATAGTGAAGTTGTCCATAAATGACACCTGGCATTAGGGAGACTAAAATCCCAATAACTCTTGCCAATTCTCTTGCAGTTTTGACGCTTTTGCCCTTGAAAAATTCAATTTCTATTAAGGCGGATTGAGTCCTGTCTGCCTTTGGATATAAAATCATTTTAGTGGAATTCAAACAAAACCCCAGAAACGTTAAATGATGTTCAGGGTTTAAAATAGACTTGTCTGGATGTACTAAAAACCCCAGATTTTGCAATAACTGAACTGCTGCCTCAACAGCAGCTTCACAATCGTGTTTGGTTTTGCCCTGAATATTTATATCATCTAAATACGCAAGGCAAGTATAACCTCGTTTACGTAACTGTGACAAGACTGGCTTAAGGAGTTTAGTAAAAACACGAGGAGCCGATGCTAACCCATTGGGGAGGCAAGTGTACTGAAAAACGAAATCTTTATACATGAACCTCAAGTATTTTCTGCTATTTTCGCTAATTGGAACCATGTAGTAGGCGTCCTTTAAATCGACTGAGGCCATATAGCAATTTGGCTCAATGAGTAGAGTGACTGTTTGGAGTGTATCCTTTTTGAAATGGTGATATTTGACACTCTTGTTGAGGTTTTTGAGATTTAATATCATGCGTGAAGTACCATCTGGTTTTGGTCGCAAAAAGACCGTTGATATAAATTCATTTGAAACATGGTCTACTTTCTCAAGCACCCCTTTGTGGAGAAGTTTCTGAATTTCCATTTCCAATTTGGAGTCATCGAACTCGCTCAAACTCTGATAGAAAGGTTTTGATAAGGCATAATTTATTGGTTTTTCTCTATTTAATTCGATGTCATATCCCTCAACAATATTTAAGATTTTCTTGTCTGAGGTAATAGTCTCCCAACAGGGAATGTAGCGTTGTATTCTGCCCGCTATATTGCCTGTGAAGGGGTTAGCATCAGCTGGCCCCACATGAATTACACTAGGCAGTAGTATTGAGGAACATACCTTACCTTTCTCTAATTCTTCTTGTATTTCTCTTTCTCTGCCTTGTGTTGGCGATGTCCCAAAAAATAATTTTGGTGGTTTTGGTAACTGCCTCTTCCACCTCTGCCTCGCTTTCGAGGGTATGAACCCCGAGGGGGTTTTGTCGTTGGCGTTATGCGGCGACTAATTTTATTTGCGTCCGCAATGTCTCTCATTTTCTGAGACATATTGTCCGCGAACAGCCAAACGGAACCCGATGCTGAGCTCGAGCAAAGGTTTCGATATTCTGGTTTGAGTTCGGGTTTAATGAGATCCCGACGGATTTGATTTACCTGGTTATTAGCAGACCCCATCAGGGCTAGCGAATCAGTAATAGCTGTAATTACGGATGCCTTGTCTAAAATACCTTTGGCATTTAGAATGACGTTTAGCGTTACTGCTAATGCCGTCATTGCTTTTACTGTAAGATGTTGAGAGTTTTGGAGCTTCAGCTCACGGTTTTTAACACGAGGTTATAAATGCTCCCACAGCAGTGTGTTTACTTTTGTAATTTGAAGGAGCTCCACGTTTTCTGGGCGATGATATTTTTGACACCGCTCTCTAATCATGGCAGAGGACAATTTATCCTGCGTAATATTGGCCAAGAGATCCACAATTTTAGCCCCAACTGCTGGTCCAGTCTCTTTACCGATACCCAAATCGGAAACCAAGGAATCAAAAATCACTTGTTCCTCAGTTTCTTTAGTTTCTACAAAGCAACAGTCTGGATCACCAGGTTGCTGTGAAGCCTGTAAAATTTCTTCCAACTGTTCGTCGAAGTCTACTAATTCGTCATTTTCAGGCCTGTGGCTGTTGTGTGCGATATCATCGCTTAACTCAGAAGCTTCTTCAATGACAGAAACCTTTCTTTTGATAGAAGTCATTTTGCTCGATTCATTTTTTCCTTACATTTTTTCACAAAATTGTTTCATTTGATTTTGAATTTGAATCATTGAGATCTTTAGCTCTGCTAGCTCATTTTGTTGCAGAGATGATTGGCCGGAATCACGTAAACCAACTCTCGAGTTCGAAGGGCCAGCCACTTCTACTTCTTCAGAATAATCAAGAGCCTCAAGCTCTAGAGATTCCAGTGAATCTTCCATAATGAACAGTTCAAAAGTCACTGACTATCAAGGCAGGTTTCGACTGTATCAATCTCAACTATCAAGTTAGAGAATAGATCTGCTTAAATTTTCCGACCAACAGGTCAGGGCGTAAAATTCAGATTTCCTCTTAAGGAGTATGGCCAGCAAGGCTAAAGTAGGCCGGTAAAGAACTTCTAACCAACAAGTTAGAATATGGGTAAGACCCAATAAGTTTTCAGTAACCGCACCTTACCAAAACGTCGGATGAAGCCTGCATATTTTAAGTCTTCTTCACGAGGCAACCAGAAAAGAAATAACTAAAACGATTTCTGCATTCACTTCTTTCAGGGAGTTGCTTCAATCTGATTCAAGGTGCATTATGCAATGGAGAGCTCTGCGGTCAGCGAACACAATATGCAAGTATTGATGCTCGTTGAACCGTAGAGGAAGAGAAGAGAGGTATCTCAGAGAGAACCTTCCTCCTCGGAATCCTTCTGTGTAAATGGAGAGTAATCCGGTCCTGTGTTCTCATATAATTGTGACTGAGAGTGACGTATGGTAGAATAGATTGTTACCCCTACAGCTTATCTGCATTTCATGCCCTCTAGAGGGAAGGACCAGTTGAATTTATTTATTTCAGTTAAACAGTCGTTTAGAGTTTGATTGCATCTGCTCTTAAACTGTTTGCGGTACAGACCTACTTAACGAAGTATTGTTCTGCATGAGCCACTTGTCTAAGGATAAGTTGCATTGAATGAGATGGTGTTCTAGGAATGATATTGAAGCGGTGCCGCGAGTAAAGGAAGGAAACACCTTTGCGGAAATTATACATCTTATCTTCATTCCTTTAAGAGGTTTTTAAAGTATAAGCATAAATTAAAGGTCCGTTGCATCTACTTCCAAATAACAGCCCTCTGATCGCAATGTCTCACGCAGGGAAAGGCAAATTTTTGTATTACATTTCTGGTACGAGTAAAGTAGTGGAAGCACGATACCAACCTTAAAAGAGCTTGGAAGAGCCGTTCTTTTTGGTGTTAAAATATAAGTCTTAATGTGTTTTATATTCTTATGGTAAATAATTTGGCAAAGCATTCCCTGTATGATTTCTTGAGATATTTAATTTTACACTTGGAAAATATTTTTTCGAATGTGAGAACTGCAGGCCAAGAGCACCGGGATCATTAATGTTAAGTAAATTGACTTGCCATAAAAATACCTGCTAGCAATCTCAGCAAAGAATGGTCCAAGGAAGAATATAACAAAAAAAAAAAAAAAAAAAAAAGAAACGAAAGACGCAAGACTAGAGACATATTGGAAGAAGATTTCGCAAAAGAGAGCGTTTGATCGAGCGATCAAATATGATTTGTTACTTTTTTCTAAGAAAAATTGGTAATGTGAGCTACTCTGTTATTTTGACTTTGTTGTCAATCAGAACAGATATTACGAATTTTGCATGTCCAAACCAAACTCACTTGGGGTGATGGCTACCTGCTTTACAAAACAAAGACGGCGGGCGACTGGTCTCGGAAGATAAAAAATGTTCTACTACTCTTTGAACTGTCCTACTACCCTTAACTACAAGTAAGAATCGAAACACTTCTTAACGATTTAATATCGTTTTTTCTTAGCCTCAAGTCCGCACGAAGTACCAATATGCTTATTATGAAAGCCTTATCTTTACAAAAACATCATATCTGAAACGGGTTCTGAACAGTTTAAGCATAATTAGATATTACTACAAAAATGTGATGTGACTACATTCATATTTTTTTCCCTTTAAATATTGGGCGACATTTCAAACTGATGCCCCCTGCCTTCTAAAATATTAGAGGGTTCACGTTACCAGTCACCCCCACGATGTTTGCCCATGAATTTATTCGTAAATCCAGTCCATAAATATTATGAAATTATTATTGATCTCTCCTTTCCTTTTTTATTCAAAACGTTCTGAACTCTCTACTTTTGACAAAATTTACATGAAATTGCCCATAAAATCTGAAAGTATCAATACAAATATAGCGAAATGCATTGTTGCTGCATGGTGAAATGATACAGCAAACAATTAGCTTGAACTGAACGACAAATCTCTCAATATACCCATTTCCAAAACGCTATTACAAACAATCGTGGGGTAGATATTGTGTGTGTTGTATTTTGGCACACTAAAATGACCAGTGGCGCGGCTTGTTTCCTGTGGGACGTGACTGGCAGAATTTGAGGAGCACCGAAATTTTTTACTTTTTAAACACTGCGATAACCAAAAGCGGGGAGCTTGTGTTGAAGAAAATGTAATATTTTTAGAAGAAATTTCCTTTTCGAGTTTGAAAGGACTATCGAAAATATTGGGGAATCTGATACTCATTGAAGCAAAATCGATAAACCCATACGGCATACTGAAATTCGTTTGAGCTCAGGCGTTCAGTTACAGTCCTGCGTACTAAGGAACCCAGAAGACATTGGAAATTTGACCGGAAACGTATTATCTTCACTGAAAAAAGATTTGACAATAATTACCGAGCTAATATTGGAAAAAATTGGATTTTAGAGAAAGAAAATTTGGGTATTTGGTAAGGTTGAACGAGTTGAGTTATTATTATCTGACCTTCCTTTTAACAAAAAAATAAAAATAAGTAAAATGTCGGGTTGATGGAAGCACTCGGCTTTTTCTTGTCCCCCCCCCCCTTTTTTTGGTTTCTTTTTTTTTTTTTTGTACGGATTATCCAATGAAATTGGAAAATTTACCAAAAATTCTTAATTTTGCCTTTTTTACGAATATTTGAAAATTTGTAGCTTCCATGGGAGAAAAGGGGCAATTACATATTAAGGGGGTTTATTACAGAATCTGGCCTTTTTATAACAGGAATCAAATGAGTCACGACTTGTTCATGGAGTTTGTTGGGGTTACTGAATGTCATCATAAGGCCCTCAGACGGTATTGGTAAATGCCCCGAGAAATTTGGCTTCCGCCTTTCAAAGCGGATATATAAGTAAAAATGTAATATTCATATCTGACAGAGGAACCAAATTTTCACAGTGTAGTGAATTTCCATTCAAATCGGACATGTTTTTCTCCAGATATCAGTAACTCTAGTACACAGGTTTCTGTTATACAGTGAACTTGAGGCATCAGAGGTTAAATCACTTTCTCGCATTGACAAGGAATGCTTGTTTCCTTTTGTTTTTCAAACTGTTGTGTTGACTTTGAAATTAATGGAAATAGAACCTCTCTGTAGGGAATGCGGAGTTTTTAAGTTCTGATATCCTTTACGCAATCAAATCCTGAAAATATGGGATTGTTGAGGGGAAAAAAGCTGTAAAATTTAAAGAAAAACAAAAGACTGCCCATTAATGTGAGGTTGTGACGTCATGTGGGCTTTGTTCAAGTTCACTCTATTTTGAAAATGTGACAGATTTACTTGGCGTTATCTCACCAACCACACAACGCATTTGGATGCAAATTTCACCAAAATGCTTGCAATAAGTAATCCTTTAAACATCAAATTTTGATATGACCTAACCCCCTTCTTATTACTGTTCAACACATACTTGAAAACCTGGAGGTTACATACTGAAGGAATTTTATAGCAGACATTTTGAAAAAAAAAAAACGGTGTTATCTGTGAGGAGAATATAAAAATTTGAAGACTTTATTGAGCATCAATCTGCCAAGTTCACATGGGCAAAATTTATACTCAATTTGGTTGAGATTTCATATTTTGTCTTGCGGTGAAAACTGAAAATTCTTGCTTCCTTTTCAGAACGTTAATAATCTGAAACTTAAGTTGAAACATATTTGGATTTTTTGAAGAAAAATTGGGAATTTTCAGTTTCCTTTAAGACTGTCTTCTTATAAGCAAAATCGAGAAGGTTGTCAGGGTTTGGGGTGGCTGACGTTTATCGGGCTTACTTCTTTTACAGTGTGGATAAAGGCCCCGATGAAATTGGATCTCCTCGCCTGCAGGAGCACGTAACCCCTCGCTGCTGCTACCCTTGGCTTCTGGCAAATAATAGGTCCAACATATTTAGTTGATTTCGATTTGGCCCCAATAGGTGGCGCCTGGGGCATCTCGCCCCTTGTCTTACCCAGCTATGTCGCTGAAAATACCATTGACAAAAACGACATTTTCCAAAGCGCAACGTGTTTGGTTTTTCTGTTACAGGTGAAATATTGTTGATTCTCTTTTTTCAATGAATTTACGGAAAGGCTGAATGCAAAATGATTTTGGGCATTTACCGTAGAGATAACACAGACACTCAAATTTCAACTCGGCAGACAATCAGGCTCTCTTCATTTTGACTTTTCTGCCGTACACTGGCCTCCGTGATTATTGAAATACACCTAACCTTGTGATGAACGTCGTATAGACTAAGTTAATGTTCACAATTGTCCATATTTGTAAATGAACTGCGTGTTGATTTTCTATCTTTAAGTTAATGTCCGTACTTGTAAAGCTACGGTAATGCCTTGTACATTTGAAACGTATATATAACAGACCTTAATTAAGTCAACTTGAAATGTGGTTACACGTTTGTTTGGCAAATATTTTTTAATTTGAAATATAATCAACGCAGTTCTGTGTTAGTTGCTTGTTGTAGATATCAATCCTTCGATTCTTTCGACTCGCAATCTCATGATACACATGAACTGATGCAGGACTGCACAATTTCTCATTATGCTAATCAGCCTGATTAGTAGCCAGTCCATGTGGAGGGGGGGGGGGGGTCCTTTTTCCAAAATGTGGACTTTTTCAAATACGGAGGCGGCTGGCGCGTGTCGTTAGCATGTAGTTGGTAGGGGTCCGGGGCATTCTTCCCCGGAAAAGTTTGAAATCTGCAGAACTCCTGCAATCTGGAGCATTTTAGACTTTTGAACACAAAAGAAGTCCCTTTTCCCCAGGACTTCCACTCAGTATACACTACTTTTAAAGAAGTGGGCGGAAATTCGTCCTCAATGTGTCAAGATAAAAAATATCTCATAGCTGACCCTTCAAACACAGGGCTGGAAAAGTGGACCTTCCCTTAGGTGGGGTGGATCGTTCGAACGCTCCGACCCCCCTCCCCTAGCTACGGGCCTGTCAGGCTAATTGAAGAATCACCACCTAGAGGCTATTCATGTAATGCCGATGTACCACCGGGGAGTCGCAAAATAGGTCTATGCCTACGGTGCTCACAGCGGCACTGCAGGTAGGGTTATAGACGTTCGGTTTTACTAGGACACGTCCTCTTTTTATTGTTTCGTGCTGGTGTCCGGGCGGTTTTGTAAAATTCCGCTACGGTCCGGATTTCATGTATTTCTCACATGATCTGACAGGTTTTTCCTAATTTTGCTTTAAATCAAGTAATAAATCACACGTACAATGCGGCCGTTGTGTGATGGACAAGTATACTGTTTACAAATTTGACTTACTCAAGTATTCATTAACAAAACAATAAAATACATTTTTTGCCAAAATAAAACCCGCTTGTTTTAGTCCATATCATAACCAAAACCGACGTGGCTCATTCTACATAATGAGCTCGATTGTAGAGCAGACGACTCACTGAGAATGAAGAAACATTGAACGAAGGAACTGCCCCTTGAAAATAAGAAGCGTGCCTAAGGTACTGTCCATGACGTCATGGACAGAACAGTAATGCATACAAGTCAATTACCACCTGAAGTGATATTTCGTTATTGAATGGGGTTCCTGTGCTTACTTGTTGTCAAAAGGCTTGTTATCTTACCGGTTAGGCACAAAATGCTTGTGAACGTCAACATTCGTCTATTGTAGGTAGCCATCTTGACATCAGTTGCCACTGTAGCAACTTTCAGTGATGTGTCTAACCCGTCTCGTCAGTGACAAGTTCAAGACTGGTTGTCAGCTATATTATGTAAAGTTTCAGGCGGTTCTGTCAAGCTTTTTCTGGGTGTCTGTCGTGGTCTCAAATTTTCGACAGCGTTGGTGGGGTTCCAACTGGGTCCTTTCTATGCGCAATGCGCATAAAAAGTTCCCAGCTGTAAAGTTCTGTAAAGTTCCCGGCGCTTATCCGCTACATAAACGAAGCTTGAGCCTCAATGCTTCAACGTAGTTCAAGCGTGTTCCGTCGGTAAACCACATAGGTAGTATCCACCCTCAAGCAGTGCATAAATATTTGTTTCAAGGGTACATCTGAAGGACATTTACAGTCATAGGCTAAAAATGCTGTTGACTGATGGTTAAAATTGGTTAAAATTCTGGTTTTATTAAGAGAAACTGGAATGTAATTTAACGATGAGGGAATGACTAAGAGGTCAAGTGAACGCCCAGTATTCTTGAATACTTGACGATACGTTACTTTTTACATTAAAAATGCGTTATTGCGTAGGCTGCGCTGTGCAAGTTCATGACAAGTCCCACCACGACAATGTTAATTACATGGCAGTATAACCTACGGTGGGATGAGGTCTTTAAAAAGTTGCCTTTTTTTTTTTTTTTTTTTTTTTTTTTTTTTTTGAGGCGGTCATAGAGGCTGATGTTTCCCCCGCTACCTTTCCCTTTAGCATACCCATGAATGAAATTTAATGAAAAAAAAATTTGCTACGATGAGAAGATGACGTGATAAAAGGGACCGTTCCTGCAATTAGTTTTTCCGGCCCAAACTTTGGGCTCTTCATAGACCTGGGTACTCTACGGTGTGCTCTACCATGTAGGACAACATCATGTCCAAACTAAGATATATAAAAATGATTTTTATAGGCTACCAGAATGTGGGACCAAGTTTCATTTGTTTTGGAATGTTTTATTTAATTTGTTTTGTAACTATGATGTTTTTTAAATTTTCGAGATTAAGATCTTGCAAAAATTTGGGGAGCAGTTTTTTTCCGTGTCACATTGGCCTTGGGTATAAGGAAGGGGTTTTCTTCTTCCCCGTTCAAATATTTTCGTGTGTTTTTGATAAATTTGCACCATGTAGCTACCTTTGAATTATCATTTGTGTTAAATATTTTAAATTTGAATAGATTTAAAAATTTTGCAAAGGATAGTATGGTGCAGCACTGCTTCGCTCCAGCTTCACTACTGTTTTAGAGAGTGTACTCCATGCACCTTGACACTTAGAATCACTCACTTAACAGACTTAAAGACTATAAGACGATCAATGGAGGGATCCTGTGTTTATGCCGCCCACCGCCCATCCCTGCCACCTGTGCATACATGAAATGTCAATACAACGGCAAAATGATTGACAGATCGCTGTCATAGAGAGAGGTCAAATGGAGTGGACTCTTTCCCTGAACACTCTTCTCATGGGAAAGTCTCGGCGTTTGGAAAAGGACGGAATGCAAAATTTCCTATGTGGTAGCATGTTTTAACCACGTATGGCCACCAAACCTAGGCTAGCGCACCAGTAGCAGAAAGTTGCCACTTTAAGATTCCTAATGGAGACGGTTAAATTCCACAACAAAACCCATCTGCAAAACACAAGACGATGATGAGACGATCCGTCTTCCAAATTGCCAAAATGCTTTCAACTTTTGCCGCTATGCGTCTGCGACTTAGACCCAACTTAGACCAATAGAACTTGAGCTATAAGTGTATTTGAAGCTCGTGGAGGGCATATAAAATTTGCTAAATTGATAACCGTTTCTGAGAGAACATGGTCAAAATTGATTTTGGTGGAAGAATCCCCCTTACCCCATCTTCCCCTATTTCTACAGGAATATAACCTAAACGCCTTTGGTGAAAATCCGGACACAGCGGGGGAGGGGCCGATGACCATGAGAAATCAGCCATGACCAGGCTAATTAATAATTTAGATAGTTTGATATAGGCTACTGACGATTGCTTCATCGATAAAACCGAAACGCTCGGAGGGCGCAAAACTTTGAGCAAGTTTAGAAAGACTTGCGAAATTGGGACCGTGTGGTGCTAATATATGTGCAAAGGTCTACGGTATTTGATCTACTTGAGAAAGTCGACATAGGCATAGGCAGGAAAACATGCTGGATCGAATATGAGAAAATTCCAAGTGGAATTTCAGATTTTCGAACGAAAGTCATTGTGATGATTTCTTTCTGAGGAGTGTGGGCGTGATACCCAAACACAACCTGGCCGCGACGGCCCTGGTGCTGCCATCTGGTAGGTGTACTATTGATATAGCCAGCAGGACTCTCGAGCAGTCGAATCGCAACTGCTCAAAAAGAGCTTCCTTCTCTTGCATTTTATGCATGGCGTTTCATGACGTCATCAGGATTTGAATACTAATTAGCTAAAAGTCATGACTTTTAAAGTCAATTATCTAAGAAACAAGGAACCAAAAAATCGTCAAAACCATGAACATCAATGAATTAAATGTAAAAGATACTTTTGGTGCCTAGTTCCGAGTGAAATAACGGTGAAAAGTGAGGATTTTAGTCCATTTTATGAAACGTCTAAAATGGGTTTCAAATGCTCTGGAAAATTGTGCAGCATTTTTACGATATTGTTTAAAACTATTCATTCTTTACTTCAGTAGAGAGAGAACTTTGTTTTCTATCTATCGGTACCAGTTTTGCACTATAAGATAATCTCAATGAGTCAGGTACTCGGTAAATTGGACCACGAATCGATTATGGCGCCCAGTGTATGTATACAGTATAGTAGGCCTATTTTCGCGAAATGAACGTTAATGGTCGTCCTATATGTATTACGTTACCACAACAGCCTAATTCATCCTCACCAGTACTGTTCTTATTTTCGGAGAAAATGGTGTGATACTTGCTTCTTCGACATTTTTGCAACAATTTTTTTGTTTTAATGCCACTTACAAATTAAACTAATCAGTAGTGTTGCACTGGTACACTTGTTTGAATGTGAATGCCTGTATATACATGCACATACTATGTCATATCATGGCAAGTAGCTCTGTACATACTTAACAAAACTGTATCTTGTTTGCACTAAAACAGTCACGGTGAAAATCACCTCACTTAAAAAAAATGGGCTGTCTAAAAAGCTGGTTTAAAAATCTTTATATCAGGAAACTGTACCAACTTCAATCCAATGTTCATTCTTTGGAAGAAAAAAATAAATTTATGCATAGTCATGTACACTCAGTCAGCACAATGAGCAAGAGAATAAATGATGCACCTTTCTAATTGGATAAATGCTTAGACAGGAAGGGCCATGCAGGAAAGATCATCAGCACAATGTTAAAAAAGTGCCCTTGGTTTTTCTCATTCATTTTGGGTAAAAATGAAAAATACTGAAGGCAATTAAAGGCAAATAACAATGTTCCAAGGGAAGGAATGTAGTATGTCAGCTGAACTTGAAAGGCTTATTTTTAAATGGATCTTCCTTTGAATTCCTTGTGAATTTCCCTTCTCATGAATGATGGACCTAAAAATTACCCGATGATGGCTTTACTGCTAGGATAATAATTCATTGCTCTACTGTTCTATTGTGAGAAGACTGAATGTTCCAAACTCATTTCTACTATAAGCCAGTTTGATGTGCATTGTAGCTGAAACAGGGCAATATAGCAATGCAGTCTGCTATATACTTTATTGCCCAATGATTCAGAAATGTATACAATTCAAGGCCCAGTTCTCTCACCCCAAACATTACCAATTCTCCTAACCTTCTTACTGAAGCCCCTCCCACATTCTTTCTGAAATTCATCCTGATACAGACCCAATGTCAGTTTATTGCTTCAGGGTGAGTATAGAAAAACTCAATTTATATAATCAAAACACTCTCAGTACCGTTCAAGCTGTGTAAAATAAGCTTTGGCACTCTGCATTGTTTGAATTAGCTGTCAATCAAAGAGATGAGTCAATTAAGAATTTTGGAACCCGGGTACCAAAATTGTAGTTTGGGGTGAGAGGTTTGGCCCTTTAATGTAATAAATCTAGGAGTGAATTAACAGTTTTTACTTCATTGAGTTCTACACTGATAAGAATTCATTTTAAAACTAAGTTAGTATAGCTGGAGGGTGACAAAACTGACCACTGCCAGTGAATATCATGGCAGCATCAAAATCACTGTCTGTTAATCAGTAGTCTAAGCTTACTGTATTTTAATTAATGCAGTTTAGCATCACATCAAGGTGAGCTTTAGGGACAATGAACTCAGTCAGTGTAAGAATTAAGTTTGAGGTATGGTAGTAACTTGTTTAATAAAAGTTATAGGACCAGTTTGCCATAAAGCCAGTCACAGCACTTATCCCTGAATTTCATGTCTCCACTGAAACCAGTACTGTACTCCTTCATTAACGTTAACCAGTAGTTTTAAAATGCAAGTCACAGTAAAGATGGTTGTATATAATTGACCATTGACAAAAACGACATTTTCCAAAGCGCAACGTGTTTGGTTTTTCTGTTACAGGTGAAATATTGTTGATTCTCTTTTTTCAATGAATTTACGGAAAGGCTGAATGCAAAATGATTTTGGGCATTTACCGTAGAGATAACACAGACACTCAAATTTCAACTCGGCAGACAATCAGGCTCTCTTCATTTTGACTTTTCTGCCGTACACTGGCCTCCGTGTTTATTGAAATACACCTAACCTTGTGATGAACGTCGTATAGACTAAGTTAACGTTCACAATTGTCCATATTTGTAAATGAACTGCGTGTTGATTTTCTATCTTTAAGTTAATGTCCGTACTTGTAAAGCTACGGTAATGCCTTGTACATTTGAAACGTATATATAACAGACCTTAATTAAGTCAACTTGAAATGTGGTTACACGTTTGTTTGGCAAATATTTTTTAATTTGAAATATAATCAGCGCAGTTCTGTGTTAGTTGCTTGTTGTAGATATCAATCCTTCGATTCTTTCGACTCGCAATCTCATGATACACATGAACTGATGCAGGACTGCACAATTTCTCATTATGCTAATCAGCCTGATTAGTAGCCAGTCCATGTGGAGGGGGGGGGGGGGGTCCTTTTTCCAAAATGTGGACTTTTTCAAATACGGAGGCGGCTGGCGCGTGTCGTTAGCATGTAGTTGCTAGGGGTCCGGGGCATTCTTCCCCGGAAAAGTTTGAAATCTGCAGAACTCCTGCAATCTGGAGCATTTTAGACTTTTGAACACAAAAGAAGTCCCTTTTCCCCAGGACTTCCACTCAGTATACACTACTTTTAAAGAAGTGGGCGGAAATTCGTCCTCAATGTGTCAAGATAAAAAATATCTCATAGCTGACCCTTCAAACACAGGGCTGGAAAAGTGGACCTTCCCTTAGGTGGGGTGGATCGTTCGAACGCTCCGACCCCCCTCCCCTAGCTACGGGCCTGTCAGGCTAATTGAAGAATCACCACCTAGAGGCTATTCATGTAATGCCGATGTACCACCGGGGAGTCGCAAAATAGGTCTATGCCTACGGTGCTCACAGCGGCACTGCAGGTAGGGTTATAGACGTTCGGTTTTACCAGGACACGTCCTTTTTTATTGTTTCGTGCTGGTGTCCGGGCGGTTTTGTAAAATTCCGCTACGGTCCGGATTTCATGTATTTCTCACATGATCTGACAGGTTTTTCCTAATTTTGCTTTAAATCAAGTTAGAAGAAACTCTAGTAAAAGCAACAAATATTGCACCATTTTGCATCTAGACACCATTGAAAACCAACAAAATTTCCAAACTCCCCACCCCTCTCCTCCTCTTAGACCCTTCACCAGGGTTGCGATGCATGTCCTCCTTGCGAGAGAATAAACAGGCCTATGGCAACCCTATTGATTGAAGACAAAAAGAACAGTATAGACCCTTACGATAATTCCGAGAATGACCATCATTTTAAGAATGATAACAAAGGAGGCGGAAGCTGGGGGCCAGAAGGCCCTGGCCCCCAATAATTTTTTTATGAGATTTTTGGGGGGCATGGCTCCCCAATAACTGAATGTCGCAAAATAAATTTTTCAAAAGTAATGAAACAAATTTAAGTTGCTTTGATTACATTTCGGCTATTCTTTGGCTCAAATATTACTTTTCAGAGTGCAAAAGTTTCAAAGCTTCCGGGGGCTTCGCCCCCTGGACACCCACATTAATAACCTGTAGGAGAGTTTATTTTCGCCTTTGAAACAGTTGCAAGGTATTCTGCAATTGTGCTCCACTCTGAATTTCGGAATAAATTCAGGTAGACTGTGACAAGCTTCATATCTTCGGAATCTCTCATGTGGGGATTTTTTTTTTTCAATTTCTGGGGATGCACAAAATCGTTCCAAAATCATTTTTGGTGTGGTGGGTAGAATATTTGGGTCTATTAGCTATGACCGTTACTTCACAGATAATAACAACACAGTGCCCGAAATTGTCCAATATCCAAACTCTTTCAAGCATTTGCCCGAAAATGGAAAAGTTATCATACTAAGGGTTACATAGTTACGAAAGATGAAGAGATTGTAAAAAAAAAAATCGCGACACATTTGGAAAGCTTGTGGCTTAAAAGAAAAAGTTATTCTTGAGACTGTTTTTAAATCTTGTGTAAGACAATGCCCGAAATGGCAGATTATTTTAACAGCTTCAAATCTTTGTCGAAAAAAAAGACGCTATATTTAAAGTACAATTTTCATGGAAAATGAAAAAGCTGTGGGACACATTTGGGTAGAATGTGAAAAAGGTATTCATCATCCCAACTTCACACTGCAGTCTTGCAAAAATTTGTCCGAAATGGTCAAATAGTCGGGCAAAGGTTAACAAAATGCTGAGACGTTTTCAATTGCCAAATTAATTCAACAGATAGACAGGAGGGTATTCAGGTGCCCAAAAGTTTGCCATCTGTCCTGCTCTAGAGCCAAATACGGGCAATGGATATGAGAATCGGATAATTTGTTTTTCAATACTTTAATGATGCAGGGTGAGAATGTCTTCCTGTAAGTCTGCTTGAAAATTCATTTCAACACACCTTGTAACGTGGCAATTCTTTCAATAAGTGTTACTAATAGAAGAAAAACAATCTACTTCGTTTCATCCAATGGCAGCGGTACATTTTATCTTATTCTTCTGATCAAAATAGCGATTGCTAAGATCCCCATAGGTTTAATTTTTTCAAATGTAAAATCATATCTAGTCGGAAGTTCGGGCACACAATTTTTTCAATAAATTTTTAATTTAACCGAGAGTCGCAATAGAGTAAAATTCAGTAGCATGTTTTCAGTTCCGGTGTGTAGTTTCCCCCGAAAATATGCGGGACCATTTCATTGATTGGTAGTAATACATTTTATCTGGTAATTTTGTGATCAAATAGCGTCTGCTCAGATCCCCTGTTAGCCTTGGAAATGTCATTTTCGAGTGTCTCAGGGGTCCGACTTTTCAAACTTTTCTGTTCGCTTCGCGCCAACCATAGATAATCAAGTTCCCAGCAGAATTTTAGTTTCAAGTGAACATTTTTTTTTTTTTGTGCAAACAGAGCCTCGAATTAGCGACTTCTAAGACCCCCTATAAGAATAGGAAATGACATTTTTGACTGTCTGAAATGATCAGATTTTTCAAAATTTCATGTACGTTTCACCCAAACTTATGGTTGTGCTCCAATTGGACCGCTTCATAGCTGAATTGAAGTTTCAAGTGATCATTTTTTACAAAGGGAAACTCAAATAAGCGACTGTGTAGATCTCCATATAAGCCCGGGAAATGCCATTTTCAACTGTCTGAGGGGTTGGATATTTAAAATGTTTTGTATGCTTCGAGCCAACTAATAGTGGCGCTCCGCTTAGTCTTTCTGGCTGAATTTTAGTTTGGAACGAACGTACGTTTATCTGGAATTGGAACCTAAAAAAGCAACTTCTTGTATCCCCTCTACAAGCCTAGGAAATGTCATTTTTGACTGTCTGAGAGGTACGAATTTTCAAATTTTCTGGACTCTCCGCGCCAACCAGGGGTGGCGCTCGGCTTTGAATTTCTTACGGGCAGAATTACATTTTTCGGGCAAAATTCTTCTGCCCCAAAACTGAAATGCCCCCCTATGCCTCTGCAAATACCTTACTCAGGCGTGCACAGGAACAGCTGCATGCAACATTCAGCAGGATTTCGGATTTGCGATCCTAGGATACATAGTCCAGCGGAGTAATGAACTGATATAATCAGTACCTCAAAAGTGTGTTTTAATCTTAGAAAAATCACAAATTTTTCTCACCAGAATTAGAGACAAACCTGGCAAATGCCGTTTCCAGCCATCTTGGAGGTTTTAAAATCCAAAATTTTCTTTGTACGCTCCGCGCCAACTGATGGTGGCGATACGCTTAGATAGTTAACTCCAGCCACCCCCTACAAACATATCCAGCCTCCCCCATGGACCTCTACCAGGACTTTGCCCCCTGAACCCCACCAGGGACCCTTAAGCGACCCCTGGACCCCACGCCGATGGGGGTTTTGTGCTTCGCGCAAAATCGGACGCCTTACGGCGTCACCATTATGTGGGCTGCCGAAAACTTGTGGCCCTCCAATAAAAAACATCTTCCGCCGCCTATAGATAATATACACAAGGAGCGGCCTTTGGGCGTATGTTATGCCCACGGACTTCCTGTATAAATATGGACAGAGGATCATGGGAAAATTGGTCGCTACCGTTCGACCAAAAGACGTAGCAAGATGTCAACGACTGCTCGACCAGGGAGTTGTAGGGAGCTGTACTGGACTCAATAAAAGCTATGTGTAACCATGGAAGTACTACCTCGGAGGTAGTACTTCCATGGTGTAACTCAGACTTCCTGTATACATTGACAGAGCAGACTGCGCTAACGTCCTATGCGTAGATTATCCTCACCGTACGTGTGATTATAGCAAGATGGCTGCATGCTATGGGTTTGTGCGTAGAGAAGGATAAGTCCTTATTAGTTCTCAAGATACAACTAGCGTTTGGCAAGCCTGAGTTAAACCTTACGTAACTGCTTCCAAGAGAGAAATATAACAAGAGAGCAACGTCAAATTCTAAGATTAAACCTAGGTCTAGATGCGTACATAAATGGCTGTTCTCCGGCGGCGAACTATACAAGCACTTCCGAGATACAACAGTACAGTGTGTGTGCCACAATATTATAATGCTCTTTGGCATGTTAGCGTTTAGCAACACTGTCCGTGTACTCAATACACACGTACAATGCGGCCGTTGTGTGATGGACAAGTATACTGTTTACAAATTTGACTTACTCAAGTATTCTTTAACAAAACAATAAAATACATTTTTTGCCAAAATAAAACCCGCTTGTTTTAGTCCATATCATAACCAAAACCGACGTGGCTCATTCTACATAATGAGCTCGATTGTAGAGCAGACGACTCACTGAGAATGAAGAAACATTGAACGAAAGAACTGCCCCTTGAAAATAAGAAGCGTGCCTAAGGTACTGTCCATGACGTCATGGACAGAACAGTAATGCATACAAGTCAATTACCACCTGAAGTGATATTTCGTTATTGAATGGGGTTCCTGTGCTTACTTGTTGTCAAAAGGCTTGTTATCTTACCGGTTAGGCACAAAATGCTTGTGAACGTCAACATTCGTCTATTGTAGGTAGCCATCTTGACATCAGTTGCCACTGTAGCAACTTTCAGTGATGTGTCTAACCCGTCTCGTCAGTGACAAGTTCAAGACTGGTTGTCAGCTATATTATGTAAAGTTTCAGGCGGTTCTGAAGATCACTTACAACTACTTCAAATTAAGTAATCCTTAATTTAACGTAATTATCGGAAATGCTGGTTTTAAAAAGCCGTGTGTAGCTGTGAAAACAGCTTCTGATCTTCGTTCGGTTTTAAGCACAGTTTCTCGAAGACCAAATAGGTGGCGCTATTGAATAAAAAAATGTTCTCAGGTGATTAACTGAAGATTGCTTAAGATTTGAGAAAATTGACACAGTGCATTACGAGACGTCTAACTTGTGCTACCAAAGCTGTTTTGTGGTCTTTTTCTCAGTGCTTAAAACTACACTATAAAAATGTATTCATTCAGTAACAAATTTCAGTACAATTACAGAAGACAAGAAAAAAAAAATTACAAAAAGTATACATTAAAAGGTGTTGTCAATGTGCTGACAGAACTTTTCTCTTTATTTGAATACGGACAATTTCCATAGTCTATGTATTTAGTTGTGTTTGATAGTAGTTAAGGTAGCAAAAACAAAGACAAAAGAAAGCAAACCAGTAGAAGGCCCACTTCACGGTATTTTCGTAAAACTGATTTTCCAGTGGCAACGTAGAAAAAAGCTCTGAGAACTCTTTGCCCCTTCTCTCTTGGTTCTGTTGAACTATTACCCTCTTCAAAATAGACGGAGATCCCGCTAAAATGTCGGATTTTCGAAAAAAAAAAAAAAAAAAATCAGCAGAGAGTCGCAGAATTCTTGATTTGCGAAAAAATCCATGCAATTTTTTTTTTAATTGCTACGTGCGCGTCAAGCTTTTTCTGGGTGTCTGTCGTGGTCTCAAATTTTCGACAGCGTTGGTGGGGTTCCAACTGGGTCCTTTCTATGCGCAATGCGCATAAAAAGTTCCCAGCTGTAAAGTTCTGTAAAGTTCCCGGCGCTTATCCGCTACATAAACGAAGCTTGAGCCTCAATGCTTCAACGTAGTTCAAGCGTGTTCCGTCGGTAAACCACATAGGTAGTATCCACCCTCAAGCAGTGCATAAATATTTGTTTCAAGGGTACATCTGAAGGACGTTTACAGTCATAGGCTAAAAATGCTGTTGACTGATGGTTAAAATTGGTTAAAATTCTGGTTTTATTAAGAGAAACTGGAATGTAATTTAACGATGAGGGAATGACTAAGAGGTCAAGTGAACGCCCAGTATTCTTGAATACTTGACGATACGTTACTTTTTACATTAAAAAATGCGTTATTGCGTAGGCTGCGCTGTGCAAGTTCATGACAAGTCCCACCACGACAATGTTAATTACATGGCAGTATAACCTACGGTGGGATGAGGTCTTTAAAAAGTTGCCCTTTTTTTTTTTTTTTTTTTTTTTTTTTTTTTGAGGCGGTCATAGAGGCTGATGTTTCCCCCGCTACCTTTCCCTTTAGCATACCCATGAATGAAATTTAATGAAAAAAAAATTTGCTACGATGAGAAGATGACGTGATAAAAGGGACCGTTCCTGCAATTAGTTTTTCCGGCCCAAACTTTGGGCTCTTCATAGACCTGGGTACTCTACGGTGTGCTCTACCATGTAGGACAACATCATGTCCAAACTAAGATATATAAAAATGATTTTTATAGGCTACCAGAATGTGGGACCAAGTTTCATTTGTTTTGGAATGTTTTATTTAATTTGTTTTGTAACTATGATGTTTTTTAAATTTTCGAGATTAAGATCTTGCAAAAATTTGGGGAGCAGTTTTTTTCCGTGTCACATTGGCCTTGGGTATAAGGAAGGGGTTTTCTTCTTCCCCGTTCAAATATTTTCGTGTGTTTTTGATAAATTTGCACCATGTAGCTACCTTTGAATTATCATTTGTGTTAAATATTTTAAATTTGAATAGATTTAAAAATTTTGCAAAGGATAGTATGGTGCAGCACTGCTTCGCTCCAGCTTCACTACTGTTTTAGAGAGTGTACTCCATGCACCTTGACACTTAGAATCACTCACTTAACAGACTTAAAGACTATAAGACGATCAATGGAGGGATCCTGTGTTTATGCCGCCCACCGCCCATCCCTGCCACCTGTGCATACATGAAATGTCAATACAACGGCAAAATGATTGACAGATCGCTGTCATAGAGAGAGGTCAAATGGAGTGGACTCTTTCCCTGAACACTCTTCTCATGGGAAAGTCTCGGCGTTTGGAAAAGGACGGAATGCAAAATTTCCTATGTGGTAGCATGTTTTAACCACGTATGGCCACCAAACCTAGGCTAGCGCACCAGTAGCAGAAAGTTGCCACTTTAAGATTCCTAATGGAGACGGTTAAATTCCACAACAAAACCCATCTGCAAAACACAAGACGATGATGAGACGATCCGTCTTCCAAATTGCCAAAATGCTTTCAACTTTTGCCGCTATGCGTCTGCGACTTAGACCCAACTTAGACCAATAGAACTTGAGCTATAAGTGTATTTGAAGCTCGTGGAGGGCATATAAAATTTGCTAAATTGATAACCGTTTCTGAGAGAACATGGTCAAAATTGATTTTGGTGGAAGAATCCCCCTTACCCCATCTTCCCCTATTTCTACAGGAATATAACCTAAACGCCTTTGGTGAAAATCCGGACACAGCGGGGGAGGGGCCGATGACCATGAGAAATCAGCCATGACCAGGCTAATTAATAATTTAGATAGTTTGATATAGGCTACTGACGATTGCTTCATCGATAAAACCGAAACGCTCGGAGGGCGCAAAACTTTGAGCAAGTTTAGAAAGACTTGCGAAATTGGGACCGTGTGGTGCTAATATATGTGCAAAGGTCTACGGTATTTGATCTACTTGAGAAAGTCGACATAGGCATAGGCAGGAAAACATGCTGGATCGAATATGAGAAAATTCCAAGTGGAATTTCAGATTTTCGAACGAAAGTCATTGTGATGATTTCTTTCTGAGGAGTGTGGGCGTGATACCCAAACACAACCTGGCCGCGACGGCCCTGGTGCTGCCATCTGGTAGGTGTACTATTGATATAGCCAGCAGGACTCTCGAGCAGTCGAATCGCAACTGCTCAAAAAGAGCTTCCTTCTCTTGCATTTTATGCATGGCGTTTCATGACGTCATCAGGATTTGAATACTAATTAGCTAAAAGTCATGACTTTTAAAGTCAATTATCTAAGAAACAAGGAACCAAAAAATCGTCAAAACCATGAACATCAATGAATTAAATGTAAAAGATACTTTTGGTGCCTAGTTCCGAGTGAAATAACGGTGAAAAGTGAGGATTTTAGTCCATTTTATGAAACGTCTAAAATGGGTTTCAAATGCTCTGGAAAATTGTGCAGCATTTTTACGATATTGTTTAAAACTATTCATTCTTTACTTCAGTAGAGAGAGAACTTTGTTTTCTATCTATCGGTACCAGTTTTGCACTATAAGATAATCTCAATGAGTCAGGTACTCGGTAAATTGGACCACGAATCGATTATGGCGCCCAGTGTATGTATACAGTATAGTAGGCCTATTTTCGCGAAATGAACGTTAATGGTCGTCCTATATGTATTACGTTACCACAACAGCCTAATTCATCCTCACCAGTACTGTTCTTATTTTCGGAGAAAATGGTGTGATACTTGCTTCTTCGACATTTTTGCAACAATTTTTTTGTTTTAATGCCACTTACAAATTAAACTAATCAGTAGTGTTGCACTGGTACACTTGTTTGAATGTGAATGCCTGTATATACATGCACATACTATGTCATATCATGGCAAGTAGCTCTGTACATACTTAACAAAACTGTATCTTGTTTGCACTAAAACAGTCACGGTGAAAATCACCTCACTTAAAAAAAATGGGCTGTCTAAAAAGCTGGTTTAAAAATCTTTATATCAGGAAACTGTACCAACTTCAATCCAATGTTCATTCTTTGGAAGAAAAAAAAATAAATTTATGCATAGTCATGTACACTCAGTCAGCACAATGAGCAAGAGAATAAATGATGCACCTTTCTAATTGGATAAATGCTTAGACAGGAAGGGCCATGCAGGAAAGATCATCAGCACAATGTTAAAAAAGTGCCCTTGGTTTTTCTCATTCATTTTGGGTAAAAATGAAAAATACTGAAGGCAATTAAAGGCAAATAACAATGTTCCAAGGGAAGGAATGTAGTATGTCAGCTGAACTTGAAAGGCTTATTTTTAAATGGATCTTCCTTTGAATTCCTTGTGAATTTCCCTTCTCATGAATGATGGACCTAAAAATTACCCGATGATGGCTTTACTGCTAGGATAATAATTCATTGCTCTACTGTTCTATTGTGAGAAGACTGAATGTTCCAAACTCATTTCTACTATAAGCCAGTTTGATGTGCATTGTAGCTGGAACAGGGCAATATAGCAATGCAGTCTGCTATATACTTTATTGCCCAATGATTCAGAAATGTATACAATTCAAGGCCCAGTTCTCTCACCCCAAACATTACCAATTCTCCTAACCTTCTTACTGAAGCCCCTCCCACATTCTTTCTGAAATTCATCCTGATACAGACCCAATGTCAGTTTATTGCTTCAGGGTGAGTATAGAAAAACTCAATTTATATAATCAAAACACTCTCAGTACCGTTCAAGCTGTGTAAAATAAGCTTTGGCACTCTGCATTGTTTGAATTAGCTGTCAATCAAAGAGCTGAGCCAATTAAGAATTTTGGAACCCGGGTACCAAAATTGTAGTTTGGGGTGAGAGGTTTGGCCCTTTAATGTAATAAATCTAGGAGTGAATTAACAGTTTTTACTTCATTGAGTTCTACACTGATAAGAATTCATTTTAAAACTAAGTTAGTATAGCTGGAGGGTGACAAAACTGACCACTGCCAGTGAATATCATGGCAGCATCAAAATCACTGTCTGTTAATCAGTAGTCTAAGCTTACTGTATTTTAATTAATGCAGTTTAGCATCACATCAAGGTGAGCTTTAGGGACAATGAACTCAGTCAGTGTAAGAATTAAGTTTGAGGTATGGTAGTAACTTGTTTAATAAAAGTTATAGGACCAGTTTGCCATAAAGCCAGTCACAGCACTTATCCCTGAATTTCATGTCTCCACTGAAACCAGTACTGTACTCCTTCATTAACGTTAACCAGTAGTTTTAAAATGCAAGTCACAGTAAAGATGGTTGTATATAATTGACCATTGACAAAAACGACATTTTCCAAAGCGCAACGTGTTTGGTTTTTCTGTTACAGGTGAAATATTGTTGATTCTCTTTTTTCAATGAATTTACGGAAAGGCTGAATGCAAAATGATTTTGGGCATTTACCGTAGAGATAACACAGACACTCAAATTTCAACTCGGCAGACAATCAGGCTCTCTTCATTTTGACTTTTCTGCCGTACACTGGCCTCCGTGTTTATTGAAATACACCTAACCTTGTGATGAACGTCGTATAGACTAAGTTAACGTTCACAATTGTCCATATTTGTAAATGAACTGCGTGTTGATTTTCTATCTTTAAGTTAATGTCCGTACTTGTAAAGCTACGGTAATGCCTTGTACATTTGAAACGTATATATAACAGACCTTAATTAAGTCAACTTGAAATGTGGTTACACGTTTGTTTGGCAAATATTTTTTAATTTGAAATATAATCAGCGCAGTTCTGTGTTAGTTGCTTGTTGTAGATATCAATCCTTCGATTCTTTCGACTCGCAATCTCATGATACACATGAACTGATGCAGGACTGCACAATTTCTCATTATGCTAATCAGCCTGATTAGTAGCCAGTCCATGTGGAGGGGGGGGGGGGTCCTTTTTCCAAAATGTGGACTTTTTCAAATACGGAGGCGGCTGGCGCGTGTCGTTAGCATGTAGTTGCTAGGGGTCCGGGGCATTCTTCCCCGGAAAAGTTTGAAATCTGCAGAACTCCTGCAATCTGGAGCATTTTAGACTTTTGAACACAAAAGAAGTCCCTTTTCCCCAGGACTTCCACTCAGTATACACTACTTTTAAAGAAGTGGGCGGAAATTCGTCCTCAATGTGTCAAGATAAAAAATATCTCATAGCTGACCCTTCAAACACAGGGCTGGAAAAGTGGACCTTCCCTTAGGTGGGGTGGATCGTTCGAACGCTCCGACCCCCCTCCCCTAGCTACGGGCCTGTCAGGCTAATTGAAGAATCACCACCTAGAGGCTATTCATGTAATGCCGATGTACCACCGGGGAGTCGCAAAATAGGTCTATGCCTACGGTGCTCACAGCGGCACTGCAGGTAGGGTTATAGACGTTCGGTTTTACTAGGACACGTCCTCTTTTTATTGTTTCGTGCTGGTGTCCGGGCGGTTTTGTAAAATTCCGCTACGGTCCGGATTTCATGTATTTCTCACATGATCTGACAGGTTTTTCCTAATTTTGCTTTAAATCAAGTTAGAAGAAACTCTAGTAAAAGCAACAAATATTGCACCATTTTGCATCTAGACACCATTGAAAACCAACAAAATTTCCAAACTCCCCACCCCTCTCCTCCTCTTAGACCCTTCACCAGGGTTGCGATGCATGTCCTCCTTGCGAGAGAATAAACAGGCCTATGGCAACCCTATTGATTGAAGACAAAAAGAACAGTATAGACCCTTACGATAATTCCGAGAATGACCATCATTTTAAGAATGATAACAAAGGAGGCGGAAGCTGGGGGCCAGAAGGCCCTGGCCCCCAATAATTTTTTATGAGATTTTTGGGGGGCATGGCTCCCCAATAACTGAATGTCGCAAAATAAATTTTTCAAAAGTAATGAAACAAATTTAAGTTGCTTTGATTACATTTCGGCTATTCTTTGGCTCAAATATTACTTTTCAGAGTGCAAAAGTTTCAAAGCTTCCGGGGGCTTCGCCCCCTGGACACCCACATTAATAACCTGTAGGAGAGTTTATTTTCGCCTTTGAAACAGTTGCAAGGTATTCTGCAATTGTGCTCCACTCTGAATTTCGGAATAAATTCAGGTAGACTGTGACAAGCTTCATATCTTCGGAATCTCTCATGTGGGGATTTTTTTTCAATTTCTGGGGATGCACAAAATCGTTCCAAAATCATTTTTGGTGTGGTGGGTAGAATATTTGGGTCTATTAGCTATGACCGTTACTTCACAGATAATAACAACACAGTGCCCGAAATTGTCCAATATCCAAACTCTTTCAAGCATTTGCCCGAAAATGGAAAAGTTATCATACTAAGGGTTACATAGTTACGAAAGATGAAGAGATTGTAAAAGAAAAAATCGCGACACATTTGGAAAGCTTGTGGCTTAAAAGAAAAAGTTATTCTTGAGACTGTTTTTAAATCTTGTGTAAGACAATGCCCGAAATGGCAGATTATTTTAACAGCTTCAAATCTTTGTCGAAAAAAAAGACGCTATATTTAAAGTACAATTTTCATGGAAAATGAAAAAGCTGTGGGACACATTTGGGTAGAATGTGAAAAAGGTATTCATCATCCCAACTTCACACTGCAGTCTTGCAAAAATTTGTCCGAAATGGTCAAATAGTCGGGCAAAGGTTAACAAAATGCTGAGACGTTTTCAATTGCCAAATTAATTCAACAGATAGACAGGAGGGTATTCAGGTGCCCAAAAGTTTGCCATCTGTCCTGCTCTAGAGCCAAATACGGGCAATGGATATGAGAATCGGATAATTTGTTTTTCAATACTTTAATGATGCAGGGTGAGAATGTCTTCCTGTAAGTCTGCTTGAAAATTCATTTCAACACACCTTGTAACGTGGCAATTCTTTCAATAAGTGTTACTAATAGAAGAAAAACAATCTACTTCGTTTCATCCAATGGCAGCGGTACATTTTATCTTATTCTTCTGATCAAAATAGCGATTGCTAAGATCCCCATAGGTTTAATTTTTTCAAATGTAAAATCATATCTAGTCGGAAGTTCGGGCACACAATTTTTTCAATAAATTTTTAATTTAACCGAGAGTCGCAATAGAGTAAAATTCAGTAGCATGTTTTCAGTTCCGGTGTGTAGTTTCCCCCGAAAATATGCGGGACCATTTCATTGATTGGTAGTAATACATTTTATCTGGTAATTTTGTGATCAAATAGCGTCTGCTCAGATCCCCTGTTAGCCTTGGAAATGTCATTTTCGAGTGTCTCAGGGGTCCGACTTTTCAAACTTTTCTGTTCGCTTCGCGCCAACCATAGATAATCAAGTTCCCAGCAGAATTTTAGTTTCAAGTGAACATTTTTTTTTTTTTGTGCAAACAGAGCCTCGAATTAGCGACTTCTAAGACCCCCTATAAGAATAGGAAATGACATTTTTGACTGTCTGAAATGATCAGATTTTTCAAAATTTCATGTACGTTTCACCCAAACTTATGGTTGTGCTCCAATTGGACCGCTTCATAGCTGAATTGAAGTTTCAAGTGATCATTTTTTACAAAGGGAAACTCAAATAAGCGACTGTGTAGATCTCCATATAAGCCCGGGAAATGCCATTTTCAACTGTCTGAGGGGTTGGATATTTAAAAATGTTTTGTATGCTTCGAGCCAACTAATAGTGGCGCTCCGCTTAGTCTTTCTGGCTGAATTTTAGTTTGGAACGAACGTACGTTTATCTGGAATTGGAACCTAAAAAAGCAACTTCTTGTATCCCCTCTACAAGCCTAGGAAATGTCATTTTTGACTGTCTGAGAGGTACGAATTTTCAAATTTTCTGGACTCTCCGCGCCAACCAGGGGTGGCGCTCGGCTTTGAATTTCTTACGGGCAGAATTACATTTTTCGGGCAAAATTCTTCTGCCCCAAAACTGAAATGCCCCCCTATGCCTCTGCAAATACCTTACTCAGGCGTGCACAGGAACAGCTGCATGCAACATTCAGCAGGATTTCGGATTTGCGATCCTAGGATACATAGTCCAGCGGAGTAATGAACTGATATAATCAGTACCTCAAAAGTGTGTTTTAATCTTAGAAAAATCACAAATTTTTCTCACCAGAATTAGAGACAAACCTGGCAAATGCCGTTTCCAGCCATCTTGGAGGTTTTAAAATCCAAAATTTTCTTTGTACGCTCCGCGCCAACTGATGGTGGCGATACGCTTAGATAGTTAACTCCAGCCACCCCCTACAAACATATCCAGCCTCCCCCATGGACCTCTACCAGGACTTTGCCCCCTGAACCCCACCAGGGACCCTTAAGCGACCCCCTGGACCCCACGCCGATGGGGGTTTTGTGCTTCGCGCAAAATCGGACGCCTTACGGCGTCACCATTATGTGGGCTGCCGAAAACTTGTGGCCCTCCAATAAAAAACATCTTCCGCCGCCTATAGATAATATACACAAGGAGCGGCCTTTGGGCGTATGTTATGCCCACGGACTTCCTGTATAAATATGGACAGAGGATCATGGGAAAATTGGTCGCTACCGTTCGACCAAAAAGACGTAGCAAGATGTCAACGACTGCTCGACCAGGGAGTTGTAGGGAGCTGTACTGGACTCAATAAAAGCTATGTGTAACCATGGAAGTACTACCTCGGAGGTAGTACTTCCATGGTGTAACTCAGACTTCCTGTATACATTGACAGAGCAGACTGCGCTAACGTCCTATGCGTAGATTATCCTCACCGTACGTGTGATTATAGCAAGATGGCTGCATGCTATGGGTTTGTGCGTAGAGAAGGATAAGTCCTTATTAGTTCTCAAGATACAACTAGCGTTTGGCAAGCCTGAGTTAAACCTTACGTAACTGCTTCCAAGAGAGAAATATAACAAGAGAGCAACGTCAAATTCTAAGATTAAACCTAGGTCTAGATGCGTACATAAATGGCTGTTCTCCGGCGGCGAACTATACAAGCACTTCCGAGATACAACAGTACAGTGTGTGTGCCACAATATTATAATGCTCTTTGGCATGTTAGCGTTTAGCAACACTGTCCGTGTACTCAATACACACGTACAATGCGGCCGTTGTGTGATGGACAAGTATACTGTTTACAAATTTGACTTACTCAAGTATTCTTTAACAAAACAATAAAATACATTTTTTGCCAAAATAAAACCCGCTTGTTTTAGTCCATATCATAACCAAAACCGACGTGGCTCATTCTACATAATGAGCTCGATTGTAGAGCAGACGACTCACTGAGAATGAAGAAACATTGAACGAAAGAACTGCCCCTTGAAAATAAGAAGCGTGCCTAAGGTACTGTCCATGACGTCATGGACAGAACAGTAATGCATACAAGTCAATTACCACCTGAAGTGATATTTCGTTATTGAATGGGGTTCCTGTGCTTACTTGTTGTCAAAAGGCTTGTTATCTTACCGGTTAGGCACAAAATGCTTGTGAACGTCAACATTCGTCTATTGTAGGTAGCCATCTTGACATCAGTTGCCACTGTAGCAACTTTCAGTGATGTGTCTAACCCGTCTCGTCAGTGACAAGTTCAAGACTGGTTGTCAGCTATATTATGTAAAGTTTCAGGCGGTTCTGAAGATCACTTACAACTACTTCAAATTAAGTAATCCTTAATTTAACGTAATTATCGGAAATGCTGGTTTTAAAAAGCCGTGTGTAGCTGTGAAAACAGCTTCTGATCTTCGTTCGGTTTTAAGCACAGTTTCTCGAAGACCAAATAGGTGGCGCTATTGAATAAAAAAATGTTCTCAGGTGATTAACTGAAGATTGCTTAAGATTTGAGAAAATTGACACAGTGCATTACGAGACGTCTAACTTGTGCTACCAAAGCTGTTTTGTGGTCTTTTTCTCAGTGCTTAAAACTACACTATAAAAATGTATTCATTCAGTAACAAATTTCAGTACAATTACAGAAGACAAGAAAAAAAAAATTACAAAAAGTATACATTAAAAGGTGTTGTCAATGTGCTGACAGAACTTTTCTCTTTATTTGAATACGGACAATTTCCATAGTCTATGTATTTAGTTGTGTTTGATAGTAGTTAAGGTAGCAAAAACAAAGACAAAAGAAAGCAAACCAGTAGAAGGCCCACTTCACGGTATTTTCGTAAAACTGATTTTCCAGTGGCAACGTAGAAAAAAGCTCTGAGAACTCTTTGCCCCTTCTCTCTTGGTTCTGTTGAACTATTACCCTCTTCAAAATAGACGGAGATCCCGCTAAAATGTCGGATTTTCGAAAAAAAAAAAAAAAAAAATCAGCAGAGAGTCGCAGAATTCTTGATTTGCGAAAAAATCCATGCAATTTTTTTTTTAATTGCTACGTGCGCGTCAAGCTTTTTCTGGGTGTCTGTCGTGGTCTCAAATTTTCGACAGCGTTGGTGGGGTTCCAACTGGGTCCTTTCTATGCGCAATGCGCATAAAAAGTTCCCAGCTGTAAAGTTCTGTAAAGTTCCCGGCGCTTATCCGCTACATAAACGAAGCTTGAGCCTCAATGCTTCAACGTAGTTCAAGCGTGTTCCGTCGGTAAACCACATAGGTAGTATCCACCCTCAAGCAGTGCATAAATATTTGTTTCAAGGGTACATCTGAAGGACATTTACAGTCATAGGCTAAAAATGCTGTTGACTGATGGTTAAAATTGGTTAAAATTCTGGTTTTATTAAGAGAAACTGGAATGTAATTTAACGATGAGGGAATGACTAAGAGGTCAAGTGAACGCCCAGTATTCTTGAATACTTGACGATACGTTACTTTTTACATTAAAAAATGCGTTATTGCGTAGGCTGCGCTGTGCAAGTTCATGACAAGTCCCACCACGACAATGTTAATTACATGGCAGTATAACCTACGGTGGGATGAGGTCTTTAAAAAGTTGCCCTTTTTTTTTTTTTTTTTTTTTTTTTTTTTTGAGGCGGTCATAGAGGCTGATGTTTCCCCCGCTACCTTTCCCTTTAGCATACCCATGAATGAAATTTAATGAAAAAAAAATTTGCTACGATGAGAAGATGACGTGATAAAAGGGACCGTTCCTGCAATTAGTTTTTCCGGCCCAAACTTTGGGCTCTTCATAGACCTGGGTACTCTACGGTGTGCTCTACCATGTAGGACAACATCATGTCCAAACTAAGATATATAAAAATGATTTTTATAGGCTACCAGAATGTGGGACCAAGTTTCATTTGTTTTGGAATGTTTTATTTAATTTGTTTTGTAACTATGATGTTTTTTAAATTTTCGAGATTAAGATCTTGCAAAAATTTGGGGAGCAGTTTTTTTCCGTGTCACATTGGCCTTGGGTATAAGGAAGGGGTTTTCTTCTTCCCCGTTCAAATATTTTCGTGTGTTTTTGATAAATTTGCACCATGTAGCTACCTTTGAATTATCATTTGTGTTAAATATTTTAAATTTGAATAGATTTAAAAATTTTGCAAAGGATAGTATGGTGCAGCACTGCTTCGCTCCAGCTTCACTACTGTTTTAGAGAGTGTACTCCATGCACCTTGACACTTAGAATCACTCACTTAACAGACTTAAAGACTATAAGACGATCAATGGAGGGATCCTGTGTTTATGCCGCCCACCGCCCATCCCTGCCACCTGTGCATACATGAAATGTCAATACAACGGCAAAATGATTGACAGATCGCTGTCATAGAGAGAGGTCAAATGGAGTGGACTCTTTCCCTGAACACTCTTCTCATGGGAAAGTCTCGGCGTTTGGAAAAGGACGGAATGCAAAATTTCCTATGTGGTAGCATGTTTTAACCACGTATGGCCACCAAACCTAGGCTAGCGCACCAGTAGCAGAAAGTTGCCACTTTAAGATTCCTAATGGAGACGGTTAAATTCCACAACAAAACCCATCTGCAAAACACAAGACGATGATGAGACGATCCGTCTTCCAAATTGCCAAAATGCTTTCAACTTTTGCCGCTATGCGTCTGCGACTTAGACCCAACTTAGACCAATAGAACTTGAGCTATAAGTGTATTTGAAGCTCGTGGAGGGCATATAAAATTTGCTAAATTGATAACCGTTTCTGAGAGAACATGGTCAAAATTGATTTTGGTGGAAGAATCCCCCTTACCCCATCTTCCCCTATTTCTACAGGAATATAACCTAAACGCCTTTGGTGAAAATCCGGACACAGCGGGGGAGGGGCCGATGACCATGAGAAATCAGCCATGACCAGGCTAATTAATAATTTAGATAGTTTGATATAGGCTACTGACGATTGCTTCATCGATAAAACCGAAACGCTCGGAGGGCGCAAAACTTTGAGCAAGTTTAGAAAGACTTGCGAAATTGGGACCGTGTGGTGCTAATATATGTGCAAAGGTCTACGGTATTTGATCTACTTGAGAAAGTCGACATAGGCATAGGCAGGAAAACATGCTGGATCGAATATGAGAAAATTCCAAGTGGAATTTCAGATTTTCGAACGAAAGTCATTGTGATGATTTCTTTCTGAGGAGTGTGGGCGTGATACCCAAACACAACCTGGCCGCGACGGCCCTGGTGCTGCCATCTGGTAGGTGTACTATTGATATAGCCAGCAGGACTCTCGAGCAGTCGAATCGCAACTGCTCAAAAAGAGCTTCCTTCTCTTGCATTTTATGCATGGCGTTTCATGACGTCATCAGGATTTGAATACTAATTAGCTAAAAGTCATGACTTTTAAAGTCAATTATCTAAGAAACAAGGAACCAAAAAATCGTCAAAACCATGAACATCAATGAATTAAATGTAAAAGATACTTTTGGTGCCTAGTTCCGAGTGAAATAACGGTGAAAAGTGAGGATTTTAGTCCATTTTATGAAACGTCTAAAATGGGTTTCAAATGCTCTGGAAAATTGTGCAGCATTTTTACGATATTGTTTAAAACTATTCATTCTTTACTTCAGTAGAGAGAGAACTTTGTTTTCTATCTATCGGTACCAGTTTTGCACTATAAGATAATCTCAATGAGTCAGGTACTCGGTAAATTGGACCACGAATCGATTATGGCGCCCAGTGTATATATACAGTATAGTAGGCCTATTTTCGCGAAATGAACGTTAATGGTCGTCCTATATGTATTACGTTACCACAACAGCCTAATTCATCCTCACCAGTACTGTTCTTATTTTCGGAGAAAATGGTGTGATACTTGCTTCTTCGACATTTTTGCAACAATTTTTTTGTTTTAATGCCACTTACAAATTAAACTAATCAGTAGTGTTGCACTGGTACACTTGTTTGAATGTGAAATGCCTGTATATACATGCACATACTATGTCATATCATGGCAAGTAGCTCTGTACATACTTAACAAAACTGTATCTTGTTTGCACTAAAACAGTCACGGTGAAAATCACCTCACTTAAAAAAAATGGGCTGTCTAAAAAGCTGGTTTAAAAATCTTTATATCAGGAAACTGTACCAACTTCAATCCAATGTTCATTCTTTGGAAGAAAAAAAAATAAATTTATGCATAGTCATGTACACTCAGTCAGCACAATGAGCAAGAGAATAAATGATGCACCTTTCTAATTGGATAAATGCTTAGACAGGAAGGGCCATGCAGGAAAGATCATCAGCACAATGTTAAAAAAGTGCCCTTGGTTTTTCTCATTCATTTTGGGTAAAAATGAAAAATACTGAAGGCAATTAAAGGCAAATAACAATGTTCCAAGGGAAGGAATGTAGTATGTCAGCTGAACTTGAAAGGCTTATTTTTAAATGGATCTTCCTTTGAATTCCTTGTGAATTTCCCTTCTCATGAATGATGGACCTAAAAATTACCTGATGATGGCTTTACTGCTAGGATAATAATTCATTGCTCTACTGTTCTATTGTGAGAAGACTGAATGTTCCAAACTCATTTCTACTATAAGCCAGTTTGATGTGCATTGTAGCTGAAACAGGGCAATATAGCAATGCAGTCTGCTATATACTTTATTGCCCAATGATTCAGAAATGTATACAATTCAAGGCCCAGTTCTCTCACCCCAAACATTACCAATTCTCCTAACCTTCTTACTGAAGCCCCTCCCACATTCTTTCTGAAATTCATCCTGATCCAGACCCAATCTCAGTTTATTGCTTCAGGGTGAGTATAGAAAAACTCAATTTATATAATCAAAACACTCTCAGTACCGTTCAAGCTGTGTAAAATAAGCTTTGGCACTCTGCATTGTTTGAATTAGCTGTCAATCAAAGAGCTGAGCCAATTAAGAATTTTGGAACCCGGGTACCAAAATTGTAGTTTGGGGTGAGAGGTTTGGCCCTTTAATGTAATAAATCTAGGAGTGAATTAACAGTTTTTACTTCATTGAGTTCTACACTGATAAGAATTCATTTTAAAACTAAGTTAGTATAGCTGGAGGGTGACAAAACTGACCACTGCCAGTGAATATCATGGCAGCATCAAAATCACTGTCTGTTAATCAGTAGTCTAAGCTTACTGTATTTTAATTAATGTAGTTTAGCATCACATCAAGGTGAGCTTTAGGGACAATGAACTCAGTCAGTGTAAGAATTAAGTTTGAGGTATGGTAGTAACTTGTTTAATAAAAGTTATAGGACCAGTTTGCCATAAAGCCAGTCACAGCACTTATCCCTGAATTTCATGTCTCCACTGAAACCAGTACTGTACTCCTTCATTAACGTTAACCAGTAGTTTTAAAATGCAAGTCACAGTAAAGATGGTTGTATATAATTGGCCACTGGGTAAGGTTTTTCAATGATATAGGCTTATGAAGGGCTAGAAATTGTATAGAACACAAAACTGGCTCTGTATAGCTTTTGGGCCCAGAATACCCTTATAAAAAAATCCCACATAATTCCTACAGGAATGAGCATGTGGGATTTATGTGGGTTTTTGGGCATGTGGGAAAAAATTCCCACCTAATTCCCACATGTGGGAAAAATTCCCACATAAATCCCACATGCTGGTCATCCCTTCCCATACTGGGTTCTACCATATTCTTGAAGGGGGATTTTTCAATGTACTCAGGTGTTCATCATTATTTTCCATTCATCATCCTCTGCAGGCACACTACTGTATACATGTACAATATACAGTCACAGTATAATGTTCCTATGAAGTGTATCCAAAAGAGTATTTTGGCTGATTTTAAATGTAACGTTCACCTTAAAGTTCTTGCCAAACTGGATACATGATTGTTTCTTCATCAAAATATTTTGTGAAGGCACATACAAAGTAAAAGTCCACTAGATGCAACTGGTTTGAGAAAAATATTTAATGTAAAATATTTTGTGAAGGCACGTACAAAATAAAAGCCCACTAGATGCAACTGGTTTGAGAATCAGTATGTTTGAAATTCATCCAAGTTTGTTTGCAACACAATTACTGATTCCTTTAAAAGTACATCACATTGCCTGCAGGTGTTCTGATGCATGCAGTCTCTTCTTCAGAATAATTTGTGACAAAGGCATGTGCAAAATCCTGATGAATGTCCACACGAAAAGTCCACTAGCTGCAACTTGTTTAAGAGTTATATGATATGTTTGAAATTTGTCCAAGTTTCAAGTTGTATGCAACACAATAACTGATTCCTTTAACAGCACATCACACTGACTGCATGTGTTTTGAATATGAGAGTCCATTTGCTGAGGCTTCACCTTATAAAAATATCTCAGTCCATTCAACAAAACAACACTCAGACTTAGTCACTTACTTAACAGTATTCAGCACATATGTAGTCCACAGCTTCCACTCAAATTTACAACTGCACAGTTTGCATCCACTCTCACTGCTTGCTAACTATTAACTCTGACTGTTGTATACAACACAATGTTGAACTGGTACACTACTTGCTTTACTATACAGCTCAACACTGTGCATGTAGGCTACCATGCATACAAAGACTCCTTTCAAAAGGGCTTTGTTGTGACAGAGCCTTTGAATAAGCCAATCACAATAGACTTCCTTCAAAGCTGTTCACTGCACAATCCACACAGCCATTTTGTGCCTTCCCATATGGGCAATTTAACTTCCCATACCAAAAGATGACTTCCCACATGAAGATTTGACTTCTTATATGGGAAACTGAACTCCCCATGTGGGAATTTAACTTCCCATATGGGGATTTCAACTTTCCATATGGGAATTTCAATTCTCATGTGGGAATTCAACTTTTTGATGTGGGAAACTCGCACAGGCTGAATATTATCCCACATTATTCCTGTAGGAAGTTGTAACTTCCTATAGGAAATTGCAAATTCCTATAGGAAGTTTTCATTTTCCTACAGGAATTATGTGGGAATTATGTGGTTTTTTTTTATAAGGGTATACAACTTGAACTTAACTTCTAGTACAGCTATATAGGTCTAAAATGGAAAATGTTGGGAAGGACTGAATTTTTCTGTTTGCGGCACAGTAACTATTAGGTAAGAATGAATAATAACCCATGATTATGTCTGACTGAAGTTGAACCCTCTAAATTTGGGGTTTTTTAATCCAGGTTGACTTGGTCAAGGATTCATACACCCACACAGTCCCACTAATAGGTTTACTTTACAACTAAGTTACAAGCCCCCAATTCTCAGGGCTATTTTCCTTCTTTCACTGACCACAATTGCAATGCTTTTGAATATGCCATAAAAACTGAAGCTTCAAATTTCATTGACTGCAAGTCTACAAACAACAATGGAAGTTTGTTAAGATTGTAATGGGTACCTGTCCTGCTGTCCCCACACTCCACAGTACAACAGTCATATAGTGTTATGGCCGATGTTGTGAGCCGTATTGGAATAATACTAATGACTGTAGGTTATAACGTTAACGTGTGTACATTTACCGTATGCATAGTGCATACTACATACATATTGTACGGTAAATACCCCTTCGAGTTTAGCAGTTGTTTACAAAGCAGTTTGTAAATTAGACTACGTAATTTTGGTATCAACAGAAAGCTTATACTGTACTCTTCAAGCTTTGATACAAAAGCATCGTTTTACATCCCTCAATGAGTCAGGTACTCGCAAAGTTCGAGGTCCTAATTTGAGACATAAGAATCGACTGCTTCTTTTCGGGAACGTATTTTTGTATTATATGTTTGAAAAATCCTTTAAAATCTTTGATTTCTAAGAGAAGGAAAGATCAAAATGTCCAATTACCATGTCGTTGTAGCCATTTACACGCCTTCTAATAAATTATTCAACATGTACGGGAGACCCCCTGTCAGTCACAGTTCCGCGAAATCTCATTTGCACAGACTTACAAGAAGGCGGGAATGCTAAAGAACTGGTCACGTGACTTCATTAACTGTATAGCTGCGTGTATACTGCGAGGGGCGATAATGAAGGGGCGATTCAAAGGGAACGTTGGAGACGTCACCCGTGTCGCATCCTACGCGTAAATGGAAACACAGTGCGAACCCGGTCAACAGCTTCTTCTTCTTCTTCTTCTTCTTCTTCTTCTTCTTCTTCTTCTTCTTCTTCTTCTTCTTCTTCTTCTTCTTCTTCTTCTTCTTCTTCTTCTTCTTCTTCTTCTTCTTCTTCTTCTTCTTCTTCTTCTTCTTCTTCTTCTTCTTCTTCTTCTTCTTCTTCTTCTTCTTCTTCTTCTTCTTCTTCTTCTTCTTCTTCTTCTTCTTCTTCTTCTTCTTCTTCTTCTTCTTCTTCTTCTTCTTCTTCTTCTTCTTCTTCTTCTTCTTCTTCTTCTTCTTCTTCTTCTTCTTCTTCTTCTTCTTCTTCTTCTTCTTCTTCTTCTTCTTCTTCTTCTTCTTCTTCTTCTTCTTCTTCTTCTTCTTCTTCTTCTTCTTCTTCTTCTTCTTCTTCTTCTTCTTCTTCTTCTTCTTCTTCTTCTTCTTCTTCTTCTTCTTCTTCTTCTTCTTCTTCTTCTTCTTCTTATTCTTCTTCTTCTTCTTCTTCTTCTTCTTCTTCTTCTTCTTCTTCTTCTTCTTCTTCCTCTTCTTCTTCTTCTTCTTCTTCTTCTTCTTCTTCTTCTTCTTCTTCTTCTTCTTCTTCTTGTAAGAAACGAATCGACCAAACCCTTTTCCAATTGTGGGTCACTAGATTGTTTCCCCTACCCCACTGATTATGCTAAGCACCAAGCACAATGGTAGAAAGTTCCATTTTCAAGTCTCGCTATGACCCAGCCGTGACTCGAACTCTAGACCCTTCGACTGAAAGTTAAATGTTTTAACCACTTGACAACGATAAAAGAAATGCATTAATAACCATTGAATAATGAAGCAAACGCAAAGAAAACTCTGTTTTTAATTTTTTTTATTTTTGTTGTGGCAAATTGACTCACTTTCTTCGTTAAAAGTGTATTAAATGCAAATCCCCTTACCCCCAAAATTTCTAATTCTTTAATGTACCCCCCCCCCCTCTCAGGCACCTGTCTTAATGCATCCTCCTCCAGGTCAACAATCTCGCTTTGTTGATTCGCGGTGACGGCTAACAAGACCCAATGCGTACTCAGAACTTACACTTAGTACAGTACATCTTTCGTAATATGAGTTTCATTTTGTGCATTCTTTGAATGCGGTGTCAATCAGTCAAAGGGCTTTGCCAGGGAATAATTTCTGTAGTCTACTATGAAATTTTTAGTTTGGGGCTGACTGCCCTTAAGTTTTCATTAATTGTTCAATATATTCACAGCAGATGAAGAACATGCAGTAGTGATAGATAGGCAGCAGATGAACATTTGAGGATAATTTAATGACGCGTTGCACTTCGTAATCATAGTAGACAGAGAAGGTTCCACGGACCCTTGTTTCAGCCACGAACGGTTATTTTGTAATATTCTCCCATGGTGTTTTTTTTTTCTTTTGTCTTTTTTCTCGTTTCAAATGTTTTCACGATATTCGCTAAAGGGTTATTTAAAAGAAGGACATGTTCTGTATAATCAACGATGTCGACTGCACTTAACCATATCAGCGACATCATTTAACAAAAAACAAAAAATTGTACATTGAACTCCCTCATCACATTAACGTTCCTTGTTTTCTAGGAAACAGCTCTCAATAACTGATGTAAAAACGGTAGAAGCTATAAAGAATGAATATAAAGCAAGTTGCAAGCTGTAATACTGCTGAAATAAATATGACTTTAAGTTGTCAGGTAATCTGCGTTTGTCGCTTTAACGCATGCATGGTTAGATATACCTTAAGTTATTGCTTTTCCATTTCTCAGCTTCACGTGGGTGAACAAATTGACTACTTTTTATATTATGCGTTCATTTTATAAACACAAATGATTAAACAATACCGTCTCATGTTTTAACAACTATTAGCAAGAAGTATGAAGTCGTAGCTAATTATGATGATTTTTGTAAGCGAAGGGTAGGAATTTTGATTCCTATTAGGCAATGTAATCTTCTGCTTTTTCCCAAAAGGTTTCTTTATCTTTGAAAATGCCTGGGTGGCTTCCAGCTTTGTTTGGTAACCAGGTAACTGAAACCTATCGAGGTTCCCCATCCAAATATCTGATTTACCAGGTATGTTGTAAAGAGTTCTAAAGCAACTGTCCGACCAATTGTGTACCAACGGTTTCTCACATGCTTATTCATTATTCTTGGATAAATGAATATGTAGTCCATTTTTCCTAGCTTTACGATCACAAGCGCTAATCAAACGGAATATTGCGCATAATTGGGTTAGATGTTTAACAAGGTGTTCTTTTGATTGGCTGTTACCATTGTATTGAACCGATTGTATTCTTTGTTCGGGGTTGGGGACTAGATAAGGGATAAGGGTTATCGTTAGCCAGTGTTGAAACTTCTTGTTAAACAGTGCGCATTGCCCCCATAATTGAGTTACCAGTTCGGGAGATAACCGCTTTGGGGAGGAAATAATTATCACCTGATCGGGGCAATATCTTGCCATGGGTGGCGTCATTTTCAAATATGGCCTATACACCACGCTAATTTTGGAATATCGAGCAACTTTGCTATGCGTTTTGTCCTACGCTTCATTTACAGACTCAACACAGCCGTTTTGTGCAATGTTTTCCGCATAAAGGTGCGAAAGTGAACCGTGCCAACATTTGTGTTTGTAAATACGATTATGAAGATCTCTCTGTGGTTTCGCCCTTTGTGCCTTTACGAGGATATCACATTTGAATACATACACATTTGATAAACAAATCGGTGACTGTGGAGAGATAGACACTTAATGCTCATAAATGTTCATACCGCTGAGACAGGGAATTTTTCTCCCGTTCTTGGGAAACCCCATTTTCTCGAAGGTGAACTGGTTATCTGTTCCTAAATTTTCGTTACCGAAGCTGGGGAGTATTCTACAGCAAAGTGTCCAAGAGTCTGTTTCTTTGAAGACAAAACATGCACACCAATTTTAAGCATGGTTGTAGCTGCTGCCCAGGTGACATCTTTTATGTAACCATTGTTTTGTAGCCTTCAAATCTTTCCATTATTTAGCAGTTGTAAAAGGCCAATTTTTGAAGGATAGCCCATGCTTGGCCCTCAGAAGCACATGCTATGCTGTGTAGGTAAATGGTGTACCTAGCTACCACGAGAGGCTTCTTCATTAGTAGCGGTGAATATTTTGCCATAGGCCTATTATTCCTTTAACAGGCCTACAGTCCGTAACGCATTTTCCATTGAGAATGAGTAGGGTTGCTAAGGTGTGTAAAGGGGTGCCTAAAAGGGATAGGTGTAGGTGGATAAATAAATGAGGACTGGTCATAAAAAGTAAAGAGTTTTTAGAAGGGATAGCTGGGTGCTCTATTGTTTCTTTTTGTTCTAAGACGAACTTTTCTCGGTTACTTTTTCGTATTCATTGCGGAGCGTCACACTCAATAGACCCAGTGAAATGTCACGAATTGCTCTTGTCAAACTTTTGGGGGGCTTATACTTTTTTACCTTCATATTGATAGCACTGCTGTAAAGAATTTTTTACTATTCAAAAAAAAAAATGATTAGGTTAGTTACCATAGGTGTCGATTTGGGGGCTGGTGCATGTTGCTTCAACTTTTGACGAAAAGTGTTGTATTCCCCTTTCCCAGATTTTCGGTTAAAGATTGACGCGCACAATATTTACTTGTAATAACGTTTTAATACGATTCGCTTAGCAACGCAAGTTTGTCAAAAAAAATTAAAACTGCTGTTTTTATGTCCATATTGTTGTCAGTATTATATGCTGGCATGGTGACGCTGCTGCTCCTATCTGTCGCACAGCACTGATACAGACGGTTGCATTCTGAAGCATTCACCGTTATTTACCAGCTGTCGACTATCTCAGAACCCTTCATCCCTAACCTAATCCCTAACCTAAACAAAGAATGCAATCGATACAATACAATGGAAACAGCTAATCAAGAAACACCTTTTTAAACAGTGCGCATTTAACCGGATCTTTTATTGAAAATGCCGCTCTCCGTCATTATGGTAGCTTTTTGTCCATTTAATCCCTGTATTAATAAGTGTCATGGTTCATGTGTCGTAAAGCAATCTATAAAGATTGCTATCTTACGACCTTTCTCTTATATTAACTTTTCACAATTTTGGCACTCAATAAAACCAGACCATTATTTGAATGACACTCGTGCAGGCTTATAAAAAGTGCCGCCTTTGTGTAAATGAGAATTTTAACTTTGTTTAACTCCGAAGTTAAGCAATAGGCCTACGGACCCCGGGTTGATGATGTCAAGGTACACGTATTACTACGTTAACAACCTGTCGTAACTTTTTCATAGAATTAATGGAGATATTCATACTATACTCCACAAATGATTAAGCGGGATTTCGCTTTGTAGTCTTATACTGTAACCACGAACGCATTAGTTCCAACACACTCAACATTTATGGTACTCCCTAAAATTTGCTTTATTCAATGAAGAAATTCGTTCGTTAAATTGCCGTCATTGTTTAACACCAAGGGGACTTTAATGCTTTCTCATCTAATTTATTTTACCTATGACCCTGTGTTTGTTTACGTTAGTTGTGTTTTTGTGGCGTATCATTTTAAAACGTGAGAGGCTGAGCTGAACCCACGATAAGCGTGATAACATTTCAAATACCAAGTGTTGAAGTTCAAAGCCTTTTTGAAAGCATGGGGGTATCTTGGGTATTTCCAGTGCCACTACTTTTTTTGGAAGGTGCAAAGTCATCAACCTACAACAGTTCGGAGATTCTCCGTTATTGGAGAATTTCAGATTCTCCGTTTTCGACGAATTTGTATGTATAAGTTTCCTCTCGTTTGTTGTGAATAACCATATACACTGCTATCAGTAGACTCGTCACAGTCGTTTTACATGAGGGCAAAAACTTACACGGACACGCATACAGACACTGTTCACAACATCTACATAGCACACATATGCTGTTTCACGAGTAGTTACTAGGCTACGTACCTACATGCATGAAGACAGCCAGAGCGACAGCATTGGGTACGGTACCTCACCACTACTATAACAATACTATTGTATTGTTACTATTATCGCTCAGCGGGAATTTTGATCCATACAATTACTAGTACTACGGCACAAGATCAGAACAATCTTTACAGTATAGACCTTGCCGTCTTGGCTTAGTTTGTGAAACTAACTTTCTTCTCATCTTGTTCACTTCAAGTTTTGTACAGACAACTCCCGGCAGTTGTTCATCGACTGAAATTGAAAATGTGAGTAGCCTGCACTAATAGTAACAGTAATACAGTATTGTGAGTATGCCGTAGGCTACAGTACTGTAAGTTGAATTGGTTGGTACCTTGAATCGTTCACACGAAGAAACCCCTGATCTATACATTAATGGTTACGCCCAACATATTTTGAGTGACCGAATCAGGGTACCGCCGCGCCTTACCACAGTGTACGCATAGAGTATACTGTAGGTTAGGCTAGTAATATATTGTAGGAATTAAGTTTAAACTGTGTAAATAATTAAGATACAGCTAGGCAGAGTTACTTACAGCTGCTGCTGCCAAACGAAAGGTTAGATATTTAGTCCCTGTAAGGGCACAATTGCAGAATACCCTGCCAAATGGAAGCTCTGTTTTTAACATGCTACGGGGCTACGCAGTCACTCGATTCGACTACGTACTATTAGCCTCAGTATGAATGTCCTGATTTTTCAATTGACTGTGTATCCTCATAGCCCCTTAACATTATATCCCCAAATTCCGACTGCGTATCCTTGTAGCCTTTTAAAAGGGTAGTATCCTCGTACCCTTAAAGAGGATAGTTTTAAAGGTTATAATAATAAAAAAAAAAAAAAAACTGTGACAGACTAGGCAGTCTCACTAGCCTTGTAGCCCCATAAAATTACAGCCCAAATTCTGACTCCGTATCCTCGTAGTCTTTTAAATGGATAGTCACACTGAGAACTAACTTTTTAAAGGTTATTAAAAAACAGTGACTCTCACTGCCTATCCCCGTGCCCTTCTAAATTGAAAGTTTGAGTACGTATCATTGTAGCCCCTTGTCCCGAGTTTCCAGCTGCTTATCCCCGTAGCCTCATTATGCTGCATGATTGTGACTATGTATCCTCGTAGCCTCTTATATCAATACACCTTATATCCTGAATACAACTCTCGAAGCCTTTCCTGTACATTGCAATAACAGTGATGATGAGCCGTTCTCAAATAAGAAATACTGTATTTAACAAATAAGTCCAAACTATTTCTGCCAAGGTCTCACTGCGTATCCCTGTAGCCTTTTCATGGGTAGTTAAACACTTGATTCTCTTTTGGACTCAGAATTAGTATCTTTTAGTTTTATATAGTCTAAAACAAACGTTTGGACTTATTAGCATAATTTTTGCTCAAAAGGCAAAACTGTGTAGCCTGTTGTTTTTCCAGGTCTAGCTTTGGCATGCGAGGTATTCTGCAATTACTCTCCTGTAATGAAAGGAATAGTACTCATACTGACATCACATGGCATTACTTACCTACGTACTTACAGTATTAGTACGTATAAGGCCTAACTTACTGTGCACAGGCCTAGTTAAACTTTACTTAAACAGCCAGCCAAGTACTACGAGCAGGCTATCACGACCAGCCCTGATTGTGAGGATGGTTTTGAAAAAGAAGACACAAAGCAAAGTGACATAAGAATAGATACAGCCAAAGGACCTAGCCTAGTCCTTGAAGTTTGAACAGGAATGTTTGCCAAGTAAACTTTGTTTAAATACTCCATGTTCAATCTGTGGCGCCATTTCTCCCTTTTTGTATATCACATAAACACCTTGCGGCACAATTGCTGAATACCCCGCCAAATCAAAGCTCTGTTTTCTAACAGGCTATGGCCATGGGGCTACGCTCACTCAATTTGTTATGTAGACTTAAGGGGCAGTATTATGGTCCACTGGCCATGAATGTTGAAGTCCCTGTTACTCTGAGCCATAAGCAAGTAACGGTCACTTTAAACTCTTTCTAGTACTATACTCAAAAGCTCATTATTTTGTACATCAAATTTAGAGGTAAGTCTATAGTGAGATGGAGCAAAAGTAAAAAAAGAAGTGGGGGGGGGGGGGGGCAGTTGGTTTGAAAACAAATATTCATCCTTCAAGTCCCCAGTCAATATTCCTTAACTTTTGTATACTGCACACTCTGGTCTTTTTTGTCTATTTCATTTTAACATATTTTGTAGATGTGATACTAACAGTTCAACCAAACACCAAAGCGTCCAAAAAAAAAAAAAAAAAAAAAAAAAAACAGGGCTAATATTGTCTCCACCTGTTTTGAAGTTTGTACCCCTTGTCCAAAACTTTTTACTGTAAAATATTTACATGCTAGAGAATTTATTTTTGTGTTGTTTCCGTTCCTTAAAGGCCTGTCTGACTAATTCAGTTACAAGTCAAATTACCCCCACTTTTTCCCTTTCTCTATGAACATTTTTTTTTTTACCATGAAAATGGGTAGGGACAAAAATTGGGTATGGAAGATAATTAAAATAAAACAAAACAGTTGCTAGTATCCATGATCATCCTGAAGCTAGAGAAAATTTCAACTATAAAGTAGACTGAAACACAAGTTTGTTTTGTACTAGTCTGCAGTCTGCTGACCTAGTATTTGGGTTCCTTGTGCTTTCCATGCTAGGTCAGCAATCTCGCTGTTGTCCGAATGGGGATTGTACTGTAGATACACTGCACGCACCTATAGACATTGCATGTGCGAGTATGCAGTCAGCAGACTTATGCGAGGCCGACCGCGTACAAAAATCTATTGTGACGACATTAGTAGCCAGGCCTAAAGTACACGCACTACAGCATTACATCGTGTATTCGCACGAACGTATTTGACATCAGACACCACAGCAACTGATTCACATTGCACGCTGAAGTGTTTACTCTCACAGTACGGTGAGATCCTAGGCCTAGTTTCAGGAAATTAGGCATCGGTAACCTAGGCTAGTTCGTGCTGGTACTGTAACTTGGCTACTTAAATCTGTCCTGAAATACTGTATCTTTTAAGATATACTTACCTGTATGGATTTCTCATATCAAGTCTGATAAAATAAGTCTGTACTGTATGTACTGTATGTACTGACATTTACTCTAACTAGTTCCAATGTCCCACATACTGTACTGTAGGTACTGTAGGGTCAGACCATCAGAGTTCACCTCAAAGAGTCACCGTTCTAAAGTATGAAAGCCATACTTAGGTGGCATATCTGCACCTTCTACAGCCCATTTTTCATACTTCTGTTGGATACAGACACCTTTCTTAATAGCGATTACAATGGATTGTCAGATTGTGGGAACAGTTTTGGTAATTTATGTGACATTTTTTTCCCTTTTTTGGCTGACCAATGAATGACATTGTTGTCCCATTAATATTATACACTGTACATTGTTGTGATATACATGGATAGGCCTATATGTAAATAGGGAGTACATCTTCAAATAAAATGAAACTACTGTAGAACATTTGCCAAAATTAGTGTATTAAAACCCTTCCCCTCCACCAAGTCTCTTCTTACAGCTTCATGGTCAAAGTTGCATTTTTTTGCCTCTGCTCTCAATTTCTTTTTATTTTTACTTTCATGCAGGTCTGCTTTCCATTTGTGCAGCCAAGAAGAAATTGACGGAAAGAACAAGCAAAAAAGTAAAAGGGTGAAAACCTTATTTAAGAAGGCTCAAGAACTTCAAAACGACATTGGCTGTGAAGTTTTTATCTATGTCAAGGACCAATACAATCATGTTAAATTTGGGGGATCACCAGGACTTGCAAAAAAGGAATGGGGAGAAAAGTATAACTCGTGGGAACCAGAAGATCACATACTGGACAAACGCCTTATAGATGACTTTAATACTCGTTCAAAGAAGCAGAAGTGTTAACGGTTTAACTCATGTGAAACTGATGTCGTTATTTCCGTCCAGTAACTATAAACGTACCCGGCCAGGGCACAGGTGTGCAGAATTTTTTAGTGTTCATGCAGTTTGGTTCAATTTCAGTACTTATTATTCAAAAACTTGTCTTTCTTGCGGTCACTTCATAATGTCTGAATGCCGTTATCTTCCGTCCAGTAACTATAAACGTACCCGGCCAGGGCTAAGATAGGTGTGCACAATTTTTTAGTGTTTATACAATCTGGTTCAGTTTCAAATTTCAATACTTATTCAAAAACGTGTCTTTGTTGCCGTTAAAACATTTTAGTGTTTTATATACATGTACAGTACAGTAATCCTATTGTTGCATTTGACTGGGCATTACAGTAGGCCATTTTAAATTTTGGCAACTCTAAATTTCTAATTTACATCTCAGGTATATCCTTCATAATTCCAGTTTTTTGAACAAAATGGGTGGGGGAGTGGGTGGGGTTCTTTTAAAGGAAGGTTATTTATTCTTCCTTTTTGCCTACATTTTTAACGTTTGAATATTGCTTACACTAGAGCTGCATAATTATTTTAAGCGGCAACTTGCCTAGGCCTAGCTACACCATTTTATTGGACCAGACAAAGCCAGTATTGTACTTGCAAGTCTCTTTTTAACTTCCAAAGCAATGAAGAATGCTCATTCCATGAACGCTTTCATACTTTACATCTTTCAGTCAGGTTGCTACTTTTTGCTATTTCTTTTTATTCACTTTTTACCGTTAGTATTTAGTAAAAATAAAAATTTCCTTTAATATTACCTTTTACAGCTCATTAGTGTCTTTTCCTCACAACGATTGTTTGCCTGCACGTTACAGTACAGAAGATTTGTCTTAAGCCTTGTAGAATTCTTGACTTAAATGTTAAACACCATGGACCATGCATTAACAAGAGGATAGTGCAGGATCGCAAGTTAAAGCAAGCCATGCATGAGGGTGCAGCCTGAGTGCATCCAGAGGTAGCATAAGCCCACAAGATTGCATTATCCTATTTTTAATGCGCAGGTCCAGCATTGTTTACCCTGGTTCATTCTTACAAAACAATATTTTGATTTAATATTGATTTAAATATGAGACGACAAAAGAAAATTTGGTTTATAAATAACCTCATTTTTATAAACAGTACAACCTCAAGTACAATTGTGCAATTGATCTCTTACTGTGGGTTGATGAGAAGATCAACCAGTCACCTGATCATAATGAACCAATGAAAGTTGAAGACTGTTGCTTGGTATGAAAGAACACTATACAAATAATTAATCTTTATGAGTGCAGTAGCACGAATAATTTCTTGAATTGAAAGATAGCATTTTCTGTTCAATGAGGCCCAGCTAAGTTGAATAGAACATGCAATCCTTAAACTCATTCAGTGATTCATACTATGGCACAATTTGAACACATTCATTGTATAACACTTAACTTCATAAATACACCTTTGCTCAAAATACGATTGAACTTTACCATAGTGATACTACTGTATAACTATTGCAACATCACTGCCATAGTTTAATCTACACTAACCGGGGATTGTAGGTTAATCCAAAATTACCATGGTATGTGACCACAGACTGCCACCAATCCTCTAGTCAAAATGCAGAGGAATGGCAAAATTACTATTGGGTGCCATTTTGTATATTGTTTGCATGCAGTGGTTGGTATACACAATTATTCAGATTCAGTAGCAAAGAAACTGGGGCTATAGAACATTGATTGCTTGAGACTGGATTGCTCTAGTTTGAAATTGGTTGTTGCTAGTATGGTGCACTTGGCACACCGTGGAGAGGCCCCCACCCCCTCTCCCCCATCAGCTTTATTAGCACTTGGGGTATGACTGTCCTTGTTAGTACTACGTAAAACCCTGTTTCCATTTTTGCTACACCGTTCGGGCAGGTTTACTAAGGGTAGTGTCACCATGATGTTGAGCGTACCACAAATTTCCTTCCAACAGACACGGATCGAGGATGGGTAAAAAAACAGGAATTCATTTTTCTCAACAAAAAACTGTAAAATGAGGGAAATTTTTTAAAGATGCGGGAGAATTTTAAAAGGTGATGGAGATTCAGACAGGTAAGGCGGAGGGCGGAAGACGACCCAAAAATGCAGGCGACACCAGCCCAATGAAGGTGACTTGGCAGGTCTGGTATTGGGCTCTTGAGGTTATGCATTGACGTCACTGCGTTGCGCATTTCTCTATTGTGCCTTTTAAGTATACACCGTGCAACCGTGCGCGCGTATCTGTAACACACCTGCATGATCAGTTCCATCCAGTAAGTTGCATGCAAAACCTCTACACACAAGAAATGTAGTCTGAAAAAATTACACAATAAAGTAAAATTAACATGAATCATGAGACAAAACAATTCGTATTTATTTTCTTTTTTATCATACAAGCTAATAAATTATCAAAAGTATGGTAACTAAATTTCACTTCACTTTAATCATAACAGGCCTCCCAGCGTGGCATAAAATCATAAAATAAGGTTGAAAACTCTACATGACTCACATTTGGACTAGAATTAATGACTTCAGTTGCCCTTTATGTATGTGTATTCACTGTATTATCTGTTATCTAGAGTTCATTAAATTCAATTCAAATTTATTTTTCATATAATTTACAAAAATAACAAGTTGAAACAAACATATATGAAAGCAAACATATGAAGGACACTAGAAAAAAGAAAAGACCTGTTATCTAAGCTAGTGGCCCAACTCATAACACAAACAAACATAATGCACAGTAAACATAAACAAACTAAGCATAGCAGATGGAAAGGGGAGCAGAAGAGGAAAAGAAAGGGAGGAAAGAAGAGAGAGAAGAAGAAGAAGAAAAAAAAGAAAAACATGAAAGGGAGCAAGATAACCAAGCCAGAGGATAATTAATAATACGTATTCAAGAAATACATTTTGAGCCTCGATTGAAAGGATCTAAGAGACACTGCATTTGTGATTGATGTAGGCGGAGACTGCGACAGAGAAAAACAGAAATTGTTAAGGAGCAATTCACCATGATAGGAGTTATGACGAGTTACATTAAAGACGGCATTATTTCGGGTGATGATACGATTACTAGAAACAAGGTGGGGGCACACAGCATCAGATATAGCTTGGGGTAACACATTCTTATGAAAATTATAAACAAATGAACACATGCAGTAAGTATGGATTTCGGACAACATGAGTAGATTGCACTCCTTGTATAATGGATTGGTAGGACAACGTCTGGGTTTACCTGTCAGAACCTTAATAAGTCTATTGTGAAGGGTATAAAGGCGTTTTAAAAAAGAACTTTCAGCAATGCCATAAATTTCAATAGCATACATTAGCTTCGAGTAAATAAATGAATAATGTACCTGAATAGTCGTGGCTTTAGGAAAAGTACCCCTTAAATGATAAAAAATGCCAGTATACTTAATAAGTTAATTAAAAAGATCGTTAATATGGGCCACCCAGTTAGGCTTTTCGTCAATTATTAATCCTTAATATCTAGTGCTCCTTGTCTTACTGATTTGTACATCCCAAAAAACGAAATGGTCATGACAGGGGTGAGCCACCCCTCTAGAATGCACTTAACCAAATTAGCCTGGACTAGAGTGCTGGACACACTGGTGCACAAGTGGTGATCGATAATATGCACAGTTTTCTCTCTTTAGTAGTGGTCAGCAATCGTGAGTGCCTGCTAGAACTGATAGGAATGTTAAGTAATATGAACCCATGATCATAAAACAGTCTTAACACCCTTTCCCTCCCTAGTCCAACACCCCCTCTCAAGTATACCACCTCTTTTGAATCACTGCAGCTATACATGGTTCCGGTGAATAATCATTCAGCTTAAAACGGTTATATTATGCTGGTGCAATGATTAAGCAGTAGGCCTACATACATTTACACGTTATCAATGGTCTACCTGAAGGCTTAAATTGATTCAACATTTTGGAAAAATGCCATTTTAATGCTAGTGCCCATATTTAAAAGTAAAATAGTATCTATCATGTTGCAGGAGAAGCTTGATGAACACCAAATGACATCCGCTGAGACCAGTTAACAAATATCCTGTTTCTCACCTTGGGCCCGTTCTACAAAGAGTTACGCACAATCTTAAGTATGATTTACTGTTGACTTAAGTATGGGGAATCAAACTTAAGATTGTGCGTAAGCCTTTGTGGCATGGGCCCCTGGTGTTCTTCTTAATAACACACTTTTGTAGCATTTTTACATAAAAACGGTATAAATTTATACAAAAAATATTCCCCACACATCCTGGGATGCCTGTAATAAAAAGATGAAAAAGGTTGTAACTTGTGACGTACCACTTAGCTACAGTTCCTTGGCCACTTTTACAGCATGGTACACTAAATATTTCTTAATTATGATAGGCACTTGGCACTCTTCCAAGTTTTTATAAATGGTACAGTACTTAGTGTGATCTTAATTGTAGCACAAGTTATAATTAGTACTGTAAATGTGCCTTTGTGAAGAGACTGGGGAGCTGCGGAACAAGCAATAGTGGAACATATGACAAGGGCATGAATTCATGTAAGTTTGTTTTCGAACGCCCCCCCCCCCCAAATGGAGAGGGAAGCCTTCTCTGTCATCCGCTTATTGATGCCCAGGGACCACAAGGACAATTTTTGGCAGTTCAATTGACTATGGCTGGTGCTACAAGAAGCAAGCAGCCTGCCCACACAATTTCACAGGAATAAAACACTGAAACAGACTGACCCTTTATCAAGTGTTCAGCATACAGTAATAGCTCTATAGTGTCTTTTGCTGACTTAGTAACAGCAAGAATTCTTTTCAATTTATGAACTAAAAGTAAAATATTAAAAAAAGGTGTTAATACTGTACAGTATATGTGTACAGTAACCATCAAGGGTGCAGATTGAGGGCATGGCATGTCTAGTCAACTTGCCGGATGTTCTAAAATATTTTTCAGGTACAGTGGTGTTATGTCGTGTGCACCCCATGATTGCAATCACTGTCAGACTGTACTTCATGCTTTAACAATATTTGTTGTACAATATTGTATGTTCTCTGGGCACTATCTTAAACCAGCCACCTTACAACCATAACTGCTGGCATACCAATTTAAAATGACATTTATTTTTATTTTATTTCACTTTGAGGGGACACTTAACTGTCAGATTTTATTCCCAAAAATTTCCATTGGAATATTATTAACATCACTACCGATGTATGAAACACCGTACTGTACACCAGAGTCAAATCTGTGACAGATTGTTTATACAGTGTATGGACATCATGTAAAAACACTTAGTCTGGGCACACACAATCCTCAAACTTGTCCTTTGCCCCAGAAGGGCACATATGCACAACATACTGAACAAAATGTACATGGGTTGGAATTACAAGAACTTAAACATGGGTTTGAATTATGAGAACTTAAAGAACTTAACTGCAACAAACAGTACCATGGCTTTGGTGCCGGGAGGGACGACCGTGTTGCCCTACTGTATGAAAACAGCCATTACTCATGGCCACAAAGGCCGCAATGCCATCAAGCACGTGGCTGTGGTGTCCTTCCTCTGAATGAAAGAGTTTTGGCCTTTGGGTGCCTTACTGGATGCTTTGGTGCCCTTCTCAAATCAAGGACCTCAAACTAGGCCAAATGGCTATGCATTCCAGGCTCCTAAAACCTTAATTCCAGCCCTGCAGTACTGTAGAGACAACCTTTTTACAGTAATACCCCTTTTCAGATTTTCAATATACAGTACTGTACCATGTATGTCATGTTTACTGGATGATATAGTACCATGCTATATGTACTCCTGATACTAAAATATCCCACTGTACTGTAGGATACGTATAAATTACTACCATTAGTCCCTACAAAATGAATATCACTTGTTCTGAAACTATGTATGATCACCGAATACCTCCAGCATGTACGTAAGATCTAAATGCAAAAGCATTCCGTACCCCCCACCCCCCCCCTCCCCCACCTGATTTTTGATCCTTAAGTTATTTCCCAGTCTGAAAAAGTGAAAGACATACGGTTTTTCTTGATTTTTACCCACTGTCATTCTTATTCAATTCTTGCAGGAACAGTGGTCATTCAGTATTAACTGGTGTCATCTAAACAATTAACCTTCTTATGCGTGGCAATTTTACTTCCACTTGACTGCAAAATCAACGTGAATTGGAGGATACCACAGCTACCATGAGTTGATGCCCTTTGATTCAACATAAGATGGGCAAGGTACAGTATTTAGTTAATCACAAATCCCACCTGTACCCCCCCCCCCCCCCACACCTTCCTTCCAACCCTATCACAAGCCTTCCCAATGCATCTCCTAGATCATTCATCAGCTTCAGTATCATCACTTTCATTGAAGGATTGCCCAGTGTTGTACCGTTCAACTTCCTCACAAACTCTTTCATAGAACAGCAGATAGTCATCTTTTCTTTCCCTCTGGACAGCAACCCATTCTTCACAAAACTCAACTTTCACATCATCAGGTAGCTGTTCAATAAGTCTATTTATCTTACGAGCAATATGTTCCTTGGTTTGATTTTTAATGTCATGATACAAAACTGTTTCCTGAGGGAAGACAAAAACTGGGTCTGGAATATTGCTACCTGATATTGCACCTTGGAAATACACACTGTAGAAGTACTTCCTACGTGACCATGCCAAGTCAGTAAAGTGTGGTAACTGGTCATCTAGAGGATCACCACTAACTGACTCCATCACATTTGTGCTTTATGCTTTGACACTGCAGTAGTCACTTTTTTGGATCTTCACATCCCATTCTTGTCAGTGTTTCAGAGCGCATCTGCAGAAAAAAAATGAACAAATACAGAAAATTATTAATTCCCAATTTTATTAGTACTTGTTACCGCATGACCAGAACCAAACTACTGTACCAATGAATTGCATTTCTACCACCTTGATACTTCATAATGTTATCTTAGGGTATTCGCATACAGTATGGGTATAAACACTGTGCAGAGATACTGTAAGCATTAAAAAATGCTTTAAATGTTCTCAATTTGTTTGCTTAAGAATATAGTGTCAGGGCTGTTGGAAAGTGCTATCCAAACTGAAACAGAAAAACATACATGCATTGTCACTGTACTGTACTGTACTGTATGCTTAGTAAGTACAGTATGCTCCCTTTACTGCAATGTCTGCCTTTAAAGTACCTAATAAAAGTTTCACCAGTTCATTTTACTGTAAGTAGCCGACTACTGTACAGAAGTTGTTGTACGCAATCAAAACGTGAACTCTCGCATACTGTACAGTGCAACTCATGTGACTACTGTAATTTGCAGTTTATGTTTATCAACTTTTGCCTGATTTTTCTGTTTATAAGCTGGTGGCAGACCAAAGAATTTTGGTTGAATCCATTTGGTCAGTACTGTACGCTTAATAAGCACATTCAGGCTGTCAGATTTCACCGGAACGATTGTTCCCCATCGCGTGGTGAGGAAATCATGGAACCCAAAAATTGGTTACCACCAATCAGTTACCACCCATGGATTTTTTAACAGAACCCAAAAGTGGGTTCCCATGAGCTACCATGGTGAAAATGACGAAATAATATGTTCCCATGATTTTTGAAATCCTATGGCTTGACACTGACTTGTTGCTAAGCTACTGTACTGTATTAAAGGTTCTGTTCTGCAGTGGGTAAAGGATGCATTTGAGTCAAATTTTATGAAAGTAAAATACAGGGCTACTGTATGTTCATTTTTAAGGAAGGAAGTAAAAATTCCCTCAAGTCTTTCAGTACTTTCATGTACAAAAGGCAAATTTCTATTTCCCACCAAAAGCTCAAATTCCACCTGTTCAAATTTCTAATTTCACACAAAGTAGAGGATAGGCCTACTGCAGGTGGCAGACCTGTAGGCTTATATAAGTGCGTCAATCTGGGAGTTGCTACTCCCTGCAATCTGGGAGTAGCAACTCCCTGCTTTAACAGTGCTGTCTGCAAACATGAACACTGAATATTTAGCATACGTCAACTAAGATATGAATGAATTAAAAATTGTCATATTATTGAAAACAGCAATTCATTAAGTACTGACCGACTGTAGGATATCCAAAGGCAATGCTTCAAATTTGGGTGACATGGAGTTTTTTCCTTCCATGCCCCAATGGTTGGCGGGTAAAAATGTACCATGTAGGCCTTCATGCCAATACAATGGATCCCTACTGTACAATTTACAGAGTTTACTGTATGCCATGCACAAATCCAATCTGATACTATTCTAGCTGTGACTGTTCTATTTACATTTTCATTTACCTTGAATCACCACATATTGTAATATTGTAGACTAAATAGCTTATGCTGTACTCACTCTGTCCAATTTTTCCAAATTTCTGAATGTCCTGGTCCAGTCTGCCTCAGTAGGAACTCACTTTGGGATCCACACCTTGCTTCTCTTATTCAAATTTTCTAATTGGAAGTCCATGTCCTCTCTTCTGCCAGGATGGCCAGTTGGACAAATAGATTGGTGATCATGGACAAATTTCTTTACTGGAGGAGGCATGATAACATCAATTCTTGCTTCAGTAAGTTCAATTAGTGGGTACTTTGGGTGATTTCTCCCATTAAAAATTGGTGAATGTTTGAATTTTCCGGCCATAATCAAATCTTTGTTATTTAACCTCACACCTTTTCTAAAATTTAGGATACTTTGTGCGTAAGTTAAAATTTGTTCTTGCATGTACTGGTACTTGGGGCTAACCACATCCTCCGACCAATTCAAGTACCCTTCAGGTGTTGGCTCTTCGCCTCTCTCTAGACATAGCTTTACGAACGGTCTCAGTAATTCTTGCGGTGATCCCTCATAAAGTCTACACAAAAGCTCCCAACTTTTATGGTGATCACTGCCTTTTTTTGCATAATGCTGGGCACTTTCTGTACAGAACCCCATTGAGAAAGCCAAATCCTTTACCATTACCTCCCAGTTAAGTTCAAAAAATGAGCGTAACATGTTCATTTCGTAATGGCCATAGCCAATGCGGGGGTGCACCCAATCAAATTCTCGAGGATATGCCAAATTCTCGGCGTCAAGTTTGTGGGTAGTTAAGCAGTGGGCTTTGAAGTTGGGCCTGCCAAATATGATCGAACTGTATTCAAGGCAGCGAAATGTCTCATCAATGACTTTTTGGCCGATAGTGTATGGCAAACCATCACACACGACCGGAAGCCACCCTCTTGCATTTGGTTCTTCTTCATTCGTATTAACGTATTTCTTCACTTTGAAATCACTGCCAGTGCCAAGCAAGACTTCTTTTACATTTTCAAAACTGTTTGGATTAACAAATATTGGATCCCTTGGAGAGACATGGACTTTTTTCACAGTTGAGGTACCTGCAACTTCATCTTCACTTTCTGTGCCTGTAGTGCTAGTACTAGGCGCACCTGATGAAGCACTTGAGTAAAGTATTTCTTTGACTGACTCGTGGCAGTGGCGGATTTTGTTTCTATCTGACTTTTCTCCTTCTTGCATTGGCTTCTTAGTCACATGAAGAGATGCTTTGCAGTTCTGACATAATCTCTTACTCTTAGGGTTATGATGTTGACAATTTGAGCATACTTTCCACTCACGGGCAAACCTTCGTTCAGAGAGTATCTTGTCAACCTCATCATAATGGGCAGTACCTGCATGCTCAGACAGCTCTCGATGTACCTCCTCAATGTGGTGTTGCAAGCAACGGAAAACTTCCGCATATTGTAAATCACTCATATGCTTGAAATAGTCACTATTATAGTCAAGAATTTCTGACGAGTCAATCGATCTATTTGACCACAATATTGGCTTCAGGTGACTCTGCTTTGTAGGGTACCCTCTGGATCGACCTCAGCAACACAAACACTTGTGATGACACTTGTCTTTAGTTTCTGATTGGCAGGCACATGATATGTCTTCCCAATTACTTGATCGTTGTCAAAAGCACAGATACAATCACCTTTAGGAGTTGGCATGGAATGGCAGGCCTGATTATCTAATCACTGTCTTATTGTCCAATATGAACCACTTGGAGATGAAAGCGCATTTATGTTGGCTGCTAACTTGCTTCTAACAACTGAGTGGACAACAGCATTTTCAGCAAAATTCAATGGCAGAACATATTGTGTTGACTGTGTGCTGTAAACCTACTCAACACTTTTAACGAGGGAGTAGAGGGGCTTTGTTCTTAAAGGTTCTGGTTGTCCTGAAATTCCTCTTATAAATTTGACAACAACTGGGTTTCTCTCATTAAGCCACTTTGAAATATTTAGATCTGTAAAATATTCTAGGTCTGGGTAGGTTTTGGATAAAGACTGACTGTCTGACTTTACACTGGCTGCTTGGCTTTTACCAAGAAATCTGGCAACTTCGCAGAGTTCTTGCTGAGGCAATTTCTTAAGCTGTTGTATTACTGTTTCAGCATTAACTGAAGGAGTGCATGCCACTTCAAAACCAATTTCTGAACCTACATGTAACTGCTGTCTTTTTGGTGTGCTTGTTAATATTGGCTCAATAATCTCGTTACTTTTTACTTCCTGGGCACTACTTAAATTTTCAGACTTAGAGATGGAACTTGTATCAGCATAAGAATGGTCACTGAATGGGGATGGGTCTGAACAATTCAAATCCAATGAAGTCCCAGCTTCACCATCACTCAATTGCATTAACTTTGAAATGCACTGTTGGCATAATTTCTTTTTGTCCTTTCTATATGGTAACACTGATGAACTGAAACTGAGTTGTTCTATCCTACGTTTGACTTGCTGTGAAAGTTTACGGTATGGCACCAACTTTTCTTCAGCCAATGGTCTGTCTTCAGTCTTGTCAACAATTGATCCAGCATCATGCAGTTAAGTGCATTCTAAGACACAGGAAGCTTTGAATTTTCCGTTCTCTGACTGTCTCAGAAGTGGCATTGTTTTCACATACGGTACATTTGTGCAATGCAAGATTCCTTCTAAAAACACGTTACTATATTACTGTAATAGTTCATAATATCTTACTCTTAGGGCTACGCTATGCCCAAGCCCTGCATTGCTGCAGTCTCGAATCCAACTAGTATTTACCTACTGCAACTTATGTAGTCCCTTGCCAAACTGTTCACTTATTTATACCAGCTGTCACTGTCTGAGTTACACTGTACAGTAAGGATATGTCCGGAAAACACACTAACGTTAGCCCCTAAATGTTCGTTTCAGTTCTTCAAGGCTACATGTCAGGCTTAATATATTATCAGCTTGTGCTACAAATATCGAATTATAAAAGTCATGGCATCTTATGGGGCCTTGGCCCTCCTTTGCCCTTCAACCTGTTATGTTATGTTCAGCTGTTCAGTACCCTATTCCAATCGCATTGCTATTCACGTTAACTGTTACAGTAGTTGTCTGACTGTTTCAGTAGGCTAGGCCACTGCAGTAATAATGAATAACACTGTACTCTGCATACCTGCCACCGTGACCCTGTTGTATTTTTTCAACACACGACACGTACAGTACGCTACGTAAAGTAAACGAGCTTTTGTCCTCACTCGAAACTCCTTGTCCAAGAAAAGTCTAACCCCAGGTTTCTTCTTCTCCCTCTCGTATTTTTCCTTAAAAATGATATTAGTAATAACGCCAACCTAGTTGAACTGCGATGCTAAATTCTAATGTGTTGTACGATGTTTGTTGATTGCGGATTCATTTACAAGTATACACATGTCAGGCATGTACGTGCGTATAACGTATATTTTCTGCGTTTTATTAACGCAGCACGTACACTTTCGTTAAACGACTATGCAAGGTCTAACACACATAGTTTACAGTAAGGGTCACCGAAATATTTCCGATTTTCTCAAAATTAGCACGGCGAAGCACAAATCATGGCACGGATTTTCGGTAGGTAAGACTACCTTAGTCGTGAATATTCACATTACATATAGTCCTTCTGACCATAAAATTTTCTAGGAGGGGTACAAAAGTGAACCTTATGTACTACATTGTTGCTTGAATGCTGCACGGCGGTAAATACAAGACGGGGCCCTTATGAATAATAATTATTCTCTTTTAAAGGAGAATATGAGATTCTCCAATAACGGAGAATCTCCCGAACTGTACAAAGAGTCACTTTACAACCACAATGCATGACTGTGGACTGCCAAGAAGGTGTGCTTGCAACAAAGTATATAACAAAATCAATGAAGATAGGGGTCAAATGGAGCAGAAGCTTACAGCTCCCTGAATGGAATATGCGGCAAAAAAGCACGTTAGCCACACAAAGCAAACTAAAGTAAACCAAAGCTTAGTTCAATCAGGCAATTCCAGAGTTTTGCAAAGAATCGCGACAACCAGTGTTAAAATTTAGGTTATCACATAAACAAAATAACCTAACGTTGCACTCTGGAAAAGATGAAAATCATGATACTTGTCACAACAGTTCTAAATTGGATACAATTGCTTGCCTTCAGGATTGTAGTCGAATTCAGAATAAGTCTTAACATATACCGATGTTTGTGGTAGTACAAATTTGCGTTTGACCGTTGTAATTATGTTTTACATTTGACATTAAATAAAGTACCGTACATGGTATCTGATCTAAAATGCAATTTTCTTTCTGTGTTTGTGCGTTTCTATATTAAAAACAGAATATTATTGTCACAGGGCGCCACAGACACCCCCGCAGTGTTTTTTTTTTACCCGTAATCATTTATAAATTTTTGGTGGCACTGCCATGTGCTTGGTGCTCAGCGTAAAAAATGGAGTTGGTTGGGAAAACAGGCCAGTGAGCCACAACTGGAGAAAAGGTCGCGGCCAGCTCGACTTGAAGCACTTGGTTGGAAACCGGGCCGTTAAACTCCATCTTACTAACTGACTGAACATGTTTAGGGTTTGCTTACAAAGCCGTTACGAGAGGGTGGGGGGGGGGGGTTCTTATTGCCACCCAAAATAAAAAGAGCAACGATACTTGGAAAATCTAAAATTCCATTTGGAATTTTCAAATCCTAGCATGCTTTCTCAGACTGGGTCTATATCAACTTTTCCAAGTAGACCAAGTGCCGTAGACTTTTCTCACAGGAAGTAAGCACCATTTAGCCCAATGTTTGCACATTCTATATTAACTGCCAAAATTTTCGCGCGCTCCACGCGCTTCAGTTTCATCGATTTGGAAAGTTTAAGTAGTATCACAATCGCATCTAAATTAAGCATGTCCAAATAAGGTTGATTATTCGTCTGGATACGGCCCCGACCGCCTCCACTTCCAGTTTTCCACCAGGGTTATTTCAGCTATATTTCTGTAGAGACAGAGTGAGATGGCGTTAGAGGGGTTCTGTGACCAAGAATCACTTCGGAAACATGTTCTCTAACAAATGGTAATTAAATCAACAAACTTTTCACCCGCTCGCCGAGCTTCAGATACTTAGAGGACGTTTTGAAGTTTTATCTCTAATTAGTCACTTTAAGTCGGGGTCGCCAAGGTTTTTTCTTCTTTACGCGTGCTTTCGATCTTACTTAATGTCTTCTTATATATATATATATATATATATATATATATATATATATATATATATACATATAAATATATATATATATATAAATATATATATATACATATATATATATATATATATATATATACCACTAGATTGAACATTAGGGGGAAATTTGTATATCTTGATACGTTTAGGCGAAATGAAAAACAATAAAATACATTACTGTATATTTCGCCTTTAAGGAAAAACATATACATGTACGTAAATTCAATAGTCCATTAGTTGTACGTGTTAACAGATAGGCGTCCGTAATTTGGTCAACATTGAAGTAATTAGGTATATTACGTACCCCCGTATGTATTTTACTATACACTAACGTATTCCCATTAAAACAGTGTGTGAAAACGTAAAGGGGAACGTAGATTTTCCCCCTAACGGTAATTTCCCCCTAACGTTGATATTTTACTCAAAAATTTCCCCTTATTCCACAGTTAGGTATATATATATATCTATATATATATTTATATATATATATATATATACATATATATATGTATATATATATATATATATATATATATGTATGTATATATATCAACAGTCTTTCTGATATAAAAAATTACGCAGACGCAGACGCATAGGAACAAAAGTTAATAGCATTTTACGGAATTCGGAAAATGGATCGCCTGGTATTCTAGTGATGGTTTTGTTGTGGAATCCAACTGTCTATGAAGATTTTGCAACTGGCAAGTTTGTGTTGTGGGTGAGCGAGCTCTCATTGATGGTCATGCGTAAAAAAAATTTCGTTGAATTTGGGGTATTTTGCATTCCATCCCTTTTCCAAAAATTTCATCCATGGAGAGTGTCCCTTCCTCTTGACCTCTCTCCATTACAGCGATCTGTATGGCGTTTTGTCCCTCTATTGAAACTCCAAGTATACACACGCTACACGCGATGGGTCAGGTGTGAGGAATACACCCATTGTCCATGTTTTGGTCGTCTGACATATTATAAGTGTGTTAAGTAAGTCTGCCTGGGTGTTAAGGTTCATGGGGTACATGTTATGAAGAACCAGCGTAGCTGGACCAAGGCACTGTCCTACCATCCCACCTCTCACATTTGTTTTAGTTCATTTCAATGTGTTAAATATCCACAATTCTTAAATTAAAGGTTACGCTTATGTTGCAAATCTTTTATTAAGACACACAAAAATCAGCAACGAGGCTGAGAACCTTTCCCCTTAAACCCTAGGCCCATGGAGCAGGTAGAAGTCACCTCATAAGGAACTAAAACTTTACATCTGGCTTACATGTGGAAATATCTGGCTGTTATAAAGTTTTAAAGGTCATATGAAGCCAGATATAAAACCCTTTCTGGGTATCTTGATACATTATTTCAAGTTTTATATGGCCATATTAAGCCAGATATAACTTGAAGAAATGCTTTTCCAGATATTCAAATGAAGTTTTATATGGCCATATTAAGCCAGATATAACTTGATGAAATGACAGTCCAGGTATGTATATAGAGTTTTTTTTATGACCATATCAAGCCAGATATAACCTGGTGAAAGTACACGCAACCCTACCCTTACAAAAAAAGGTGCGTCAGCCTGTGTCTGCACCATGTGTGATCACGCGTGGAAAAACAAAGGAAATCACGCGTGTTCTTGGGTGACAAACCTGCGTTTTTGGAACCTTCTACCCACAGGTTTGACACAGGTTTTGCACACATTTCCTTGCCTTAAATACCAAGCCACAGGTTTTGTGGAAGAATTCTTTGTTATACCTAGTTTTTATCCTCACACGTTTTGCACATAAAACCTGCGTCAAACCCGTGGCAAACCTGTGTCGAACCTGTGGCAAATGATCAACCTGCGTCAATGTCAAGGGAAATCGCAGGTTTTCATGCAAAAACCTGTGATAACCCCTGGAAAAAACCTGTGAAAACCTGCGGATTTGGAACCAATTGCCTCACCTTTTTTTGTAAGGGTACAAAGCTCGTTGCCGCTGTTTACGCTGTACAACGTTACCGACCTGAAGTGAAACAGTTAAAGCGGCACACTCATGTAACTCGCCCAGCCTCATTTAACGGTTTGGATGATCTCACACGCAAAGCACGGTTCTTGTGTAATGCTGAGTGCCAATCAGTAAGACAACTTAGATAATGAGCAACACCGCGTACTACGTTTATGGTTAAACTTTCTCTAAACGTTACTAGGGCAGAGCCTTGCTTAACTTCAAAAACTTACTGCAACTCGACCAACAGAGAAATCTTAACTACTGAGGCAAATCGATCGGTACCTAAAGCTACAACTGGGTTCTGGCCTAGGTCTGGAAATCAACTCGTTCCCGAGAGGATTTTACTATTTCTTTCCCAATTATTTAATCTGTTGTTTTGTGAAAACATCTGGTTAATAGAGCGATTTGATGTAAAATAGTTGTCTTATTTATTTACTCAGGGCATCAAGTCAACAGAAAATTTGGCGACTTTGTAGATTGTAATGGATCACATGACTAACGTAAGTTTTCAGCATCTGTCGCGAACAGGATCCCTGCCTGAAGTTTGCTTTAGTAGGAATACCTAAGAAAACACTTAAAACATAGGAAGCAACATTTAAAGTCTAGATACAACAATATCATAGTAAGAAATGTTGGTTAATGATAATAGCTTGCCAGGCAAAATTCGGGGACGTTGTCCACGTTCCATTGTCGTCATTCAGTGGTGAACGTTCAGGGGGCACCCCATCATTAGCAAAACGGCCTTGCCGGGAAAAATTATGCCAAAGAACTGAGACAATTTTGGGTCCTCTTTGAGTTTGAACCGCTCATGTTAGAATAATTAGCTGCTGCTTATTTTTCATGGGTATGAAAGAGGAGATGTTAATGTGTGAGTGGTGCCAAACTGGATTGGAGCTGATTTAGACCGTTTTGTAGCCCACTGGGTGTGAAAGGGAGGTGATATTCGTCAGCTTGCCGATTAATAGAAGTGAGTGCACGGCCAATACACTTGTTTCTCCTGCAGCTCAAAATCCAAATGGTCATACTATGGTTAATTTGTAAGGCTATGAATGACCAACTTCTTTCCTTTCGTGAGGGGTAGCTTCAGTGGAGTGTGAACTTTGACAAGGCTGTGGGAAGGCAAAATATTGTGTAAGTCAACGGAGAAGCTAATGGTGGTGCGCTCTTTTCAGACTACCAGACGATCGACTGTCATGTCCCCCTAAAATGGTGGAGTAACGTAAAAATCGCGTTACAACTCAATAAGCATAGTATTCAACCTCGTCAATTGCACAAACAGTACATTTTTGTAATTCTAATTAGACCAAATTTTATCATGATAAACTGCATAGTAGTTATTCAAATTCCAGGAATCTCAAAGAAAGCATTTAAAGTGTGGTTGTTTTGAAACATTTTTAAGGTCCATACCAAAGAGTGACAAATTCTCCCATGCTGCGGGGAAAAAGTGGTGGGTGTATCCTTTAGGAGCTATCCAAAACTTATAATATTATTACTGGAAACTGTCTCACGTTTTAGAGAAGGGGAGCTTGAAACAGTTCTGAACTTTTACAAGGATGCGTGATTATCGAAATAAAGTTAATTTAGTGGGAAATTCAATGAGAAATTAATAAGAAAAGTAAGACTTAATTGAAACGATTTTAACACAATGTGACCTTTGACCTGTAACCTCTGACCTTCGCTTCCGGGAGTCTGCCAGACACAACTTACTACCCCGAGATACCTCCCTCACCAAGTTTGAAGAGGATAAGGCAAGCCCACTAGAAGGAGTTTTTGACAGAGATTTCCGCAAAAAGTAAACATTTCCTTTTACAACACGTGACCTTGGATGTTTGTTGCCAAAGTACCAGTATATTTGGTAGGACAGGTCAACCGTACGATATGTGTGACCTGGCATGTCAGTGGGATGATTCATTACAGAAATACAGTGAAAAATCGATCTTCACCAAACTTTAACTCTGACCTCTGGCATTTGACCTTCACCTCCCGGAGTTTGCAAGACACAACTTCCTACCTTTAGGTGCCCACACCATAGTAACCGCATGCTGTGGTAGTTCAAGACATCTTTATGTTATGTGAGGAGTTTCTTGGTAGTAAGACGTTTCGTTACAGACATACAGTGAAAATATTTTTCAGCAAATTTGACCTTATACCTTTGATCTTTGACCTTCACTTCCGGTAATGAGTGGTAGATAATGGTTATACCTGGGGTACCTCCCCACAAAAAATGAAGGTGATCGGCTCAGCCATTTAGAAGATATAAGGATAACAAAAAAGGACACACACACTCACACACATACGCGTTTGCGGCGCCTATCGAGTATATGAACAATTAACTGGTAAAGTGGCCAGGATATTCTGTTCCTACTAGTGAACCGGGGATAATCACACGTTTCACACAAGGAAACTGGGGATAGCCTATCAAAAAATCTGCACAAACATATACACATGAATGTAAACTTCATACATTGAACAGGGGATTAACCTCAGAGTAAGCTGTGAAGCTACAGACACTTATCTGGCATCCCACCTTGAATTACTTTGAACATTAACACACCGGCGAAATACCCCCATTTTTCCGAGTATCCCCAGTTCATATTGAAATTTTCATGTGTGTTTCCCCGATTGACCCCAGAAACGCACTCCCACACAAGGGTTTTTATTTTAACCGATTCTCGCTAAATGGAGTCCCGGTCACCTTGGGGTGCCATACCTTGGGTCCTAAGTAACTTGGGAACAAAAACCATTTTCATGTGAAGCATGCCATCCTTAGATGTCATCGCCATTTTTAACCAATTTGGCAAAGTGATTGCAATATCTCATCTTCCTGAATCTGCATGTCCTCTCGAACGTGAAGTTCATGTGTTTTATTGGAGTTTAAAGACATAAAAACTAAACGTCCTCTGACAATCTGAAACTTGCCTTTTATATTGTTTCTTCAAAAGTTACTTTTGTAAATGAATGGGATCAAAAAATAACAGTTATCTGCAACCGGCCTACTGAGATCCTGAAAGATATCATTTAATTGATATAAAAGGACAAAAAAAGGTTTTCAGTATTCATACCATCGCATGTTTAGCAATTTGTCAATCTTGTCATTGAAAATAGTGCTAATACAAAACACTACCATTCATTTCGTTTAAATATTTCCATGTAATTTTTAGAGAAGTGAAAGTACGACTATTATTGACCTTTCTTTAAGCTTTGCGTCAATAGAGCTTATATTAGTTTTATTATAATTCAAAGAAGATATGTTGGCATATTACATTGATTATTTTTTTTGTTCTTTTCCCATTAAAACTTTTTTATATAAAAAAACTGTATTCCTATCAAAATCTGTGATTCTACAAGATCTTAATACAGTCTTTTAACAGCCAATAAATATTACTTTACCCTTGTTTATTATAGTGGACATACTTACAAATCGTTTTCGTAATAAAACTCAGTTAAACGAAATTATAACACTTTAATTTTAAAGACCTCTTAGTGTACGCAAACATTTGTCAAATCAGAACTAATAACTCGAAACCTGAAGCCGAAAACACTTTGAAAGGGTTATTCTATTTGGATTGACTTGTACTTGGCTTATTCCATAAATATCTTATTTCTTCGAGAAAACGCTTGAGGTATTTGAAGACTTACTAAAGAAATTCACAAGATTTGTAGTTTTCATAGGTTTTCAATTACTGTTCACCTATTGCGGTCATCACATGCGTTTGACTTGTAATGTACTATATTCTGTACACGTGCCACGTTATTTATTGCACTTAACGTATTACAATGTTTTACTCTAGTTGTGTCAGAGGTTGTAAATATTTTGTGACAACAATGCAAGTTGATCTGTCAATACATCATCGGTTTAGTTCAATATACAGTAAAAGTTATTCCATGCACTGTTCCTGTCTGGCTTTTTACAATTCATTGGAGAGGACTTTTCCAGTGTTCTGGAAAACGTCATATAGTATAATTTAAGAACATGGAATGAAAGAAAGAAATGTACTCAAAGGATGCTCTTGTCTACTTTGAACAGAAACAACTGATATTTTCAGTGCTTTAATTAATCTTTCTGTCAGTTGGTTAACAACAGGACATGCTGAAATTAAGGACTGATTTTCTAACCCGTAAGGCTTTGTTAAAGGTCCCTGTAAGTAACTTACGGGTCAAATTGCCTAAACCATTTATCTCCTGTTTTAAAATCTAAGCAAATCTCTGGAGCTGTGTGAAAGGATTCAATCCTTGTGATTCACGCAGTGTAATGTATTGAAAATATAACTAGTGAATGCACTCAAGAATTTATTTATTCGTCCAACAAAGTTAGAAGTACATACCTTGTTATCGTTACACATGTGAGATAGTTGTAAGTGCAAGTGATCAAAAGATGGGCGTTTCTCTGGTGCTTGTTCCCAGCAGCTTATTGCTATCTGCCAGCTGAAAAGACGGTTACTACTTCAAAACATATGCTTAACACGGTAGATGAAAATGAATATTCGTGTAAAACGTACTAGGAAGGATTCGAAAATTTTGATTGCAATAAAACTTCTTATACTATTATCAATTATCTTTTTCGTGAGTACTGATCGTAAATCAACATATGTCTTCCGTATCATATTTTACGTACCGTACCATGTTAAAGATCGTAAGACCAATGTTTTTCTAAACATTTGCTTCAAACAAAAAAGACATTTTCAATTGAAGAATTTTATCCAATTCAGGGCACTGAATAGGTAATTTAATCAAGTGTGTAAATATAATAGTTTACAAAATGATTTCAATTGATACAGTTTGGACCGAATTTTAATCAATTTTTTGTAAGAAATTAATTTCTTTACCACTGCCCTTGATGGATATTTTGTAGAGAATACTTCCGACTAAAGGCTAATCTATTTTATTAGACATCATTAAGGTCATTATGCCACATTCAAACAACAGCCTACCCCGGACTAAATTTAATCATGAATCCTTTTTGGCTTTAGGAGATAATCACAACATACGCCTATATCATCTGAATTGGTCTAAGTGAAATTTAATTTTACATGTTTTTGTAACGAATCAAACCATGATTTTTACAAGGGAATGGCATTGCTAAAATCTTAAATTACGAAACCCCCAAACATTGCCAAATGTCACGGACGGGACAATGTTTGCATTCAACAGTAATGGGGTATTTTTGATATTTATTAACATTCCTTTTTAGCAGTTATTAGTCTATTGAGATAATTGGATAGACATGTGAAAGATATTGCACCAAATCAACATGCTGTGGGTGCAAGAGGCAGGTGGGGAGGGGGTGGGGAGGGGTAAAAGATGTGACCTGGCAGGAAGTTGCATTGGTTATAAATCCAGTGTGAATTGTACAACAAAAAAAAAAAAAAAAAAACAGGTAGTCTACTGCCAAAAGTGTATGCTTATGTCAAAGACATTCATCCTTATCAAAAGTACAGGTCCATGCACCCCAATCCCCTTCCGGTCAATTTGAACAACATGCGTATCAAATGTACGATGTCTCTTGGATCTCTCTGGATAACTCTAGATTCCAAGGTCCAACAAGTCTATAGTAGATTGTCGAAGACAAAGGTCATGCAGTTTACTTATACTTATACTCCACATAACTGTTCTGCAAAACTACAGTGTTGGGCCTACAGGTCAATGGTTGATTAATAGGAGCCTCTTACAATGAAACACCATACATGTAACATGGAAAGGTAAGTCACACATCTACTAGCTCGGGCAAATTTTAACTAGAGTTTCTGCCAAACAGTATTTACCACAATTTTTTGACTAAATTTGTCTGAATTGAGTTATTCCTTCATTGTATAGTACATGTATTTCAAGGCAGTCCTCCTTTTCATTTTTTTTCACATACTGTACTATACAGTATAACAGTCAGTGCTGGTATTCATGTACAGCAGTTGCTGCCATGAATGATTCACCACTGCCAGAAACTTCTGTCTGAGATGGATTTGTGACTAACCTTTTTATGTTATATGGTGTACTTTATATTAACAACATCCTAAGGGGCACCTGTTGGTTGGTGTTGGTCCAAGTTGGTGTGGGTGTTAGTGCTGATATGACCTCTTGCCTCTGAACCCTCCTCTATCCTACCTATCCCTCTCAGATTTTCTCTGCTTCTGATAACTTACAGGTATGATTCAGTCCTAATTCTCCTTTTTACAACTTTCCTTTGCTCTGTCTTCCCTTTTCTATCCTATGTGATGAAAAGGGATGAGCACTTCTCATTATTTTAATATCCTCTTCATTTTGCCACATACTTTTTTCTCTCTTACTACTGTAGTCCTACTGTACACTTGGCCATGTGTTGAACTTGAAACTGTACTTTGAACTGCAGAGACAATGTTCACAAGCACATGTACTGTATTAACTATATATGCAGTTAGTTCACTAAAATTTACTTATCACTCGAATGGTCATGGGCTACTACTATTTTAATTCAATAGGTCAATGACTGTATTCAATAGAGCAGTGCCAGGTTGGCACTAGCCTATTACCCCTATACCTCTAGGTCCAGGGGCCCAGGGTATAATCCTTCATATCAATAAATTACCTGCTAAAGTCTATCTGATTGAAGCCCAACTCTACTACAAATAGTTCATTGATGTACAGTACCAAACCAAGTCACAGTTAGGGTAAGCACACTCAGTGTTCAATGTTAAATAGTGCGTACCTGTCCCGTCCGTGACACTTTTTTGTTGGTTAATTAGGAGGGCTATTTAGCTGATATTAGAAACCAGGTAATTTTGACAGATGTATCAATGGGATAAGTAAGAGAATTCTTGAAATAGACATGATTGATTTGTTAAGTGTTGATTGAGGCTAAAAAAATGTCCGAAATTGTCATTATGATATTTTCTGGGCAATTAATATAATTAAGAAAAATTTCACAGTTGCAGTAAATCACTCAAATGTGTCTAACAGCATCCTTAACAAGTCCCAACTTCTTTTATGTAATTTCATTGAAGCACTGCCTCATGGTTGTCAAACACGTGATATGTCCCGTCCGTGACACTATTCCCAGCTTCGTTAGCTTTAAACACTAATTAGGCACCCTAAATTACATAACATATGTATAAAAAAGTTATATGTAAGAAATTTGATATGTATAGTAAGCAACTCCCCCAAAAATATTTTGTTACTAAGCATTTAAAATTTTGAATTCCATGTCCAATTTACTGCGGAATGCCCCTTCAAGCCAAGCCAAAGGTCTTTATTTCTACTGTACAGGGCATTTCTTTTCTGTACCCTACAAAATAATACGTTACTTTCCGTTCTCGTTACTTTCTGTCTCTCCAAAACGGTGCTTTCCACCCCTTTCATTTTCAGCAGAAAACATCTTTTTGGGGACATAGAGTAATGGAATGGAATGTGATATCAGTGGTACTTGTGTCAAATGAAGGCTCCATTAAGTTTTCCTTTAAGTTTCAAACATCATCGATGTCTTTTACCATTCAGTGCGACACTTGTAACTGCCATGCTCCAAGCAACACCCTCCTGTAGTCTTTAGGGTACCATTACAGTACATACTTACCGTACATACAGGTAGCCCGATTACGTTAGTTTCCGCCCTTGTAACTTTCTGCCCCTCAGAAACGGTATTTTCAGTCCCTTTTATTTTTAGAAGAAAACATCTTTTTGGGGGGAATAAAGTTATGGAATGTGATATCAGTGGTACTTGTGTCAAATGAAGATTTTATAAACTTTTCCTTAAAGTTTGAAAACAACATTGATGTCTTTTGCTATTCTGTGCCTCTCTCGTTACTGCTGTGCTGATGTCTTTCCAAGCAACATTCTCACTGTAGATTTTAGTATACTAATACATACCTACGTACACAGGCCTTGATTTTTAGAAAAAATTATGGTTGTCCTTCTGGAAACCTTTTCAGTATTTTAGTTGTCCACAAGCATATTTGGTTGTCTGGGACATTTTTCACACAACCACAAAAGAGTAATTGTGTTTTGTATTATTGCTCTCAAAGAATAGAAAGATGTTATTTTGAGAAAAAAAAAACACTTGAAGTCTGAAATATTGTTTGACTGTACAGCTGTAGGCTACGACTGAAAAAGTATAAAGTTGATAGAGTTGAACAGTTAGCAGTATACCTTCTTTAATCAGATAAAAAAAAAAAAAAACAAGCTGCTTTTATAATTCATCCTGAACGAAAATGGTTGTCCATCTCGACAACCGACTTTTAACTTTTGATTGTCCGTGTAAAATTTTAGTTGTCCCGGATAATCGGCCAACCACGAAAATCGAGCCCTGGTACAGGTACAGTTACAGTATACGACATTCAGTGCTGTGACCAATTGTTCACACATTCAGCATAAGCCTGCTTCAGTAAAGACACACAGAATACTTCCATAAAAAAAAAGAAGACAGTGACTATACTTGGTGTTTATAAGAACATCACACAATTTATTCTTTACGAAGAGGATGCTGAAAAAGTTTTAGGCCTATCCGCAAATTTTATTGTTGTCTTGAACCTGGATTTGAAATTTTAAATTTTTAACAAATGTACAATAAGTTCGAACATTACTTTCCGCCCCAAGATTTTTAGAGGCGGAGAGTAACGGGCGGAAACTATCGAGGGCTGAAATTAACGGACCTCCATGTAGGCTAGCCTACGTTTAATTCAAACGTTATTATTCGCCCCAACATTTTTAGGGGCTGAAAGAGGTGTAATGTACTGAGGGTCAAAACTAACTGACCTCCACCCCCACATCACATGAACATACTTTAATAATATAAACATAGCCTAAGGCCTAGGCAACATTAGGCTACATACAGTAGCCTAGCCTAGTCACTGTAGTAACTGACTCATGAATCATTGTAACACAAAGATACATAATGTTAGGCCTAATGTTAGGGACGACTGAAGGTAACACAGTATGTATAATGGGGTGAACCTTGACTACACGGGCCTGTCGAGTGCACATCTGCATTGAAATTTCGTGTAAAGATCTTGAAACGATAGAGCAGCCTTTTGGGAAAGTTTGGCGCGCATTCAACAGTAGGCCTAGGCCTACCCTGAGTAGCCTACAGTAGGCCTATCTATCGAACACTAACATTAGGCTTGTACCTGTCGTGTGCACTTAGGCTAACTGTTAGGCTAAGGGCTTGTGTCCTGTCTACTGTGCATACGTTATCACTTAATAATTCTTTACCACTTCCGGAAACTCTGTGTACTGCGCTCGCGTACATCATGACTCCACCCGGTGTTTTGCTCGGTCTCCTTATAAGGGAAGTAAGGTAGCTTTTGATTTTCATCAAGAGTGTTCTTAAAATCTAAAGCGGCATGCTTTTTCTTCTGAGCTTTTATTCTAGTCCTTATATTATTTGACATCTGAATATTTACTGTCGAAGTTAAGCGTCTACTAGCTGGTATTAATTCCAAGTGAAATCTGTGTATTTTATTTGTTTATTACGAAAAATAATGTAGGATGTTTAATAAATGAATGATAAAATCATCCTTTTTTATTTTAAAATAGTTCCTGTCCTATAGAGTGAATCAGGGTATAACTTGTATGCCTAGTGAGCAGGTTAAAGGGGGTGTAGGCAGTATTTTGAAAATGGTTTATTAAAGGGATCCGCGAAATGAATTTTTGTTTAATGAATAGGTTAAAGAGGACGTATTGTACAACTCCTTATCTCATTGCTTGCCATAAAATCTGTACCACAATGGACTTGCATTTTATTGTATCTCTTCGATAAACACTTTTTCAGCAACTTAAAAAATAAGACACGTATTCTGTATGTTAAGGCAGTTAGGGACCTGAATTAATGCTTAATGAGCAGGTGAAGGGAGGAGTATTGTAGTCAGCTACACCTTCTTGATTGCCGTGTATTCTTTAACACCATGAATTCGACGAAAATCTGAGCACCTTAAAAGGAATTTTTGAATCAATATTTTATAAGCAATGTAAAATGGTTCATGTTCTGTGGGTAAAAGTAGTACGTTACCTAAACTAATGCTTAGTTAGCAGGTTAATGAGGGAGTATTTTACACTGCTACAGTTTTCTCTTGCCGTGTATTCTTTACCACCATGAGTTTGACGAAAAATTTGAACACCACAAGAAGGAATTTTCAATCAACTTTTTATCAGCAATGTAAAATGATTCATGTTCTGTATGTAAAAGTAGTTCTTTACCTGAATGAATGCTTAGTTAGCAGGTTAATGGGGGAGGTTTTAACACTGCTTCAGTTTTTCTCTTGCCGTGTATTCTTTACCACCATGAGTTTCACGAAAAATACACACCTGCAAAAATGTTCTAAACGAACAACATATTTTTAGGATTTTATTGAGATTCCTTTTTTCGTATAATAAGACACTTCGGGACATCAATTAAGGCCTAGTGAGCAGTTTAAAGCTGTAGCAATGAAGACAACACCATTTTATCGCTTGCCGTGTATTCTTTACAACCATCAATTCGACAAAAATTTTGAACACCATAAAAAGGATTTTCAATCAGCATTTTATCACTGCAATTTAAAATGATTGATGTTCTATATGTAAGAGAGTTCGTTACCTGAATTAATGCTTAGTTAGCAGTTTAATAAGGGAATATTTTACACTGCTACAGTTTTTCTCCTGCTGTGTATTTTTTACCACCATGAATGTCACGGAAAAATAAACACCTTAGAAAATGTTTTAACGAACAACCTTCTTTTTATAGTTTGAAATGATTCATGTTTTGTATGCTGAGGCACTCCGGGACATGAAATAATGCCTAATGAGCTGTTAAAAGTGGTAACATTGTGGACAACAACATTTTCTCGCTTGCTGTGTATTCTTTACCACCATGAATTCGACCAAAAATTTGAACACCTACGAAATGACTTTTTCAATAACATTTTATCAGCAATTAAAAACGATTCATGTTCTGTAGGTAAAAGTAGATAGTTACCTGAATTAATGCTTAGTTAGCAGGTTAATGAGGGAGTATGTTACACTGCTACAGTTTTTCTCTTGCCGTGTATTCTTTACCACCATGAGTTTGACGAAAAAATGCACCCCTGGAAAGTTTTTTAAACGAACAACTTCTTTTTTAGGAGTTTCATGAGATATATGTTTTGTATTTTAAGACACTTCGGGACATGAATTAATGCGTAATGAGCAAGTAAAGGGGGTAGCATTGTAGACCAATACATTTTTTCGCTTGCCGTGCATTCTTTACCACCATGAATTCGACAATAAATTTGAACACATTAAAATGTAATTTTTGGGTCAAACATCCCTCAGGAACTTAAAATGATCCATGTTCTATATGTTAACGCAGTTTGGAATATGAGCTGAAGCTTAATGAAGAATTTAAAGGATGGAAATGGTAGACCGCTACAGTTTCTCTCTTTCCGTGTAACCTTTAACACCATTAATACTACGAAAATTTTAAACACCTTAAAAAGAAATTTTGAATCAATATTTTACCAGCAATGTAAAATGATTTACTTTCTGTGCGTAACAGTAGTTCGTTTCCTGAATTAATGCTTAGTTAGAAGGTTAAAGAGGGGATATTTTGCACTGCTACCGTTTTTCTCTTGCCGTGTATTCTTTACCTCAATGAATTCCACGGAAAAATGAACGCCTTAGAAAGTGTTTTAACAAACACCATATTTGTAAGAGATTGAAATGATTCATGTTTTGTATGTCAAGGCACTTCGGGAGATTAATTAATGCCTGATAAACACTTTAAAGGGGTAGCATCGTAGACAAAACATTTTATCGCTGATCGTGTATTCTTTACCACCATGGGTTCGACGAAATATTTGAACACCATAAAAAGGGTTTTTCAATCAACTTTTATCAGCAATGTAAAATGATTCATGTTCTGTACGTAAAAGTAGTTTGTTACCTGAATGAATGCTAAGTTAGCAGGTTAATGAGAGAGTATTTTACACTGCTACAGTTTTTTCTCTTGCCGTGTATTCTTTACCACCATGAGTTTCAGAAAAAATTCACACCTCCAAAAATGTTTTATAAGAACAACATATTTTTAGGAGTTTATTGAGATTCATGTTTCGTATAATAAGACACTTCGGGACATCAATTAAAGCCTAGTGAGCAGTTTAAAGGGGTTGCATTGAAGACAACACCATTTTGTCTCGCTTGCCGTGTATTCTTTACCACCATGAGCTCGACGAAAAATTTGAACACCATAAAAAGGATTTTTCAATCAGCATTTTATCACAGCAATTAAAAATTATTCATGTTCTATATGTAAAAGTAGTTCGTTACCTGAATTAATGCTTAGTTAGCAGGTTAATGGGGGAGTATTTTACACTGCAACAGGTTTTCGTTTGCCGTGTATTGTTGACCACCATCAATTCGACCAAAATTTGAACACCTACGTAATGATTTTTCAATCAATATTTTATCACCAATAAAAAACGATTCATGTTCTGTATGTAAAAGTAGTTCGTTACCTGAATTAATGCTAAGTTAGCAGGTTAATGAGGGAGTATTTTACACTGCTACAGTTTTTCTCTTGCTGTGTATTCTTTACTTCCATGAATGTGACGGAAAAATGAACACCTTAGAAAATGTTTTAACGAACAACCTTGTTTTTATAGTTTAAAATGATTCATGTTTTGTATGTTGAGGCACTCCGGGACATGAAATAATGCCTAATGAGCAGTTTAATTGGGTAACATTGTAGACAACAACATTTTCTCGCTTGCAGTATTATCTTTACCACCATTATTTCGACGAAAAGTTTGAACACCACAGGAAAGATTTTTCAATCAACTTTTATCAGCAATGTAAAATGATTGATGTTCTGTATGTAAAAGTAGTTCGTTACCTGGATTAAGGCTTAGTTAGCATGATTCATGTTTTATATGTTAACGCAGTTTGGAATATGAGCTGAAGCTTAATGAAGAAGTTAAAGGATGGAAATGGCAGACCGCTACAGTCTCTCGCTTTCCGTGCAACCTTTTTTTGAACACCTTAAAAAGAATTTTTGAATCAATATTTTACCAGCAATGTAAAATAGTTCACTTTCTGTGAGAAATAGTAGTTCGTTACCTGAATTAATGCTTAGTTAGCAGGTCAATGAGAGAGTACTTTACACTGCTACAGTTTTTCTCTTGCCGTGTATTTTTTACAACCATGAATTTCACGGAAAAATGAACGCCTTAGAAAGTGTTTTAACAAACACCATATTTGTAAGAGATTGAAATGATTCATGTTTTGCATGTAAAGGCACTTCGAGAGATTAATTAATGCCTAATGATACTTTAAAGGGGTAGCATTGTAGACAACAACATTTTATCGCTGATCGTGTATTCTTTACCACCATGGGTTCGACGAAATATTTGAACACCGTAAAAAGGGTTTTTCAATCAACTTTTATCAGCAATGTAAAATGATTCATGTTCTGTACGTAAAAGAAGTTTGTTACCTGAATTAATGCTTAGTTAGCAGGTCAACGAGAGAGTACTTTACACTGCTACAGTTTTTCTCTTGCCGTGTATTCTTTACCACCATGAGTTTGACGAAAAAATGCACCCCTGAAAAGTTTTTTAAACGAACAACTTCTTTTTTAGGAGTTTCATGAGATATCTGTTTGTATTTTAAGACACTTCGGGACATGAATTAATGCGTAATGAGCAAGTAAAGGGGGTAGCATTGTAGACCAATACATTTTTTCGCTTGCCGTGCATACTTTACCACCATGAATTCGACGATAAATTTGAACACATTAAAATGTAATTTTTGGGTCAAACATCCCTCAGGAACTTAAAATGATCCATGTTCTATATGTTAACGCAGTTTGGAATATGAGCTGAAGCTTAATGAAGAATTTAAAGGATGGAAATGGTAGACCGCTACAGTTTCTCTCTTTCCGTGTAACCTTTAACACCATTAATACGACGAAAATTTTAAACACCTTAAAAAGAAATTTTGAATCAATATTTTACCAGCAATGTAAAATGATTCACTTTCTGTGAGTAATAGTAGTTCGTTACCTGAATTAATGCCTAGTTAGAAGGTTAAAGAGGGGATATTTTGCACTGCTACCGTTTTTCTCTTGCCGTGTATTCTTTACCTCCATGAATTCCACGGAAAAATGAACGCCTTAGAAAGTGTTTTAACAAACACCATATTTGTAAGAGATTGAAATGATTCATGTTTTGTATGTTAAGGCACTTCGGGAGATTAATTAATGCCTGATAAACACTTTAAAGAGGTAGCATTGTAGACAAAACATTTTATCGCTTGTCGTGTATTCTTTACCACGAAGGGTTCGACGAAAAATTTGAACACCATAAAAAGGGTTTTTCGATCAACTTTTATGAGCAATGTAAAATGATTCATGTCCTGTATGTAAAAGTAGTTCGTTACCTGAATTAATGCTTAGTGAACAGGTTAATGAGAGAGTACTTTACACTGCTACAGTTTTTCTCTTGCCGTGTATTCTTTACCACCATGAGTCGACGAAAAATTTGAACACCACAGGAAAGACTTTCCATTAAATTTTATAAGAAATGGAAAATGATTCATGTTATATATGTAAAATTAGTTCGTTACCTGAATTAATGCTTAGTTAGCAGGTTAATTAGGGAAGTATTTGGCACCGCCACAGTTTTTCTCTTGCCGTGTATTCTTTTCCACCATGAGTTTTACGAAAAATGTACACCTCTAGAAATCTTTTAAACGAACGACATATTTTTAGGAGTTCATTGAGATAAATGTTTCGAATAATAAGACACTTCGGGACATCAACTAGGGCCTAATGAGCATTTTAAAGGGGTAGTATTGAAGATAACATTTTCTCGCTTGCCGTGTATTCTTTACCGCCATCAATTCGACAAAATTTTGAACACCATAAAAAGGATTTTCCCATCAGCATTTTATCACAGCAATTTGAAATGACTGATGTTCTATATGTAAAAGTAGTTCGTTTCCTGAATGAATGCTTAGTTAGCAGGTTAATGAGGGAGTATTTTACACTGCTACAGTTTTTTGTCTTGCCGTGTATTCCTTACCACCATGAGTTTTACAAAAAATGTACACCTCCAAAAATGTTTTAAACGAACAACATATTTTAGGAGTTTATTGAGATAAATGTTTCGTATAATAAGACACTTCCGAACATTAACTAAGGCCTAAGGAGCAGTTAAAAGGGGTAGTATTGAAGATAACAACATTTTCTCGCTTGCCGTGTATTCTTTACCACCATCAATTCGACAAAATTTTGAACACCATAAAAAGGATTTTCAATCAGCATTTTATCACAGCAATTTAAAATTATTGATGTTCTATATGGAAGAGAGTTCGTTACCTGAATGAATGCTTAGTTAGCAGGTTAATGGGGGAATATTTTACACTGCTACAGTTTTTCTCTTGCCTTGTATTCTTTACCACCATGAATGTGACGGGAAAATGAACACCTTAGAAAATGTTTTGACGAACAACCTTCTTTTTATAGTTTAAAATGATTCATGTTCTGTAAGTAAAAGTAGTTCGTTACCTGAATTAATGCTAAGTTAGCAGGTTAATGGGGGAGTATTTCACACTGCTACAGTTTTACTCTTGCCGTGTATTCTTTACCTCCATCAGTTTCACGAAAAATGTACCCATCCAAGAATGTTTAAAACGAACAACATATTTTTAAGAGTTTATTGGGATTAATGATTTATCACAGCAATTTAAAATTATTCATGTTCTATATGTAAAAGTAGTTCGTTACATGAATTAATGCTCAGTTAGCAGGTTAATGGGGGAGTACTTTACACTGCTAAAGTATTTCTCTTGCAGTGTATTCTTTACCTCCATCAGTTTCACCAAAAATGTACCCCTTCAAAAATGTTTTAAACCAGGGTTGTCCAACCTACTCCCGGCGGGCCACTGTCCGGCCCGCGAAAAGGTTACGTCCGGCCCCTCAGAAATAATCCATATTGCAAAATAATTCAATAAGCAGATTAATTGATGACAACTTTAGGCTTCGCCGTCCTCTATGGCATGCTTACTTTTGAATGAAATAATTCATTTCAAATGTCTGCTACATGTAGCTACATTGGAGTGTTGTCCACAGGGGCGGGTTGAGAATGATTCAAGAGGAATATGAAAAAAAAAAAAACTTTGTCCGAATATTCTGCCCAAAACCATCAATTTTTGCTAAAATTTTTCTATATATTCAATCAAACACGAAAATGAATCAGAGTTTCCTATGCGCAATGATTGCATTTTATTTTCTTGGGCGTCAGGAAAAATTGAAAAAAAAACGAGTATAGAATGCGGCCCCTCGTCCATCATAACCATTACATGTGGCCCACCGCTGCGAAAGGTTGGACAACCCTGTTTTAAACGAACAACATATTTTTAAAAGTTTATTGGGATTAACGTTTTGTATAATAAACACTTCCGGACATCAACTAAGGCCTAATGAGCAGTTTAAAGGGGTTGCATTGAAGACAACACCATTTTCTCGCTTGCCGTGTATACTTTACCACCATTAATTCGACGAAAAATTTGAACACCTACGAAATGATTTTTCAATCAGCATTTTATCAGCAATTAAAAATGATTCATGTTCTGTATGTTACGGTAGTTCGTTACCTGAATTAATGCTAAGTTAGCAGGTTAATGAGGGAGTATTTTACACTGCTACAGTTTTTCTCTTGCTGTGTATTCTTTACTTCCATGAATGTGACGGAAAAATGAACACCTTAGAAAATGTTTTAACGAACAACCTTGTTTTTATAGTTTAAAATGATTCATGTTTTGTATGTTGAGGCACTCCGGGACATGAAATAATGCCTAATGAGCAGTTTAATTGGGTAACATTGTAGACAACAACATTTTCTCGCTTGCAGTATTATCTTTACCACCATTATTTCGACGAAAAGTTTGAACACCACAGGAAAGATTTTTCAATCAACTTTTATCAGCAATGTAAAATGATTGATGTTCTGTATGTAAAAGTAGTTCGTTACCTGGATTAAGGCTTAGTTAGCATGATTCATGTTTTATATGTTAACGCAGTTTGGAATATGAGCTGAAGCTTAATGAAGAAGTTAAAGGATGGAAATGGCAGACCGCTACAGTCTCTCGCTTTCCGTGCAACCTTTTTTTGAACACCTTAAAAAGAATTTTTGAATCAATATTTTACCAGCAATGTAAAATAGTTCACTTTCTGTGAGAAATAGTAGTTCGTTACCTGAATTAATGCTTAGTTAGCAGGTCAATGAGAGAGTACTTTACACTGCTACAGTTTTTCTCTTGCCGTGTATTCTTTACCTCCATCAGTTTCACGAAAAATGTACCCATCCAAAAATGTTTAAAACGAACAACATATTTTTAAGAGTTTATTGGGATTAATGATTTATCACAGCAATTTAAAATTATTCATGTTCTATATGTAAAAGTAGTTCGTTACATGAATTAATGCTCAGTTAGCAGGTTAATTGGGGAGTATTTTACACTGCTACAGTATTTCTCTTGCAGTGTATTCTTTACCTCCATCAGTTTCACCAAAAATGTACCCCTCCAAAAATGTTTTAAACCAGGGGTGTCCAACCTACTCCCGTCGGGGCACTCTCCGGCCCGCGAAAAGGTTACGTCCGGCCCCTCAGAAATAATCCATATTGCAAAATAATTCAATAAGCAGATTAATTGATGACAACTTTAGGCTTCGCCGTCCGCTATGGCATGCTTACTTTTGAATGAAATAATTCATTTCAAATATCTGCTACATGTAGCTACATTGGAGTGTTGTCCACAGGGGCGGGTTGAGAATGATTCAAGAGGAATATGAAAAAAAAAAAAAACTTTGTCCGAATATATATATATTGACGGAAAAATAAACACCTTTGAAAATGTTTTAACGAACAACCTTCTTTTTATAGTTTAAAATGATTCATGTTTTGTATGTTGAGGCACTCCGGGACATGAAATAATGCCTAATGAGCAGTTTAATTGGGTAACATTGTAGACAACAACATTTTCTCGCTTGCAGTATTATCTTTACCACCATTATTTCGACGAAAAATTTGAACACCACAGGAAAGATTTTTCAATCAACTTTTATCAGCAATGTAAAATAATTCATGTTCTATATGTTAACGCAGTTTGAAATATGAGCTGGAGCTTAATGAAGAAGTTAAAGGATGGAAATGGCAGACCGCTACAGTTTCTCGCTTTCCGTGCAACCTTTTTTTGAACACCTTAAAAAGAATTTTTTAATCAATATTTTACCAGCAATGTAAAATAGTTCACTTTCTGTGAGAAAAAGTATTTAGTTACCAGAATTAATGCTTAGTTAGAAGGTTAAAGAGGGGATATTTTGCACTGCTACCGTTTTTCTCTTGCCATGTATTCTTTACAACCATGAATTTCACGGAAAAATGAACGCCTTAGAAAGTGTTTTAACAAACACCATATGTTTTGCATGTAAAGGCACTTCGAGAGATTAATTAATGCCTAATGATACTTTAAAGGGGTAGCTTTGTAGACAAAACATTTTATCGCTGATCGTGTATTCTTTACCACCATGGGTTCGACGGAATATTTGAACATCGTAAAAAGGGTTTTTCAATCAACTTTTATCAGCAATGTGAAATGATTCATGTTCTGTACGTAAAAGTAGTTTGTTACCTGAATTAATGCTTAGTTAGCAGGTCAATGAGAGAGTACTTTACACTGCTACAGTTTTTCTCTTGCCGTGTATTCTTTACCACCAAGAGTTCGACGAAAAATTTGAACACCACAGGAAAGATTTTTCATTGAAATTTTATCAGAAATGTAAAATGATTCATGTTTTATATGTAAAAGTAGTTCGTTACCTGAATTAATGCTTAGTTAACAGGTTAATGGGGGAGTATTTGACACCGCTACAGTTTTTCTTTTGCCATGTATTCTTTTCCACCATGAGTTTCACGAAAAATGTACACCTCTAAAAATCTTTTAAACGAACGACATATTTTTAGGAGTTTATTGAGATTAATGTTTTGTATTATCAACACTTCGGGACATCAACTAAGGCCGAAAGAGCAGTTTAAAGGGGTAGCATTGAACACAACACCATTTTCTCGCTTGCCGTGTATTCGCTACCACCATGAGTTCGAAGAAAAATTTGAACACCATTAAGACGATTTTCCATCAGCATTTTATCACAGCAATTTGAAATGACTGATGTTCTATATGTAAAAGTTGTTCGTTACCTGAGTTAATGCTTAGTTAGCAGGTGAATGAGGGAGTATTTTACACAGCTACAGTTTTTTCTCTTGTCGTGTATTCTTTACCACCATGAGTTTTACGAAAAATGTACACCTCCAAAAATGTTTTAAACGAGCAACATATTTTTAGGAGTTTATTGAGATAAATGTTTCGTATAATAAGACACTTCGGGACATCAACTAAGGCCTAATGAACAGTTTAAAGGGGTAGCATTGAGGACAACAACATTTTCCTCGCTTGCCGTGTATTCTTTACCACCATGAGTTCGACGAAAACTTTGAACACCTCCAAAAATGTTTTAAACGAACAACATATTTTTAGGAGTTTATTGAGATTCATGTTTCGTATAATAAGACACTTCGGGACATCAATTAAAGCCTAGTGAGCAGTTTAAAGGGGT